>VDFB02271358.1:191287703-191305058 GCA_007258455.2 Sequoia sempervirens | reverse complement strand
TGGAGTACTGATTACTATCAATTTCATCAAGGTCTTGAAAACTTTCCACTATCATATTTAATATGATCTTCATGGTTTCATCATCATAGTGCAACTTGGGAATTACAATTCTTATTATCTCCATGAAACAAGAAGAAATCAGCAACTTGGTTTCTTCATCAGGATGCCTCAGCCAATAGGGCTGATTCAGAAAGGTTACTTTAGGTGCTAACACAAGATGCATCTCTTTAGAAGTTGTTTGCTTCACTTGTCTCAAACAATGTTCTAACAAATGAAGAATGTTCTCTTCATTTTCCCTTGACTGAAGTTCTTTGTCAAGTCTTTTTCCAGCCATATAGAGAGTCTCTGCCAACTTCATCTCTTCTTCATTAGTCATGCCTAATTGCCAACTTCAAAACTAAACTCAAAACTTAAAGAATTTGTGCCAACTTCGGGAACCCACCAGAGATAAACTAGAATTTGTTCTGAATTTCGGTGTAGTTTTGGAGATCTCTTTCACTTATCTACCTAAACATGAAGCACTAATTTGCAGGATGGCAAGATATTTTGCTCTAATACCACTGAAATGTGCCCCTTAATTTTTTCTCAATGTTTTCACAACACAAACCAGCACTACACCAAATGTTAGTGTTAGCTCCCAAAAGATAATCAAATTGAATGTAACCTTCACCAAGAATATTCACCAAGATCCTTTGATAGGCGAGGTGATAACATATGTGAAGGGGTCATTAGCAACCAATTTGAAATGAAGAACAATGTTGAATTGAAGCGGGTGGAGAACCGACCATGAAGAATCCACACAACCACTTGCTTAGTGGGGGGGAAAAAATTACAACACTGAATAATTCATCTACTTTACAGTAGGCATCCACTCAGTAGTGGGGATTCACCACTTAAATAGTGGGTGAGATTTGAGAGATTTAATTATTCTTTTCTCCACATTGGTGGTAAACCATCTAGGGGTTAGAATGTGTGAAATTAAACACAAGTAAATGCAACAAATTAAAATGACTAGAATAGTACTATTGTTTACAATCTTACAATAATTAATGCCTGCAAAATTACGAGTTTTATTACAATATAATCAAGCTGAATGAAAAAATTGATCTCTCACACTTAATATCTCACAAATACTGAAAATCAAACCCAACACTGTTTTGATATAAATCTGATATAAAAACAATTGTAATTTATCAAACCAACAACTAATCAACACCCAAGAATGCACAAAACTCTTACCAAACTCCTCCAAAATCCAATGAAATTGAAATACATCAATTCCAAAGTTGGACGACCAAGAAGTAGCAACTATCCAAGCACAAATATCACCAAAATGGCCCAACACAAAATCCAAAGCACAAAGTACAAGGTACGACCCTAGGAAGAAGTTGACCTTGCTTTAAAAATCAATCTTTCAATGATAAAATCTACAAATGCACAATTAGGGGTGCCAAGAGAAAAGACATTGAATAATCAAACACCCATAATGAAATTAAATTCTCTATGAGCTGCAAATAAAAACATCTTCAGCAATACAAAACTAGCAAGCTCAAATCTGGAAATTATCACCAAATTCACTAATGTTGAAGCTCAATGTGCACTTCTGAATGAAGCACACTCCCAATTGACCATCTAGGGAACCAAAGTTTTAGGCCTGAAGAATGGTGTAAAATACTAAGCTCCCCCTTAGCTGAGTTTTGAAATCAATTCAACAACATAATTTTACAATATTTTCCAAAGATGAGAAATGAATGAGCAATGGCCTACTTTTATAGAATTGAAGGCGACTGCTGGCTCTTCAGCTTCCATCTTTTTCCCTCAAAAAGGGACAACCATTTCACTTTTTGAAATATTTTAACTTTTAAAACATTTAATTCACCTTTCTAGGTGTCCAAGACTTGAGAAGAAATATTTACTTTAGAAATATTTAAATAATCTCTCAGCGAGGCATCCACCCTCAAAGGCCCCCTTTTAAAACAACATAAAGTCATTAATCTAGGCCATGGAGCCTAAAATAAATTTAAAACATTAAATGACTTAAAATAAATCATTTTAAATGAGCCTCAAAATGATGAAAGCCAATTATGCTCCAAATTGTACTGTGCGAAATGGAAATTGAGTTTACTACTGATACTACTGCCCAAGATGGAATTGACAGAAATATAACTTACTAAAAATAGTAAATTCTAAAAATTTTCCCAAAGCCTTTGCATGTGATATCATTGTGAAGCTCTCTAAAAACCTAGAAAGAATCCGCAATCCAAATCTTGAAACTTCAATGTACAAGCTAAAAATAGCAAGTTCTGAAAAAGGTTATCCGATGGAGATGCATGTCACACCATTCCAAAGCTCTCCAAAAACCTAGAAAACTCCACTAGACATGCATCAAAAACTCATACATCCAAACCTTCAAAAATGCTTTAGAACCCCTATAAAAATAGGAAACCCCAATTTTAGCTTTAACAAGCCTACGGGCTTCCAGAAAATAAGCTATTAGTCACCGAAGAGCATATAGCTAAAATAGGGACATTACACTTGCATCAGACAAGATTTGAAAAGGTCTTCTTTAGTTTGATGTTGGCTTAGAACTGTTGGAGAAATTAATTTACAAGTTGATTAAATGAGAAAATAGAATTGTCGGGTAAGGAACAATACCACTCGAGTGTTGTATCCTTAAGAGATTGAGGAAATAATTTTTCCATCAACACATCACATTGGAAGAAGTTTATACACATGGAATTAAAGGTGGCCACATGCATTTATGGGTCCCCTTTGCCACCATATTTTTCAAATTTGGGAATCTCCATTCCTTATGGGAAGGGAGTACTTAGGATTGTTACCAAAGAGTGGGCTATGTTAGAAAAAGGGTTGAAAAATAGGCTACGCAGAGGCTTGGGACAGACTTTCTAACTGGTTTTGTATATGTCCCATATTTTGAAGCAAGGCATTCAAAACAAGGTTAGTAGATGATAAAGGACTAGTGGAGGCTCCAAAACCACCGCCACCAGAACCACCTTCAGAGCCACTATCGTGACTACCACCAGAGCCACCACCACTAGTAGGGTCTCCACTAGAGCCACTTGCACTACCAAATCCATCTCCATGTTCTCCACTAGGGCAACCTCCACTAGTGCCACCTCTACTACCAAAACCATTGCCACTCATTCCACTAGAGCCTCTACCAACGGGGGCAGTAGGAGGGATGCAACTGAACCCAAGGGGTGTCTTACTCACTTTGATAGTAGGGGGATTTTGAGAAGCAGAAGAGATGTTAGTCAAGGGCCCTAATTCGACCATGCAGATAGACATAGTGGGCATTGAAATGACTATCTATCTTTCATAAGTATCGAGCACTTCTCCTTGGGTGGTACTTGATCTAGGCCTATATAAGGGACATAAGATTCAATTAGATTGGCAAGGCCATGTAAGAATTCTATGACTATTTGATCCTTTCCCAACAAATATCTCAATTTGCTAGTAAGCCTAGCAACTCTTGCCATGTTTGGTGCTTTCTTCAAATGGTGCAAAAGGTCTAGTAACCTATTATCCAATGCCAAAAAGTTTTTTGTAGGGACATGCATAGCCTCATCCTCATCCATGGATGAAGTTGTGGGGGATGCTAGAGGAGTAGGAATGTGAGTGGTCTCATCTACAAAACCCATTTCATTAGTGAAACCCATAGGAAAACTAGTGGTAAATTCATTAGCTAAACTAGTGGAGAAATTGGAAGCGAAACTAGAAGTGACCTCTGTCTTCTCCATCAGTAAGTGTTGCATGCTTCGTCTAACAATGTACCTAGAATTTTTGGACTGGGTTGTGATGCTCATAAAACTTTACAACACTTAGGGTTACAAGATCTTAAGGCACAAGGGACAAGCCTCAAAATAGACAAATGGGTAGATGTTTTTCATGTTGGGTTCACCAAAAATGTAAGAGAGGGGGACCAACCACATCAAGGCTCCAGGTCACGAAGAGCCAAGAGTGGAGGGTTACCCTAACTTACCTCACTCTAAAAGGATAGGGATTGAGAATGAAGAGCACTATGTAGTACTTTTGTCACTCCTTAAACTTGAGCTTTAGGTTTAGTTTAGGTGAGCTAGTTTTTGGAGTTAGTACTGTACCTCAAAAAACTCTCTATTTGAGGATGACAGTGTGGTTCTAGGATGATAGCATAGTGTGTTGGTGTCTCTCAAGTGTGTTGGCATCCATACGGCTAGAAAACACTAAGTGTAGTAAAAACTGCCAAAAAACCTACTTACGGCCTAGCTAGTTGATTGTGACAGAAGAAACAAAATGAGAAAGTGCAAGAAATAGAGATGGAGATGATAAAGTATGTAAATAAATTCTAGGGTGATGAAGATGATATCACAAAAGCACTAGTTTTCCAGCTAGCTCCACACATATGTCCACCTACACACAAGAAAGAGGGAAAATTATTGGGGTTGTATTGGGGCCTGCCTCAGTCAGACCCCCATTTTGGTGTTTCCACCTCCACAGATAGCCAGAAAGCAACATAGTAGAATATGTGATAAAGAAATTAGAATGAAAGAAAGGTTACAATGAACACTACAAAACAATACTATGCTACTTTATCAAATCACAAAGTAGAAAAGTGAAGTGTTACCACCTCCACCCAAAAGCTCACTAGCCAATGGAGGAGAATGCAAGGCATGGACTTGGAAAAGTTACTACAGCCACAATGGCGATGAAGGGAGGTCTCACAAGAATCCAAGCCCACAAATTCTATGGCTTGCATCACACTTGCAATGTGGATTTGATGGAGTTTCAAATTTGCTGCAATGCTCACAAAAATGAAGTGCTAGAATGCTGCTTGAGAGAGTGAAAATGTGAAGAATGAAGTGATTGAATGTGTAGACCTTGAAATGAAGTGAGAATGGATGTTTTTGAAGGTGGGATGAGAAGGAATAAGGAATTTTCAAGTTGGTTGGTTGAAGAGGGACATTGCAATTCGGCCCCAATCAGGTGTGTAACGCCTTTTCCAACTTCAAACACAGGAATTCGTCAGGGATGACAACGGGGTGCGTAGATGTCTTTGCACCGCACATTCGTCCCTAACAAATATTCTCTCACCAACTCACAGGACAAATACCAAGTGGATGGAAGGATAGTGGGTGATGTGGAATTTCACCTTCATATTTGATTTTCTAAGGTGAGGGTATGTGAAAGGGGAATTTGTACAAGCGGTGCAAATTCGCTACTATACAAGTTAAATATGGAACCAAGACTTTAACATGGCTCTTAAGGATGTAAAACCTAAAATGCTTCACTGCCTTAACTACAGCGAAAGCATGCTTCTCCATTTGGGAATATTTCAATTTATGATTGTTCAAGGGATAGCTCATGAATGCAACTAGGGATTCAAATCCTTCACTATTCTTTTGCACCAAAATTGCTAAGAGTGTATGCTCAGAAGAATAACTATACATGATAAACTCTTTCATGTAGTTTGGGTAGACTAACACCAGTGCATTAGCAATAGCCTCTTTGATATAATCAAACGTAGATTTTCCTTCTACTGTCCAATGAAAAGTGGTAGTTCTTTTCATCATATTAACAATATGACAAGTCTTCTTTGCGAAATCTGGTACAAATATTCGTAGAAAATTCACCTTCCCAAAGAAAGAATGAACAACTTTCTTACTTGATGGTAAAGTGAGAGCTTGAATACTTTTCACCCTTTTAGAATCAATCTTGATACCTTCCTTGGACACAATGTGACCAAGAATCTTACATTCAATAACCCCAAAAATTGACTTCTTGGGATTCAAAGAAATTCCATGTTGTTGACATCTCTCTAAGATTTTCCTCAAATGGTAAAAATTTTCATGACATTTCTTAGAGAATATTGTAAGATCATCAAGATAAACTACAATGAACTTACCTAGTACATCACAAAAATCCAAATCCATAGCATGTTGGAACGTGGCACTTGCATTGATAAGACCAAAAGGAATTTTGCAATATGCAAAAGTACCCCACGACGTTGTAAAGGCCGTCTTGTTTTGATCGTCTGGGTTGAATTCTATCTGGTTGTAACTAGAGAAACCATCTAGCATAGAAAGCATCTCAAATCTAGTCACTGTTTGAAGAATCTAGTCCATCACTAGAAGAGGATAGTTGTCCTTGAGTGATAGTTGATTTAGATTTTGGAAATCTACAAAAATTTAGATCTCACCATTTTTTTTACGAACAAGAACAACATTAGCTATCCACGTTGAATGATGAATAGGGAAATTATTTGTGCGTTCAACATCTTTTGAATCTCTACAAGAATCATTCTAGAAATCTTGGGATTATATTTCCTTTTCTTTTGCTTGTAAGGTAATGCTCCAACTTTGAGTGGAATTTCATGCTGCACCTCCTATGGATATAAATACTTTAGATATTCATATGAATATGCCAAGACATCCATATATTCTCATAAAAATTTAGCACATTGCTTCCTTTCTTTAGCTGTGCAACACTTTCCAATATTTACCATCTCAAGATCTACTTCAGTTCCTAAGTTAATCTTCTCAATCTCATTTGATAAGATAGAATATGAGAGTTGCTTCTTGACATAATGATCATGATTGTCAAAAATTATCTCAAGGGATACCAACCCTTTGGGAATTCTATTTCCTTTGAGCTATGGGAATTATTTTCCTATAACAGGATTAACCTCAGAAATAGACTCTCGGGGTGGAGAATCATCTCCTTCAAAATATAACTCATCAAAATTTTCTCTTTTTCAAAAAAGCAACAATCTGATGATCATAATTAAAAATCTACTAGTTATCTAAGTTGTCAAGAACACTTGGGTAGAAGACCAATTCAATGGTATAGGTAGAACCATGAAAATCCTTGTGTGGTATTAGGATCATGGTTGAAATTGCTAGAGAATCAGATCTACCATTGTATTCTTTTGGGACTACTGAAATGTCAAAATAATCAAATTCCTCAATGCAATCCCAAACGAGATTGCGGTAATTCCTTAGTCTATTGTTCTTATTTTGATACAAATTTCTTACCTGGAAGACTACCAACTTAGCATCACCTTGGGCATGAAGATTCTTGATTCCTTTGTTACTTGCAACTTGCATACCTAATAACAAAGCTTCATATTTGGTTGTATTATTAGTATTGTCAAACTGTAATTTAAAAGAGAAAGGAAAAACTTTTCCTTTGGTTGAAACAAAAAAAACCCTGACTCCTGAACCAGTGGAAGAAAAAATGATGTCAAATTCAATCACCCAAACACCATTCAGATCACCAAGACTAATGGTATCAAAATATGTATCTTCACCATTTGATGAAGCTTCATAATTTGAGATAGACAAATCATCTGATGATGGTTCATTTTATGGTGAAGATGATCCAACACTTTTTGAATCATAGTTTGATGAAGATTCAACATCTACATCAGTTTGAAGATAATAAGTACCAACGCCTGAAGACTCAAATAAAATTTGAGCTCTTGGGTCATCAAACTTAGTTACTAAGAATTTTGACTCCCTTTTAGGAACCAACTTCTGCATCACACCCTTTATAGGTATTCTAGCCTTTGACATATCCATGTTAAGCTCTCCTCCAACATCTTTACATAAATTACGTCCAAGGAGAATTCCATAAGATGTTGGTGCATATGCTACTAGAACTGTCATCTTGATCTTCTTTTTAGGGTATGCAACAAACACAAATTATGCGTCCTTGATTTGTCTGATTAGGGGTACTTGTTTGTTCTCCATAGAGAATAAATGGCTAATTTTTTTTGTAAAATTCAAACCCAAAGAAGAAGCTACCTTGGCTAGAATCACATTGTCTGATGCACTAGAATCTATAACACAATTACTAAGCTTAAAACCATTAACAATTAAGGAAATAAAGAATGGATCAATACATCTAGATGTAGCTAGAGGAATAGAAACTAGGTTATTCTATGGAGTTTTTGACTATGGGGAAATAGGAACATCTGGAGACAAATCCTTACTAGGAGTAATTCCTTTATCTCTAACAAACTTGACAAGCCTATCAAATTGGTTAGGATCTTCCTTGAGGTATTCTGATTTAGACATTTGGATTTTCATCCTCTTTTCATGGTCAATGATGTCAAAATCTTGATAGGAACTTTGCAAAGAAGATGTAGTAACTTCATTTATGGGTTTAAGAAAGGGAACACTAGTCTTAAGAACTTGGACATTGGTTTTTGGAACAACAAGAATAATGGGAGGAGGATGAGGAGCAATTGTGAGGAACAAAAACTAGGTTATTCTATGGAGTTTTTAACTTTGGGGCAGCAGGAACATCTGGAGATGAATCCTTACTAGGAGTAATTCCTTTATCTCTAACAAACTTGACAAGCCTATCAAATTGGTTAGGATTTTCCTTGAGGTATTCTGATTTAGACATTTGGATTTTTGTCCTCTTTACATGGTCAATGATGTCAAAAGCTTGATAGGAACTTTGAAAAGAAGATGTAGTAACTTCATTTATGGGTTTAACAAAGGGAACACTACTCTTAGGAACCTGAACATTGGATTTTGGAACAATAGGAACAAAGGGAGGAGGACAAGGAGTACTTTTTTATTTGTTGTGTCTTTTGGTTGCCAAGGCAAAGGAGTTCCTCTTTTTTGCAATGGTTATCGGTAGCTTGTCCTTTGGTTGTGGAGCAAAAACTTGGGATTGATCAAGCTGATTTTGTTGTGACCACGTAAAGAATACATATATATCTATCACCAAGTTGTCATCATCAAATTCATTTGCTATTTGAAAATATCCAATATTGGATTCTCCAGCTGGATCCATTTCCTCATCTTGAAATAAATCAACATTCTCTTCTGCAAGATAATCTGGTTGTGCATATTCATCTTGCTCAGCCTCATAATATCCCATTGTAGTATTCATAGGTGGAGCTTCCAAAGAAAGCCTTCCTTGTGGTGTAGGAAGACGATTTTGATTTCTATTTCTAGAATAGTTAGGAAAAGTCTGTGAAATATCCTTGTAAGTATTATTATTAGAAACTTGATTCTTTAAAGCCAAGATTTCATTTACCAACCTTTGAACCATAGGATTAGCAAAGTTGGAGTTAGTATTGGAGGTTGAAGATCCTGACGCTTGCACTTTTCTATTTGTATTCATTATTATTTCACCGGCAAGAATCATGTCATCCTCAAGACTTGTGGCTAATTGTTGAGCTTCTTCAACATTAGCAAGAGCTGCCTTATGCAAAAGAAAACTTACTTTGGGAAGTAACGTATTGATGTAGAAACACTTTAAATTATGGTATATTGGTCTCACCACCACGGGGATCCTTGTCACTAGCTTATTTAACTTGGCCAAAAACTCACGCATGGGTTCATGGGCCTCTTTTTGCATGGTTGTAAGTTGTACCAACAAGGTGTGTGCATCTTTAGTAGGTTTGAACCTTTCTTCAAACTTGGTGCAAAGAGTATTCCAATTAGTAACTATAGTAACAGGAAGAGTATAAAACCATTCTGTAGCTACTCCTTATAAAGTTTCAACAAACAATCTCACAACATCTTCATGTTCAATTCCAAGAACACCACAAACAATGTAAAAGGCAACAATATGCTCATCAGGGTGTTGCTTGTTGTCGCCATGGAACTTTAGGATATTCTTTCGTGAGACATGTGGAAGTTCATGTAAAGGGATTGCCAAACTAAGGGGACCAAAATCATTTCCCCAAGGTCTTGCAAGTACTGCATCCATGATATTTTGCATAATAGGTGCTTGAGCTAGAACTCTATGAAAGATAGAAGATTCACTTGGAATTGGCGATTTTAACTTTTGTGGAGGATAACTTGCAGTTTGTTGTAATGGTGACCTTGATCGTGGAGGAGAAGGAAGAACGTTATGTCACTGCAACAATTCAAAAAATGGATCCACCACTCCTTGTGCCCTCAAACCTCATGTATAGCTTTTGTCTGCTAGAATGTAGACTTGAAACAAGAGAGATATTAAAATTGACAATACACAAGATATCAATAAGATACTAGAGTGATTATTCACTTCAATCAAAAGAGTGAGGCTTTGATTGTGTGCTTTGTTCCCAAGTGGAGTTGCCAAAAAATAGTTGGGTTAAAATTATGTAATCCCTTTTAATAGATTACAAAACTTAATTTCAACCACAATTATGTGAGATAAAATCTCTCCTCTCGAAAAGGGGAGGCACCCTTCTCATTGCTTATTGAAACTAAGGAAAAATAATCAAATATTTACAACAATGTACACTATAATAATGATATGGGGGTGTGTCACATTCATGATTCTCTTTTTTTCTTCAGAGAATATGTTTTACAATATTTCACAATTTTAATCTCTGGATGCAATACAACTTCAAATTAAAATTAAGTAGTAATTCCAATATTCCTATCCTATTAAAGCAAAGTCTAGGAATACCAGCATGATAAAGACAAGTAACAAACAAGAAAGCTCACAGAGGAACAAAGTCATTATGTAGTTTTTGATAGTGAACTCTTCAAAATAGTAACCAACATTGTAAAATAAGCACAAAGTCTTTGATCTACTTCACAATTAATCCCATGAGAAACATGAATAAATATAAGTATAAATTCTTATAGAGAATTCACCAATAATATCAACAATATCACAATTTCAAGCAATGGGTGTAGCTCAAAGTCTACACATATTTACTCAAAAGCCCTTCAATCCCAATTACTAAACACTTTCAATTCAATCAAATAAAAAGATAATTGTCCCAACACAAAGTTTGGTGTGCAAATTAACTTCTTTATTGATCAAAAATAGATTCACAAAAATGAACTCAAAGTTTCAACATTTTCTTCACAATTGGGCAACACTTCATTGAATAAGATAAAGGTACATAATACAAAGGAATGCTCTCATATTTATAGGTAGGAGAGGGAAGCTAATCTAGGAAAAACCTTAACTAACTATTGACTTATTCAAAGATGTTGTCCATGAATGTAGGAGAACATCTCAGTTTACATGTAATTACACTTTTCAAAATGATATGTAAAATATCAAAACCTATCTACATAAAGCATAGAAAAAAGCATATGAACTATCTAACTCTAGAGATGTAAGAATATTTTAATGGTTCCTTGCTATTGGATTGGAAGTCTTCATATTTCTTCTTAATCTCTTGCATGGTCATTGTTGGAATATTTCATCATTGTCACCCGTGGTTGGTTTGTTATTCTTATTGTTGATTTTTATTGTTTGATAGTGTATTTAGGATTCTAGCTAGTAATTTGTTATACCCGTCAATACCAGCATATGCACAGGTTTCTATCATGTATAAATACATGAAATTTCTATCAATGAAGGTATGAACTAGATTTAATAGTTTTGATAGTCACCTCATTTGGTCCAAGGGTGTAGTCATTTATTGTGTGAACTTTTGTGATTGACTTCCTTGTAGATGAGGAAATCTTCTTGTACCCATCCAAATACACTTTTGAGGTTGTCCAGAGTGAGTTGCACATCACACAAGGAATATTTTGAAGTCTTTGAAAAGGATTCATCTTCCTCCTGCTTTAGGATAGATTCTTTGAAAATACTGGCAATCTCACTTACTGGGAGGAAGGTATGATCATCAACAAATATTTTTCCCAGAAACTCCTCAATCCCATTCAACATAACAATATGATGTACTTCAATATATTTTGGCACTTGTTGTATGTCCTCGATGAGGGAATTGATAGCATGTATGTGATTCTTAAGTGATTCTTTTATTTCCACATATTTCTCTTTGTCAGAAATAACACCAACTTCCACTAGTTTTCTCAATTTTGTCTCCTTCATCTGTAACCAAAACTGGAGACTTCGTTCCATCTATTTTTTTTCCATGGAAAGTATTCCTTTTGTTTTATCCAATTCCAACTTCATCTTGGATATTTGGGATCTGCAATAGTTATGAGTTGCAAGCCTTGCTTTATTATTTCATCAAAAAACTCATACAACACTTTACCTTTGGAGTAATATTTTTCCACTTTCTGCACTTGTGGTTCTTCAACATTCACCATAGCTATGGGCTACACATCCTCTGAGGTACCTATGATATTTCTCAAAACTAATGCATATTGTTCAACCTTCTCTTTATACATATCCCTGGATTGTTCCATCTTATCAAGTCTGCATGACAATGCATTTAGAGTCACTTGTGCATCTTCCTTAGCACTTGCATTATTTACCTTCCCAAGTTGAACCCTAGTCACGGTGTAATCTTCCATACTCACATCACCCTTATCATGTGGAGGTACTCTAATATCCACATACTTATGGCTTCTCTTGTCCACATGAAGTTGAGAATGAATCTTAGCTTTTTTCTTCCCTTTGGCTTTTGGAAATACTATCTCTTCAAGATCTAGCTCATTTGGAGAAACCATCTATTACTTATGCTTAGATACTTGTGAGACTGACCAAAGGGGAAGAAATGAAGTATTACCTTCTTGAATTATTGCTAATTCTTGTGTGGTAGCTACCTTTGCAAGAACAGGTGTTATGATTACAATTGGTGTTGTGTCAATCATGATTGCACTAATAGTTTGTAAGTTGTTGGAAATATTGTGCCTCAATCTCATAGGCTGAAACCTCTAAAAGAGAAAAGTCGGTATGAAATTCATTGTGTTTGGATGACTAGCAACTGTGAAACCTTATGAAATGTTTAGGTTGTCGCGACCTTGTTGATGTCTTGTCGAATGGAGCCTATCGTTGTGACATGATGATCGCTATGACATTTTCTCACTCTACTCGGGGAGATCTCTGGCCAACAGTTTAGTTCCTTGTGATAGTTGGGGAGACTTGTGGCGACATAAGTCATTGGGGAGAGATTTGAATGTGAAGTCTTATCGAGATGGTATGTCTTGCCAATAGGGTGTTACACTTGTGGTCATCGGAGTAACTCATATGCTTCAGTATGGAGTCTTGTTGATATGGAAAGTCTCGTCGATAGTTATACACTTGGAGTCTTTGCAGTAACACAAAGGCTTCGGTGTGAACTCTTGGCAACGGGTGTTGGTCTCATCGATGCTGTGGGGTAGTCTATTATCAGTATGACTCCTGGCGACTGTTTGATCTTAGGGTGACCCAGACTTTAGTAAGAACTCTCGGCGATAGCAGTAAGTCTTGTCGATTGTTGGACATTTTAGAATGACTTAGATATCAGTATGATCTCTCATCGAATAATGATGGTCTTGTCGAATAGTGATACATGTGATGGATATCGGTATGATGTCTTGGCGACAAGGGGAAGTTTGAGTGACAGCTTGTGAACTCGATGTAACCTCTTGCTAATAGTGATGAGTTTGGCTGATATCGACATTTAGATCTTGTGGCATCTGGGAGACATGGTTAGTGTCTCACCGACATGTGAATAAGGTTTGAATGCCTTTGACCAAGTGATGACTATCGTACATGGTGAGTCTACGACCAATTAGAGAAGCCGAATGGGAACCGTCAAAAGTTAGTCTATTGTGGCCATTCTGTGAGGAAGTTCGATAGACAGGGATGACATGGATATATTTTGTAATTGCAGATAATGTTGGGTTTGATGGATGTTAGATCAATGTTCGATGCACAGTTGGATGAACGGTTCGATGTATGATCAATGTGAATTCAATTTTGAAAGATTGTAACTTGAATGTTCTGTACAAGGTTGATCATTGAATCTGCTGCTGTAATTTAACATTAGAAAGATAAGTCTGATCTCTATATGTAATCCCCATTATTGTAATACAAAGTGACTTCTCTTGGTGTGGTGGTTTTTTCTCCCGTAAGGGTTTTCCTACGTAAATCTGGTGTTCATGTGTGTATGTTATATTCTATGTTTATGTTATTTATTAGAAGTGTATCTTAATTGGACTGTAATTGAAAATTTAAAAGCACCCCTTCATTCTTCCCTAAGATTTTGACGTTAGAAGAGTTGTTTATGCACCTTAGCTTTCCTTAAAGATGGTATTAGAGCTTGGCTAGTTTTGTTATCCTTGTGGGTACGTTGGATTTTTTGTGTCAATTTCTATTCAATGGGAGTCTTGTAGAAGTTTGGTAATTCAGATTATAGATTAAGATTGCAAGCACGTCAGGAAAGATTGAAATAGAGAAATTCAATGGCAGCAATTTTGAGTTGTGGAAACTTAAAATGGAGGATCTGTTGGTTGACCATGATCTATGGCTTGCTGTGTCTGGAAAAAAACCTACAGGAATGAAGCAAGAGGATTGGGACCTTGCAGATAGAAAATAAAAGGGGCTAATAAGGCTCTGTTTAGTAGACTTTGTTCTTTTGAATGTTCATGAAGAAAAGACTGCATCTTCCTTGTGGAAAAGATTGGCATCTATTTATTAGGGCAAGTCCTTGGTGAATAAATTGTTCTTGAGGAAGAAGTTGTATGCTTTGAGAATGTAGGAGGGAGAATCTGTTGCTGATCATTTGAACTCTTTCAACATGTTGATTGCACAGTTAACATCCGTGGGTGTGAAGATTGATAAAGAGGATCGTTGTATGTTGCTATTATGTTCTTTGCCAGATTCTTGGGATCACCTGGTGATGGCTATTGGGAGTACAACATCCAGTTTCATGATGGAAGATGTTGTTGCTTCTTTGTTATCAGAAGAGATGAGAAGGAAATCTTCTAAGATGGTGAAGGAGGCTCTTGTTGTTAGAGGAAAATCAAAAGAGAAAGGCAAGAAGAAGGACAAGAAGTCCAAATCCAAATTAGAGGGGAGATCAAAGTCTCCTAGTAAGAAGTCCAAGTGAAGTGCTAGAATTGTGGGCAACCTGGTCATGTCTGAAAGGATTGTAAAGAGGAGAAGAAGAAGAAGAAGAAGAATTCTTCCAACTATGATTCTGCTTAGAGTGATGTAGATGCCTTCATTGCAGCCTTGGCTACGCAGGCATCAGATGATGTATGGCTGATTGATTCTGGAGCATCTTTCCACATGACATCTCATAGAGATTGGTTCATGAAGTATGAAGAATATGATGGTGGGAAGGTGTATTTGGAAAGTGATTCATCTTTGGAAGTTGTTGGCCGTGGAAGAGTCAGAATTCAATTCCTTGATGGAAGAGTGAAGGGAATCAATGATGTAATGCATATACCAGGTCTGGCTCGAAATCTACTTTCTGTTAGTAAGCTGAATGATATTGGAGTGCAAGTCACATTCTATGGAAATGGCTGCAAGATGACGAGAGGCTCTATGGTGCTAGCAAGGGGTGCTCGAATTGGTACCTTGTATAAGCTAGATGCACATGTTGTTCAATGTAATAGTGTCTCTGTAAAGTCACAGAAAGCTACTCATGGAGGAAAAGAGGGAAAATTTCCTGATGGTGTAAAATCTATGGAAGTTAAACTTCCAGCAGAAAAGACTATGCTCTGGCATCATAGGCTAGGTCACATTGGTGAGAAAGGTTTAAAAACCTTGAAGAATAAAAACCTAGTTGAGGGGCTTGATGATTGTAACCTCGAATTTGAGTTTTGTGAACATTGTATATATGGAAAATAGCACCGTGTTTCTTTTTATTCCACTCTTCACAAATCTTTTGGTTTGCTTGATTATATTCATTATGATGTTTTTGGTCCAGTGAATTTTCCTTCTTTGTCTAAGTCAAGGTACTATGTATTGTTCATTGATGATTATTTGAGAAGAGCATTTTTTTATTTTTTGAAAAGTAAATTAAAAGTGTTCAGTCAGTTTAAGGAATTTAAGAACCTTCTATAAAATCAGACTAGAAGAAAAATAAAATGTTTAAGGACTGATAATGGAGGTGAATTTTGTTCTAATGATTTTGAGAGGTACTATAAAGATCATGGAATTAAAAGACATAAAAATACACCTTACACTCTGCAGCAAAATGGAGTTGCAGAAAGGTTCAATTGGATAGTGATGGAAAGAGCCCAAAGTATGCTAAGCAATGCTGGCTTGGAGGAGAAGTTATGGGCTAAGGGAATTGCTACAACATGTTACTTGATAAACCATTCTCCTAATTCTACTCTTGTTGAGAAAACACCTTTGGAATCATGGTTTGGTAAGAAGCCCTCTCACGGGGCCACATTCCGAGTTTTGGTATGAGGCATATGCATATGTGCGAGATGAGAAGAAAGATCTAAGTGGAGAAAAATTTGTGGAAATGTATTTTTTTTTGGCTATAGTGTTGGCATAAGAGGATACAAGCTTTGGAATCTGTCTGAGAGAAGGTTCTACTCTCTTGAAGTGCTATCTTTCATGAGTTAAGCCTTCTACCTTGGATCTGCGGTCGGAGACAAATCAGAAAACAAAAAGGATGTAGTTGAAATTCCTCCTACACTAGATAAAGAAGAATTGAAAATTCAAAATGAACCTAAAACTTAGGAGAGCTCAAGCAGTTCTAAGAGTTTTGAAGAAGAGGAACAACCTTAGCCTCAGCAAGTGAAGAGGTCAACTCATGAAAGAAAGCAACCTGATTGGTATGGGTTTTCTTTGATAGATTCTACTTGTGCCTATGCTTTAATTTCTAGCACTGATGAACCTAGGACTATGAAAAAGGTTTTTAAAATGTCTGATTCAAACTCTTGGTTGGAAGCCATGAATGAAGAAATGGAATCATTAGAAAAGAATGAAACTTGGAATTTGGTGCCCTTGCTTGAAGGCAGAAAATTTGTGGGCTACAAATGGGTATTTTAAAAGAAAATAGGTCTGGATGGCCAGTGTGGGGAAAATATAAAGGCAAAGGTTGGTTCACGAGAAGGGTTATTCCCAGGTAGAGGGAATCAATTATGGAGAATTTTTTTCTTCTATAGCTAAGCTGACATCCATTAGATTTCTTTTGTCACTTGCAGTAGCGTATGACTTAGAGATCGAACATATGGATATGAAGACAAAATTTCTTCATGGTGATCTTGAATCTAAGAAATTTATATGTCCCACTTTGTGGAGAAAGGTAAAGAGAAATTGGTATGCAAGTTGAAAAAGTCTCTGTATGGGTTAAAATAGTCTCCTAGAATTTGGTACCAAAAGTTTGACACATTTGTTTTGTCATTGGGATTTGTAAGATCAAAATCTAATCATTGTGTATATTACAAAGCTGAAAGTGATCAAGTCCTTATTATTACTCTCTATGTTGATGATATATTGTTCATAGGCAATAGTAAGCTAATGATTTCTAATCTTAAGTCTCGGTTATGCCTGAAGTTTGAAATGAAAGATCTTGGTGCAGCCAGGTATTTTCTAGGAATGGAAATAACCAAGGATAGGAAAAGTAGAAAACTTTGGCTCAGCCAAAGTAAGTATATTAATACTATTATGGAGAGATTTTGTATGACTAATTGTAAGCAACTAGTTGTTCTAGTTTTGTAGGGAATGACACTATCTATTGAA
>VDFB02271358.1:191006749-191287603 GCA_007258455.2 Sequoia sempervirens | reverse complement strand
GTTGAACGACACACAAAATGCAATTTGCTAACATGCCTCAGAAAGAAAGGGCCAACTATTGTATGTCGCTACAAAGCACCATGCTACATGCAAGAGAAGTCAACTCTTTCAAATGATGAGACCGGTCATCCTAAGCATACACTAGCTCGTAATGATGATCAATTGAACCTTCACAACCCATCTATCCTATCTATCTGGAGGGCTAATGTAGATTGCCAACCTGTATTATCAATTGTTGTTGTCCTCAAATATGTTGCAAAATATGTTGCAAAAGCTGAGCACAAGTCTGAATCATACCATACCTTGTTATCTTGCATCTCCACAAACTTAGAGTTAGAATTGCCAGCCCCAATTGCTTTTCATAAATTGCTTACTGATAGCCTAGTCGATCGTGATATCAATGCCCAAGAAACTTGCCACCTTCTACTAAAATTACCCCTCTCCATGTCCAGTAGAACATTTGTGTCTTTAAATGTTAACCACCATAAATTTTAATGTGTCTCAATCTCACCCATATCAGTTACCACATCACCTACGTACATTGATGCAT
The DNA here is from genome assembly GCA_007258455.2 of Sequoia sempervirens. NCBI lineage: Eukaryota > Viridiplantae > Streptophyta > Pinopsida > Cupressales > Cupressaceae > Sequoia > Sequoia sempervirens. The sequence continues at coordinate 191,287,053 of VDFB02271358.1, read as the reverse complement.
ACATGGCCCGCCCAATTCATCTAGATGCAATGCCACTCATTGAACTAACCCAAAAGTGGACGTTTAGAGCCTCTCAAAAAAATGAACAATGGAAGCAACACCCTCATAATGTAATTGTTCATGTCTCACCTAGGTTCACTACCATCCCTGCAAGAGATGACAAAAGCTTTCATGAATTTTGTTGGAGTAAACTTATTTTATACCACCCCTTCCGCAACATTGACATTGATTTTGGGTCCTCTGAACATCATATTATATCACAATGGGAGAGGTTTTCTTCTACATACAGGGCATGGCATGTACATCGCACACTTCCAACTCCAATAGAAGCATCAAATACAAGCAACAGCTCAAGCGTTGACCATTCCTTACAAGGCCACAACCTAGAAGAGTGGCAAGTTATCTCAAGTTTGCACCCAAACCTTTCAATACAACTTGATGCACTAAACATGCTTGGTCGTCGTGAAATTGACATTCACCATGAATGGCAACAATCCAACCTGACCCCAATACAAATGCATTTTGCTACTACTTTCATAGACTCTAATCGAGCAACCTTTCAAGTGCACCATGCTCTCCATCAACAGATGCATACTACTTTCTCTACTCAACAACAAAAAGTATTTGATATCATTTGCTCCCACCTAACCATACTTCCATTGCAACAACCGCTCAAGCTAATTGTCCAAGGGACTACAGGAACTGGAAAGTCATATCTCATAAAACAAATTTAAGGCATGCCCTCATGAGCTCAGGTCTGATTCACCAAACACCTTACTACTTCTTGCACCTACAGGTGTTGCAGCATTCAACATTCAAGCGTCAACAATCCATTTTTCTCTTCGTATTCCAATTAAAGAAATGCCCCCCCTACAAGGGAAAACACTTGCAACCTCCCAATAGAGTATGTACTTTGTTAGGTACATTTTAATTGATGAGATGAGCTTCATTGGTCCCAAGTTGCTAGAACAAACTGACATGCCACTACAAGAAGCATTCCCCAACCACAACCACTTGCCATTTGGAGGGCGTTCAATCATACTCTTTGGTGACTTGGGCCAACTACCACCAGTTAAAGATATCCCCATGTACGCTTCTACCTCCTACGGTGGGACTCTATGGCATAGTTTCACAACTGTGGTCACTTTGACAAGCATATTTTGACAACTTGGGAATGAACCTTCCCAGACTGCTTTTTGTACACTTCTCCACAATCTACGTAATGCAAATCCTACAGAAGAAGACTGGAAAATTCTAATGTCACGTTCAAGCTCCTCACTCAGTTCTATAGAAAACTCTGTTTTCCTGTCTGGCATGCATCTTTTTGCAACAAATTAATTAGGCTCACTGCACAACAAATGGATGTTGTTGTCTTTGGCAACACCTGTTGCACTTTCCATTGCAGAGCAACTAATAGGGTCAACATACATCAATCCTGATGAAGAACAACTTCAAGCTCAAACTTTTTTGTCTATTGGCCAGGAGTTCATGTTATGTTCAAATATTTGGGTTGACATAGGACTCGTAAATGGTGCACTTGGTCAGGTAAAAGCTATTGTATACAATGAAGGTGACAAACCACCTCAACTACCATTATTTGTTGTTGTTCATTACAAGAATTACCTTGGACCACCTTCAAACCATATCAATCCAACATATGTCACAATAACACCACTTAGTCGAGGACTTCGCTATCAAATCCTCTAAAAATGGCATGGGCATTGACAATACACAAATCACAAGGACTTATGCTTCCAAGGACCACAGTGGAGATTGGCGCTTCCAAGGGCCACAGTGGAGATTGGCAACGTAGATCGTCAAGGACTGACATTTACAACTATTTCAAGAGTTCTTGATCTACAAAGCCTTCGCATCCACCCAACCTTCTCATTCCAACGATATGCACACATTCAACAAAGCCCATATGTTGCTCGCAGAATAAATGAAGAGATTCATTTGCAAGCATTTTCAACTTCAAACAACTAATACAATTAAAGGGAATCTCAACTACTACAGGTATGCCACTTTGTTATTTACTACAATATCAACTATTACAATTATTACTATCTTCAAAATTGTATGTCTTCTTCCTTACCTACACACTCCTCCCATTGCTCATTTGCACAAGTCATGATATTTAACAGGAATGCAAAACTGTGAAAAGAGATGGAGCCCCTCATCAGCACTGCTCACCAGCTTCTACAAATCCCTGACAAAATGGAAACACTCCTAAATTTTACTGCTACTATTTGTCCATTTTTCTTCCTTTGCCCCTTTCTTTGATGGAACATTACTATTCTTAATTATATGTAAGTGAAGATGCCATTTGTTTTTGAAATTTACACATATGCGTCAAGTAAAGAGTTACAGATCAAAAGCTAAAGTCAAGAACCAAGCTCCAATATGATAGCAAAAGCACAAAGTATGTATATATATTTCAGAAGCAAAGGACGTGATCGCAAGGCAAAGTACCTTGTTCACAGTATATTGGAACTTCCATTTCTTTTAATTATATCACATACTATATACACATTTATAAGGAGAACGTGTATTAGACATCATTCAAGTCATTTAACACAATTTTGTATCCAAAATTATCAAATTATATTTTTCAAATTTACTAAGGTTGATCCATTTCAAACAATATAACTATTCCAACCAAAAATTCGGCGTACCCAATTGCACACAAAAAGGTGCAATCGCTAGTTATATAAATAATTTATTTTAAAATAAAAAAAAATCTTTTGACATCTAAAACAAATCTATAGCTAGTTCATATTCCGGTGCTTTTACTAGCCGATAAACCTTCAAATTTAACCTCGCCATCATCCATAAAATGTGAATAAGGGAGCCGCGTTGAAAAATGTTGGAGAAAAAATACCTAAGTTAATAACAAACTCAACATGTATAGTGGAAGAGCAAACGTACAGTGCCCAGACGTGAGTGACCTGTTCTGTATGAAGCGTAGCCGTGACCGTGCCCAGCCGCAGTGACACTGAACGAAAAACAAAAACAGAAAATATATATTTTTTACTCACCTAAAAATTGAGGGCTTAGTGTGTGATACTTAAGCCTGGTCCACAGTGGCCACCTCCATCTTCCATACTCTCAAACCCATGGGACTGGAAGTTTTCTTAGATGAACCAGAGCTTGAACAAGGCGATTTCATACCATCTGAAATAGAAGATGCCATGACTACTTCTTTCCTTCATATTGCCATACTTTCGCCCAAATATGCAGAATCTCCTTGGTGTTTGGCCGAATTATCGTTTATCCTCAAAACTGGAAAGACAGTTATTCCTATCTTCTACCAAGTTGATCCTGGCAATATCCGCTGGACTACGAAAGGAAAAGGAATCTACACTGATGCATTTTCTAAACATAAAGAAAGCTGTAGATACAGTTCAGAAAAAATAGAGGATTGGAAATTGGAGCTGCAAAATGTTACATATCTTACTGGCTACATTGTGAAGGAGAATGAGTATGTATCTAATACCCTCTTCTTTAGTTTGAGGTGTTCCTGTGTTTTATTACTGTAACTTTCCTTTCTTCTCCTCCTCCTTTTATATGTTTGATGTTATTTTCATGCTTTATCAGTTTGTTGGTTTATGTTGTTTTGGGTTAGAGGTGTGATTCTTTTGGACCTACCTTTTTGTTTGAATATGTAATTTTATCATTTTAATTAGTAATAAAGACTAGGGACGCTCAGAATTAACCTTTCTTATGATATTGCTATCGGGATTCAACGTGTAGTTTCGAGTCAAACTCATTGACCCATGTTTCATGAGTAGTGGTTCAACAAGAACCCATCTCTCATGATATCGAATGGTCCACTTAGCACTCATTGCATCTAGGTGATGCTCACAGAGGTGAAGCACTGGTCCGTCCCGGGAGGTCACCCATCCCAGTTTGCTCCAGCTCAGCCGCTTAACCAGGAGTTTTCTCCAAGGTTAAGCCGCAGTTGTTACCATTGCAAAACTTCAGCAAGTGTTGTGCTTATGAACCATTCATAATAGAGCCTTTAGCTCATCAATTGATAAGTAGGAATTATTTTCCGCGTGTCAAATTATGATATTGCTATGAGTTCAACGTGTAGTTTGAGGTCAAACTCATTGACCCATGTTTCATGAGTAGTGGTTCAACAGAACCCATCTCTCTCATGATATCGATCCACTTAGCACTCATTGCATCTAGGTGTGCTCCAGGTGAAACTGCTTTCTCAGGAGGTCACCCATCCCATCTTTTGTTTGCTCAATCACCGAACTCCATAAGCAAGTCTCCCGCTCCTTCATGTCGTGATTAAATCCACCAAGGTTTCCATTAACCAGGTCTCCTCCAGATTGTTGCCTCTTATTGAACAAAATAAAATATTTGAAATATAATGAATTAGAATGCAGCAAATAAAAAATATATTTGAATATTATATATTTTCAGATATCAAATTACATAAAAGTTTATTTGATTTCTTGTTGATATAATGATAGAGTTGTTGGTGTATTTATAGATTCATACAAATCTCTAAAAAAAATTTAGAATGGCTAATAAAAGTCTTAAAAAAAAAAATCTGGAAAAGATGGAAGGTTTCCATATTCTAAACATTTCATAAGATTGAATATTTTGGATAAATATTATCTCTTCCATTCATATATTTTATATACATTCCATAAATGAGTATTATCTCTAACACTCCCTCATAATGTTTATTTGGATAGGATAATTACAAAATTATTATATTATACAACTTCCTTGCGATTTAACAAGTTTTTAAATTTGACAAACTTCACTATAGTCAATGCTTTCTTCTGTTCAACAAAATTTTAATTCCACCACTTGATTTTCAATCAAATCACGAAAAAAGTGATGATGTATGTAAGCCTATATGCTTGGATCTAGCATAATATATAGTATTTTTCGCTCATTTGATAGGGGATAGGAGCTAGTTGTTGTGCAAGGTCCAATTGTTGTTATAGCAATTGTGCTTATAATATTCAATCTTGCCACATATTTATACTATAAATTATAAATAATTAGTCCACATGTAAATCAAAAAATAACCAAATGTTGATCAAGACGGACTTATACTTGAACACATGGGAACTTATGAATGTTATATAAAAAACCACAAATGCATCATTAACAAGTGAAATAAATATTTTATTATTTCAAATAAAATATCATAACTATCCACTATAAGTGTGTCATTTATAAATAAGATTCTCATTTAAACAAGTATTCTTATCATAGTGAAAAAAAAATTATTCTTATGTGTACAGTTGTTGGGGTAGCAATGTAAATGCTTGGCATATTTCATATTACTTGTTTGTCCTATTACTAATATAAAAGGTGAGTACAATAAATACCTTATAATTTTCCATTGAATGTGAAGGATTGTCAAAACGTTTTAGTGTTCAACTATTGGATCATTTTTAAACAATAATGTGTTGTTTTTATAACAAGAAATAGGATTTTGTGTTCGACTATTGGTTCATTAGTGTTGGATACAATTTAGTTAGAGATAACAAAGACTTATGGTTACTTGTAGGTATTTGGTCTATTTAGGTTTCATATAATATATGTTTTAAATGAAATATGGTATTTTACTTACAACACATGATATTTTTTTGTTCAACTACCAAGGATACCATGATTAAGTTTCGATTGAACCTTTAAAAATTCAATTTTTTGACAGTTCTCACTAGATGTGCTGATGTAGCAAATTGTGTGATGAGTCACACCTCCAAACCTAAGTTGTAGATAGGTAAGAGGCCAATTAACATTTGTAAAAAAATGAAGGTCCTATTTTATTCCATGCAACCACTACATGCTCATAAAGTTAGCCTACATGACTACTGGTCCCTCTCCCTTAGTGCTTTGATTATCACAAAATATAACAATTAGACAATCGTACAAATTTTGTGTTTTTTCAAGTAGTCTTCTAAGCTATAATGCTTCTTGAAATTCCTTTGATGAACCAACATATTTAACTTTTGTGGATAATAATGATACTATTAATTTTTTCTTACTACTCCAAGAATTTGGTCCTGAGCCAAGATGAAATATATATCCTAAAGTTGTTTTTTTTTCATCAATATCGCTTACATAATCAAAATATATATACCTAACTAGAGTAGGCTCTCCTCCATATTTATATTCAATTCCAAGTTGATAAGTACCTTTAATATATATTAATATTATTTTAGTTGCTTCCCAATGCTCAATGTGTGGATCTGCCATATACCTGGATACAACAATATTTGGTCTAGTTATGGTCAGATATAAAAGACTCTCAACTAATTGTCTATAAAAAAATTCATCCACCTTCTTTTGAGTAGATTTAGCACTCAATTTTAATCCTACTTCACATGGTGTATTAGGTGGTTTACAATCACTCATATTAAATTTTCTCAATACATAAAGAGCATATTTGGTTTGAGAAAGCATGATCCTTCCTTCTTGTCATACTTTCATACCTAAAAAATAGTGCATCAACCCTAGATCAGTTATTTAAAAATCTTGTTTGATTCAAGATCCTTTGTTGTTTCAATATTTTGTGTGTAATCTCCTATAATGATCAAATCATCCACATATAGTACAATAACAACAACTTTATCATCATTATTATTTACATACACATTTGGATTAGAAGTACTCATTAATTTTGGAGTGCCATTGCCTTAGAGCTTGTTTAAGGCCATATAATAACATGTTGAGACATGTGTTATATAGAACCAAAATCAATAACCCAATCATCCTTATAAGAATTATTTTCTTTAAGTGCAATAGAAAGAGCATTACTTTTAGAATCAAAAGTTTTTTGTAAACTTATTTGCTTCCTTTCTGTATCTTTAATCCTCTTGTAACATTCATTTTCTTTTTGACCCAACTTACCAAAATAATTAAATTTCCATTTAATTTTATTATAATCCTTGGATGGAGTGTATCTAGCTTCATACTTCCAATTTTTCTCTCTTGGATAATTTTCTTGAGTCTTTTTGTAATTTTGTTTCCCTTTCATTATGAAAGCTTTATTACTAAATGACTCCCTTTCTTTGATTTGATATTTTTCTTCTTGCACTAAATTAGCACATAACACTTCATATTTTATATTTTTAATATTTTGAGATCTTGGAAGACTTTGTAAAATTATTTGCGCAATATCTTTATCATCTATATCCTTTCCAAGAGAAGCATGTTCATTTTTCTTTTCCTTTAATTTTTTTAAATGAGGGACTAGCTCTTGTGAATTTGGTAACTTCATATTGTACAATTTTATGGTGAGAATTAGAATCCATACATCACCTAAATTTTCATATGTATTTTTTAAAAATACCTTATACTTTGACTCCACTTCTCTCATTGTGAGCTTCCGAAAAAAAATCTTTTGAAAGTGTAAGCTTGATCAATGTTGTTGCCTTTTTTATTTCTTTTATCTCTTTTTTCCCATGGTTGTTTGTCTTTGTTCACTACCATTAGCAATTTCACAACAATTTTGAAGCATTAAAAAAATTTCCATATGAGACACCCAACCTTAATATTTTTTTATTTAATTTAATTGCATGTAAAGGAATACTAATTGAATCCATTATGTAAAATTACCTCTTTTTGAAATGAGAATTAAATTAAAAAATGAATATATCTCACCAGTTATTTTTTACTGATTTGATTATTTTCTTTGCTGCAATATTGCTTACTTCATTTGCCATTAAAAAAATTACTACTCAAAATCAAATAACAATTTGCATAGCTCATAGCCAACACTACAAAACCCACATATTACTTCCCAAGACTCAAAGAGATTTGATACCATATTGAATAAAATAAAATATTTGAAATATAATAAATGAGAATACAACAAATAATAAAAACACTTGAATATCATTTATTCTTGAAGATGCCAAGCTACATAAAAGCTTTTTGATTTCTTATTGATACAATGATAGAGTTGTTGTATTTATGGATTCATCTAAATCTCTATAATATCCGAGAATGGTTAATAAAATCCTTTAAAAAAGAAAAACTGGGAAAAATCTAGAAGGAGATGGATGTTTCCATATTCTAGAACATTCCATAAGATTAAATATTTTGGATAAATATTATCTTTTTCATTGAGAATTTTTATATAAATTTTATAAATAAACATTATCTATAAGTTTCCAACACCTCTACACTTAAAACTTGTTGTCACTCTATGCCTAGACCTTTGGATTCTACTCAACACAATATCTCAAGCATAATGAAGATAGAAGAAGATATTTTGGTCGTTGGTTAGTAGAGGGCATACTTTGTTCAATCCTCTCCATCCTCATCCCCACTGCATTCCCCCACCATCCTCCCCTTTCTCACTCCTTGGTCAACCTTCAAAAACTCATTTTCTTTCTCTAAACCACCTAAATCCCTTCATGCAAGTTTCTTTATCTACCCCAACCATCAATTGGTTCCTCCTCCTCTTAGGTTGTAGTGCATTCCCAAACCAATTGGAGAGTTAGCTCAATTTATTTTAACCCAACCTCTCAGGTTTTTTACATTTCTCACACACTAGGAGAGATACCTTTATTTTTCACTACTAATCTAATTGGCCAATTGATAAATGAGATGTGTCTTCTTTATCCATTGGTACTCACAACCAATACCTTACCTTGAAAATCCCCATCAAGACTCCCTCCCTTTCTTTTCCCATCCATCACTAATCCATCGAGCATCCCGTCTCCGACCTCCCCACCACCTCTTGACCTTAATCCTTGTGCATCTCTCCCTACACCATCTCAACCTCTACAAATCTGGGAAACTCACTCATCATTCATGATTGGGAGTGAAAACTAGTTGTCAATCTTTTGGATTCCCACTTAGAATCCCACACCTTCAATTTTCTAAAATGTGGTCTCGATGATGTATCTTCTTTCTCCATTAGTACTAACAACCAATACCTTACCTTGAAAATCCCCATCAAGCCTCCCTCCCGTTCTTTCCCATACATCACTAATCCATCGAGCATCCCATCTCCCACCTCCCTGCCACCCCTTGACCTTAATCCCATGCATCTCTCTCTGTGCCATAAGGAAAAATCCCTCATCATTCATGATTGGGAGAGAAAACTAGTTGTCAATCTTGCGAATTCCCACTTAGAATCCCACACCTTCAATTTTCTAAAATGTGTTCTCCACTTTGCAATCAACCCCACCCCCTTGTGTGTCTCTCCCTATGCCATCTCAATCTCTACAAGTTTTGAAAACTCCCTTGTCATTCATGATTGGGAAAGAAAATTGGCTATCAATCAAGATTTGGAATTCCACTTAGAATCCCACATTTTCAATTTTCTAATACATGGTCTTGGCTTTGCAATCGCCCCTCATTTTATATTGGTTACTGACTTTCTTATTGAAATTGAAAAGGAGGTTTGGACTCTCCCTAATGGAATTGTTGAAGGAATTAGGAAAGATTGCATTATTTTCCTTAGAAATTCCAAACAACACAACATTCTTAAAGTTGAACTTCATGCCTTTAAAAGTTTATTAAGCAACAGTGATATTGTCATTTTTTAAGAAGACAAAGGCAATGCAACAATTATCAAGAATGTAAATGTGACTACATTTCCAATATGTGTCGCCTTTTATCCAATAGTAGTAGCTACAAAATCCTATATTCCAACCTCATCTCCAAATTGAAAAAAATATGCTATCTATGTTTCATCTTTTGATGACGCCACCAAAAATTGGTTATGTCCTTCCAAAGAGGTGACCCCTCATATCTATGGTGTCCCAAAAATACATAAAGGAGGTATTCCTCTTAGGCCCATAGTAGATACCATAAATTTTCCCGCTTAAAATTTTGCCACCCATCTAGCTAAATTCATCTCCCCTCTCACCATTAAATCAAGCTCCTTTTTCAAGAACTCTTACCATTCCATTGATTCCATCAAAAATAAGAAATTACATGAAGGTGATCTAGTGAGATTTGATGTTGTCTCTTTCTTTACCTAAGTCCTCATCCTTGACTAAATCAAGCTTATTAGGCAAAAGACTAGTTATGAAATTTTCAACTTGATTTCAAGTTATGTCTTAGATTCACCTTATTCACCTTCCAAGGTGTAGTCTATAAAAATAAAAATAATTGAAATAATAAAATTTAGTATGATCCTTATGATTCAATTCTAATACACTTTTGTGTGACCTTCCTTTCAAGGAAATCTAAATAAGATTCTTTACACCATAAATTTATAATAGATCCTTAACAAAATTGGTGTGTATGTGCAACTCTATAAATATAAAAGTTTTAGTTTTTAAAGCACTTTAATTGAATTCATTATGAATTGGTTTTTTTAAGGAAGCCAGATATTTTTAAAGGAATCCTTTCAATTGAATTGTATTTTTTTTTTCATAGAGTATTTGATATTTATATCTTGATTGAATATTGTGTCAAGCTATTTTCAACCAAATTTTTGAATGATGTCATATAGAATGTGTAAAAAGACAAATATTGTATAAAATAAGGGAGCTCTAATCTTCATTTAGCTTGTAAAATATCATTTTTAATATAAAAAAAATTACAATATTAAGTTAACTTGTTGAACATATATCAAATTTTAACATATATTAAAAATATAATTTATAGTGCAACATACAATGTATACTAGTAATCCCCTTTTCTTTCCTACCTTCTCTCTAGCCAACACACAATCTTCTAAAATAGCACTCATTATTTGGATACCACTCACATATAAATGTAGGATGTTAATAGTAGAGGAACATAATTAAACCTATAGCACCTATACTAATTATAAGGGTAGTAAAAATAAGATGAGTCATGATTATGACTTTGATAACATCTCTTAGACTTGAATTAAAAAATGTTTTTTTTTTTTCTCAAAGCCTCTTTTCTTATACACATCTTTCAAATATTAGAACCTTTTTCACTATAGGAGTTTTACGAGTGAAAATTTCATCCCTAATATTTATAACACCTATTTTTTGTGTTAAATTTCAAAAAACCGATACAAAATGTACCTTTTAATACAATTATAAAAAATATAATTTATGCATTCAATTGTTTACTCAATTCTTTCATAATACTCCTTTTACTTTAAATGTTTAACTTAGAGCATTTTAACTATTTTACAAACTAGAAAAATTAGAGTTAAACTAGTTTTAAACTATTGAAATTATAGTGCAAATGCAATCTTTCATCCAAATTAAACTATTTTTAAAAATAAATCAAATTATAATAACAAATTAAAATTAAAGACTAGTTATTATATGAATTTGTAATAAATATTAGTATAGAAATCTTAAATACATATATATATAAAAAATTCCAAAAAATATTAATCTCTACCCAATTTACTTTAATACTATTTTATATTATTTACTACACACACATGAATACATAACTTCTTTTAAGAACTTATTTTTTTTCTATTATTTATAAATTTATTTTTTTGGTAATACACTTGTTTAAATATATTTTTATCAACTTTTAATTTTACTTTTGAAAAAGTTGTCATTTATTATTTTCTTGATATATTTTTTGTTTTAGTTTTGTTTTGAAAAGTATAGCTAACATTATATATCTTGTTTTGGTAGAATAGTTATTTTAATTTTATTTTTAAGTTTTGATTTTACTTTTGAAAAAGTTTTCATTCATTATTTTGATATTTTTAATTTTATCTTTAATTTAAAAAATTTAGCTAATATTATGTATTTTGTTAGTTTTTTTTTTTTTAAATAATACTTTTATAATTAAAAAAAATGTTGGCTCTAAATACTTTTTCTTTTTCTTTTCCCCATCTATTATCACTATAAGTTTTGCCTCTCACTAATTACAATACAAAATAAAAGAAAAGAAAATTAAAATTATATTTTTAAATCCTTGTCCTCTTCAATAAAAAACCAATCCCTTACAATCAAGTGGATATGTAAATATATTTGAACCGTAGATTTTTGGGTAGGGCTTATAAACTACTCTTGCACTATTAAGATGTTTCACCTAAAAGTAGAGAGACAAACCCTACACAAAGGAATCTGCGCTAGGTTCACTCAAATTATGCAATGTATGATGATATTTACAATAAATGAAATAAACTAAGTGCAATTAGATGATCTATGTGACTAATTATGTATGCAAAACCTAAGATTTATGTGATGTTGGAAAACACAATGTGATATGCAAACAATGAACAATGAATAAACAAATGCAAAACAAAAAAGAAAAGGATTGAATCAAAGTGCACTTGGGTAGAGATTGGAGAATCTAGAATCTTTTGAATGCTATCTGAAATCACAAAAAATCACCAGTGGGACTCATTTGCCACTAATGGCAAATCAGTCCTGCTTTTGATAAAAACTGTAAGAAACTGGTTTTTGAGTGTTGGGATCCAAAATCTAACAAAACCTAGATTTATAGCCTTAAGGTGGGACTCATTCACCACTAATGGTGAATCAGTCCTCTCCCAAAATTTTGAGAAACCAGGGGACAATTTTGTAGCACCATATCTGAGGTTGTTTGCTTGTCAGGTTGTCGAAGTCAAATCTCTAGAAAATGAACAAAATGTCTTTTCCAAGCTTGAAATATGATGTAATTGACTTGAAACACTTTGTTAACTTCTTGTCCACTTTTCAACACCTAAATTCTTGTCAAATCTGCATACACAAGTCTACAAACACACATGCAAGAGGGGAAAAATGGTTAAGGGTTAGGTTATAGGGATTTTCCTTGGTCAAATCCCACTTTCATAATCAAACCCTTAATGAAATAATGAAATGAAGGAGAATGATAAACAAATAACATGCAAATGATATCAACTTACCAAACCCTTATTGAAGAATATATAAAGATATGTCAATGGATGCTCCAAAATAGTTGATTAATGCTTGAATGAGTTAGAAGATTGTAGGAGATGTAAAATGAGGAGAAAAACACTTATTTATACATTCTTGTGCCTTAGTAACCCATTGATACCTCATCACAAGCCAACATCAAGTGATTTTGAATAAAAACCCAAAAGAAGATTTGAAATATTTTGAATTTGGAGCCAAGAGGGACTCATTCACCACCCATGGAAAATGGGTCCCACCTTGGACTTGAAAGTGGGTGTTAGGAATTAAGTCACATTTAATGTTGTTTGTCGAGCTTACATTAAAAAATACACTTAATTAAGCCTTATAAGGGCATAAAGGGGTCAAATAAAATATAAGAGGTGTAAATAGTGAAATTATGCTTAGAAAAGTGTGAAATCTTATTACAAGACTTTACAACACTTCAAAATAGGACTTGATTAGTGATAAAAAAAAGTGATTTTGAGGTGAATTGTAATAAATAGAGTCTAGAAAAGTGTAGAAATATTTTACAACACTTCACAACACCTTCACAAGATGCCATTATTTGAATTTTAAGGACTTAAATGTGCATGTTCAAGCCACATTACATCAATAAATCATAGCAGAATAGACCAAACATTGTGAAGAAAGGCTTAAAAGGCCATGAAAATGGCAAGGGGCCATTTTTCTATGGCACAATATTATATAAAACTATTTAAGTTTTGTAAAGCTTCTTATCTTTTTAACATATGAAATGTTTTTTATTTATTTATCTCTATCTTTTTCAATTTTAATTTAGAAAGCTAACACATTGCTTGTAGGAAAAATGTGTAACTATTTTTATATTTAAACACATCCATTTGTCTTTATATCTGTTAAAAATGCGCTTAATCCATTTTATTATTTAAATTTAAAATTTTATAATTTCTTAAAAAAAAATAACCTAACTTTGGTGGTATTTTTTTATGTTGTTTTTAGTGATGAAGGGAAAGAGAAGTTGTTGAAGGCTATTAAAGAATACATACAAAAGCACTCTCAAAAGATTCCATTAGTGGTGACCAATTATCTTGTGAATCTTGATGAAATATTACAAGACTTTGAAAGAAATGCATTTGACTCTTTTCAAAATATAAAAATTATGGGGATTGTTGGGATGGGTGGGTGTCGTAAAACTACACTAGCAAAAGAATACTACAATAAGAAAATATTCTCCATCTATAAATGCAGTTTTATTCACAATGTGTGGGATGGGTCTAGAAAAGACTTGCATAATAAGCAAAAAAAGATGCTACAAGATCTTGGTTTGAATGATGCAGAGAAAATTGATAATGTAGAATTTGGAAAAACAATTTTAGCAAAGCATTTGAGATCAGTTCAAGTATTTATCATTTTGGATGATATAGACCATAAAGATCAATTAGAGTCTCTGTTGTCAATAAAAGACAATCTTGGATAGGGTAGTGTGATTGTTGTTACAAATCGAGAATCAAAGATTCTTACATCACGGAGAATCTCTTCCATTTACAAGATGAAAGAATTAAATCCCAAACATGCCATGAAACTTGTTTGCTAACATGCTTTTGGACAACCCTCTCCAATAAATGGATTTGAAAACCTCTTTCAAATTTTTTTTAAAGTCTGCAGGGGATTACCCTTATCCCTTAAGGTATTAGGAGGACTAGTTCATGGAATGTCCGAGGAGTACTGGAATTCTCAATTAAACAAGTCCTCGAGAGTATTGCCCAAAGACATTAAAAGCATACTAAAAGTGAGCTTTGAAGCACTAGATGAGGAAGAGAAGGAGATATTTTTAGATATATCTTGTTTCTTTATAGGATGCAAAGAAAAGTTGGCCGTCACAGTGTGGGATGGGTCCGGATGGAGTGGGTTACATAGTTTGACAATGCTGAAGAATAAGTGTCTGGTTGAGCTCGATGAGTGGAACTGCATAAGAATGCATGATCATCTGAGGGATATGGGAAGAGAAATTGCCAATAAGGGAAAAGAAATTGCCAATAAATCTCCCTACCGTCTTTGGTCACCACAGCAAATTCGCGACATTGAAATAGAGGGGCAGGTCAGCTTAATATCATGATTTGTATGCTTAATATCCAGTACTTTCCCATGGAAATATTGTTGGTACGTTAATTGTTTTATAAGTTCGCTATTTTTTTTGCTTTTCTATTTAGGAAGGTGTGCTGATTAGGGGGGTTATGGGGGATTCAAGCGTAAACAGATGAGTTTTATGAAGAATGTAAGGAGCTTGTAGAGGCTATGAGAGGATCGCGTACAAGATTTAAGCGGCAATTAGAAATCCTGGTTGTCAGAGACAACTATTTTACAGAAGAATTAGCTACACTATCAGCAGGCCTTGTCTGGCTGCGAAGGTACAACTTTCCTGCACACAGTTCTTCTGCCATGGCTTCCGTTGAAGAATTTAAGAATATTAAAGCTTCAGAATCCTGACAAATTAGAAGAACTGTGGAGTGAGACTGCCGATGTAAGTATCTTTCGTTTACTGTTATTTATGCACAGACATACCTTAATTCTCTTTAAGTTGTTGTACAGTTTTAGTTAAAAACGAATGTCGCTGCAGCCTCCTATGCAGTTGAGAGAGCTAGTTGTCATTGCTGCCCAAAGATTCATGAGATTTCCGAGCTCAATAGGACGTCTACAGCATTTGAAAAAGATAACCATGTTTTGCTCAACGGCTATGGAAGGTCTACCAGAAGAGTTTCGCCAACTCCAGTCGTTGGAGCACCTCGATTTAATACTATTTACGAAGCTAAAGTCGCGGCCTAACAAGTTCGGGGATTTGAAAAACCTGCGGCATCTAAATTTGGATGGCGCTGGGTTGATCATGTTGCCAGCTTCATCTAAGCAACTCATAAATCTGCAATTTATTTATTTATATGGTTGCCACAAGCTTACCTTACAGCCGGACATTCTTGAAAATATGACAAAGCTGGAGGCTATGCGTGTTTTTGGTTGTCAATATATGACAAGGTTGCCTGTTCATATCACAAATCAGGGATCCCTCAAAGACCTGACTGTGGGCTCCAAAAGCTTAATGGAATTACCAAATGACATTGGTCAACTGAACAAATTGGAAAAGCTGATAATCAGAAGCAGTTCGTTCAAAACTTTGCCACCTTCTATCGGGAATTTGTTCTCCTTGACTGCTTTTCAAATTTTTTCTTCTAAGTTGGAATCCTTACCAGAAGCATTTACGCAGCTTACTAGCCTTCATAAACTTATTATTTGTGACTGCCCCTAACAGAATTGGATATCCTGTCGGGGTGCTTCTCTTCTTCATTGCGCAGCCTCAAATATATAGAAGTAGAAGAGACTATTGTGTCGAGGATATCAATCTCTCAACAATGCTACCCCGCCCTGGAACAGATATCACTTAGCCAAAATCAGCACTTGGTAGAGATAGAAATCTTGCCGATGTCAGTAAAGACCATAGAGTGGAAAGATTGTGAAAAGCTGAAAAGCATAAGCGGTGTTTGTGGTCTGGTAAACCTTGAGAGGCTGGATATATATAATTGTGGGGAGGAATTAGAAGAGCTTCCAAATTTAAAAGAATTTAAAATCAGAAATTCTGCTCAACAGCTGAAGATGATAGAAGGCTTAGAAATAGTCTCATTGGAGACGTTGGAAGCCCCGTTGGAACCACACACTCAGTGGAAGGTAGGAGTTTTAAAAGTTCGAGAGAATACGGAGAGTTTGAGAAGAGTAGACCTGTCAGGATGGAACATATCGACATTAGAACCTAGCCCTCAAACTATAAAGGTAAAAGTACTTTTTAGATACACGATTTTATTATGTACAAGTGTTCATGGGTTCATTGTATTGTAATGTAATATTGCAGCTCATTGGAGACGTTGATTGCACATAATTGGCTTATAAAAAGTCTGGGGAATATGGACAGTTTGAGAAGAGTAGAGCTGTTAGCATGGCATTAGGAGCTTGCCTTCAAACTATAAAGGTAACGATACTTTTTAGATACGCGAAGTCATTATGTAACAAGTGTTCATGGGTTTATTGTATTGTATTGTAATATTTTTGCAGAAATGGCCATCAGAATGTATGATATGTGCAAGGACGCGAGTGGTGTGGAGGCGTCTCTGAAGTCTTTGACCTTCCCCGGTCTCGCTTTAGTTGACTCATGCATACGGAAGGAATGACATTAAAATGTGGGCAGAGATGTGCTTTGTTATAAATTCCAGCTCGGATATGATTGTGAAACAAGGGAAATGGGTATGGATAGGTGTTTTCACACAATCTTCCCCTTTTGGAAGGTATGAGGACCAACTTACACTAGAGAAATCGGGTAATAATGCACCAGACGATGAAGACATGGGAATGTCAATGATGGGTGAGGAAGAGAGAGTCGTTAAGGCTTTTTACCTATTATTACATATTTGGGAGACCATGTGACATAAGTATGAACCAATGATGATTATAAGGTGAAAATAAATTATGAAAAAATTAATTAATTTTAGAGTTTATATATATATATTTAATTCATTTTAAATGTGTTAATATTAAGTGTTATTTATTTCTTAAAATTTGAATAAATATTAGTTACATATTAATAATTGTAATTTAATTATATGAAGGATAATATAGACCCAACATGAGAGATGAGAAAATATATTATATTTAAAATTATATTAGGTCAAGGGGTTGTTCTGTGACGTTTGAGTTGGGATAGATAAATAAAAATGCCAAACTAATGTTGGTCTCAAATGATAATTGTGCCCTATGTGCATGAAAATGTTCATAGGATTGTAATTGAGCTCTTATACTGGTCAATATTTCAACCTTTGTTTCAATAAACTAAAATAAATACATGTAGTCAAGGCATACTAAATTTTTTCCTCAATGATATATTCAAATTAAAGCTTACTAAATGTCTCCTTGTAGATAGTAAAACAACCAAAACAAGCCCCCTCAAGTATTTTGAGTTTGAGGCTCTCCAATGGTTATATCTTTAGATGGAACATGGCTTGTTGACAAAATAAAAAATGTGGAGTCCCAAGAAAGTATGAGCCAACCGTGTAGCTTAGAGTTAACATAACATAACTAACATAGAATGGTAAAGCAACTTCACATTAATTCAATATCATAAAATAATTACAATATGGCTCACTAGCATGTCACATGCATATTACAATATGTTATACAAAGATATAGCAATTGATCACATGAGGAAATTCAACTTTTGAAATATTCTACTTCTCAAATTAGTGTTGTTAATATTCTCGAAGATGTGTTTATATGGCAGTTCCATTCTTTATGAATGATCTACATTGGCTACAATAGGTTCCCAGATCTTGATGTTCGATGAAATGTGTAGGTCAACCTAAATCCTATTGATGAAGCTCCAAGAGTTAATAAAATTTGATGCAATTCCAATTGAAGATTCTTCTAATCCTATATTGTCTTTTGCTATGCTTATTTGAATGTTGCAAGTCATGAGAAGGTGCCACAAAATTTGCACATTGAATTGTGTGTTGACTATTCTAAATCGTGAACTTGATGTCACTTCTAGAAGTGATAACTATTTGTAAACTAATTGAAATATCTTGATATCTAGATATGATGTGCACGAAATGTTACTTAGTTTTGATCCACTAGTATGAGTTGAAATGAGATTATGTGGTGAAATATAATGCATTGTACTAAGAATCATAATTGAAATAAAAAAAATTGGTTGATGCAAGATTACTTTTGAAAACACTTGGGATTGTTTGAATGTAATGAGTCCCTCACTTTGCCAAGGTTAAACGGAAACCAAGATGGTCCACCTTAGTTTGTGAAATCCATGATGAATCTTCTACCAACCTTCTTTTCCACTTAATTAAGCATTCTTCCTAATGTTTTTTTTGGTGTTGTACCCAATTCTAGTGTTCAAAATATTCTCTATATGATCCTATTATTGATGCAATATCTATGATTTGGAGTGAAATCTAATCCAGTGTTGTTGCTTGATTAACATTCAAGTTACTCAGAAGTCTACAATGTTGAATATTGGTGATACACCAAGAACTTTTGGTAGCTCAACCTCATAGGCCTTTCCTAAATCAAATTTCTTGAGAATCTTGCATGGGCCAAACTTCCTCATCTTTAGCTTGTTGTATGTGCCTACTATAATAATTTTTATTTTTTGAGGTATGTCATGGCATCATCTTGAACAACAAATTCCTTACATCTTTTCTTTTCATTTGATTGTCCTTTGTATTTATTGTTCATTGTCTTCAACTATTTTTGTACTTGGGTATGTAGTGTTTCCATGTATCTTATGAATTCTTCTACTTCTACACTTCTCTTATCTTCCCTATCAATGTCTTTGAGTTTCACTACCCCTCTCAATTACGATCTAGTCACAATTTTCAATGGTGTACTTCTTGTACTCTTTTTTATTGAGTTATTGTATGCATACTATTCTTGTGGTAGAATTATATCCAATTTCCTAATTTATATCTTACTAAGCATCACAATAAGTTACCTAAGCTCCTATTGACCACTTATGTTTTTCCATCAATTTGTGGGTGATATTTTGACCTAAATTTTAGATCTATTTTCTAAAAGGAAGTCGGGTGAGCGAAAATAGCTTCCTACACTAATTTAAGTAGGGGAGAGTTACAAAAAAAATCCTTTTAGCACCTTATACAGTTACAACAAGAGAAATACATAGGAATAATGGAATAGAACAACAAGTAGACAAATACAACATACACCAGATATATGTGGGGAAAACCCATTCGAGTAAAAAACCCCACCCTCCAAAATCACAGTACTATAGTATTACTTAAATAAGAGTTACAATATAGCCCATAGTATAAAGCTTTCTTCAACAAGTGCTTTGAAAAAACACATGTTCCAGAGTGATACTGATAGCACTTCGCTACTTGCAAACAAAACTATGCATTCTACAATGCAAGGCACTCAATATATAGAGAGATACAAGCTTCAAGAAGCATCTAGAAGGAGAGAGGCATCCAAATCCACATGGCACAATATGCCATGCCATAGACATGCATTTGGACACATGTAACATATTCCCTTACACCCCTTACAAGTTTCATAACATCCAAAAATTCTTTCTCCAAGCTTGGGCACCTAGAATATACTAAAAATAAGCTATGATAGATGCCTTACACATCTTACAACTGTCATAGAATATGTCATAACTGACAACACTTATAGTTGTAAGAGAATCTATCATAAATGACCCAAAATACCTGATTCTCTTACGCCTTGTCAGAACCCATCTTGGGCACCAACTTTCTCCATGCAACAAGATGTCTTATGAAATGTCATAGAATCTATCATAGGTCAAAGATTCCAAAGTGGGAAACCTATGTCCACTTTGGATTATTGTGTGTCATCTAGTCACTTCCAACAGGGATGCCACCCAACCGGTGGGCCCCAATTTATGACATGACACCATAGAAAATTAAATAAAACAAATAAATACAATAATACATTAATTAAATCAATATTAGGACTCTAAGACTGAGCTTAATCCCAACATTCTCCCACTTGTTGAAGGCCTGTCGAGAGTCATATGAAATCATCTTCTCAAAGCCCCAAGTCCCATCGAATCAAAACACCATCTGAACTTCTTTGCACTTGAGCACTGGTTTGTTAGTGCATCTGCAACATTCACCAAAGTGTCAACCTTCTCCAAGTTCACATTTCCATCTTCTACCATATCACAAACAAAATGATACTGAACATCGATGTGCTTTGTTCTGGCATGGAAGGTAGGATTCTTTGCTAGACAAATCGCACTTTCAATGTCACAAAAAATAGTAATTTTTCCTACATCTAAATCAATATAAAAACACAATCTCTTAAGCCAAATAGCTTCCCTATAGGCATGAGTGACTACCATGTATTCTATCTCTATCATGGACAATGTGACTACAACTTACCGCTTACTCATCCAATTGATAGCATTACCAAACATCATAAACATGTAACCACTGGTAGATCTTTTGCTGTCAATTTCACCTACCCAATTTGAATTCACATATCCAAAAATACTCACAAAATGCTGAGGTCCAATAGGATAACCATGAAAACATAAGGCATGCTCAAAAGTAGCCCATAAATATTTGAACACTCTCTTAACCACATCCCAATGCACTTGTCTAGGATTAGCCATAAAATGGCTAAGGACTCCCACTCTTTGGGAAATGTTTGGTCTCGTACACACCATCACATACATCAAACTACCAACTATGCGTGCATATGGTACTTTGGTCATGCCCTCCATCTCAATAGGAGATTTTGGACAATCATTCACAAAAATATTTGTTCACTGCATCACAGGAACAACTAACTATCTACAATTTGCCATGTTTAATCTCTCCAACACCGAGTTCATATACTTGCTTTGGCTTAACCAAATTTTATTGTTAGCTCTATCTCTTGTGATATCCATTCCTAGAATGTACCTAGTTGCACCTAGGTCTTTCATCTCAAACTGAGCTAACAACTGAAACTTCAAATCTGAAATCATGCTTTTACCATTCCCAATAAACAACATCTATGATCTACGTATATGACAATAATGAGAATGTGACCATTATCAAATTTAAAATATACACAATGGTCAAATTTAGATCTCTGAAATCCCAATGACAACACATAGGTAACAAACTTTTGGTACCATATTCTAGGAGACTATTTCAAACAATAAAGAGAATTCTTCAGTTTGCAAATCAAATTTTATTTACCTTTTTCAATGAAATGCTCTAGCCTTATGACATGGTAAATATCTTCCTCCAAATCAACATGAAGGAATGCTACATCTTCACATCCATTTGTTCCACTTCGAAGTCATATGCTGCTACAAGTGACAATAGAAGCCAAATAGATGTCATATTCGCTATAGGAGAGAATATCTCCCCATAGTCAATTCCCTCCACTTGAGAAAACCCCTTAGCAACCAACCGTGCCTTATACTTCTCAACACTTCCATTAGGCCCATATTTTTCTTGAAAACCCATTTACAACCAAAAGGTTTGGGTATGTGCAAGATCATCATGGAAAAAATAGGCCCTTAATGGCAAAAAATTTAGAAAAATCAGTGTTAGGAAACTTGACGTAAAAATTTGAATAAGTTATCTATATTATTTCAAAAATATGTAAGAATAGAATCTTTATAAAATTGAATGTAGTTTATAAACTACTAGATTTATTTAAAAATAAATAAAATCTATTTGGTGAAAATTTGAAATTTCAATGCAGTAGTACTTAAATTTCAAGGAAAAAAATAAGTAGGTGTCTGTCTGACCACCCTAACCATAATAAAATGATAATATTTTTTTATAATATTTTATATATAAGTAGAGGACTCATGTCCAAATGTGATACATATTTTTTTGTAATTTTTTTCCAAGTAAATAATTAATTATGATTTTTTTATTACAACTTTTAAAAAATATAAAAACTCGTATGTCTGACCACATTAACTTGGTCAAAAATTCATGAAATTTAATTTTTCTTTTTTTAATCCTATAGTATGTGAAGCATAGAATGTGACACATGTTTCAGATTCAAAAAATGTGATACCATTTGAAAGTTATAGATGTTTTTAATCAGCCTATCGATGAGGACTTTAGTCGTAATTCTAATAGAAAATAAATAATAATTATTTATTAAACTAAAATTAAAGTATAATTTATATTGGTGGAAATATGAGAATCTCCTCTAAAAACCCTTTTTGTTTCATCAATTTTGGGTAAAAAAAGTCGTCAGCCACATACCCTACAAATACCCATAATATTGCCACTTTTTGGCCCATCATGATCCTGCACATACCCGTTTATGTCCAATAGAAAAAGGTACCAAATCCTAAGTCTTATTTTTCTTTAATGTAGCCATCTCCTCATCCAAGGATTTTATCCAAGAATCTGCATTACTCATACACATAGCCTCTCTAATAGTCCTAGGCTTATCAATGTTAGTAATCAAAGCAAAATTGCAATTGGAATCCAATAGTGAATAACCAAACCTTTCCGTTTGTTGCCTAACTTGTGTAAACTTCCTCAAAGGATGAGTTCAAGGTTCTTTTTCTTCTTCAAAACTTTCAAAGCTACTTGATCTCTCCTCATCATTAAGTCCAATAGGAGTACATAGTTTTCTTTCTTCAAAGTAGGTGGAATTACCTCCTTATTTTGTTTCTCCTGTTTCACTTATTGTAGCTCAACAATGGAAGGTTTCATCTCTCTGAAAATCACATTTATACTATAAAGAACCTTCTGAGCTTCTAGATCCCAAATCTTGTACCTTTTCGCATCGACACCATAGCCAATAAATATATGGTTAATAGCCTTGTTCTCCAACTTTGATCTCTTCTCAATGGGAACATGAGTGTAAGTGATAGGGAGGGGTTGGATGAAACTTTCACAGTTTCATGCTCTATGTCTTGTTAGAAGAATTCCAAGGTGTTTTGCTTCACCTCCTTAACCTATAGGTCCCTTCTCCTATTTAGGTACCCCTAGTTCTCCTAGCCAACCCCACTATCAACACTACTCAATCAACCAAGTCAAACTTGGTGCCATAGCTCTAACTCTTCCTTAGCCTTTAATCTGCCCTAAAGACTAACAACACCTCAACTCTCAATTAGACCTTGCAAGGGTGTAGAGAAGTCTTCAATAGCTTCAAACCATCCTCCTAGGGTTCTTGAAGGCTCACCAAACTCCACCTTTCCATCGCTTTCACCAAATCCTCATCTAGGGTTAAAAAGGCTACTAGCCCTTAAGCCCCAATTAGGTCTCCATCTCCAAGATATCAGGTTTGTTCTTCTAAGTTCTCCAAAACACCACCAATGTTTCCTTGAGATTCTTAGAGGCTATGTCTACCTCTCAAATATTTTTGGAGTCTTAACCCTCATCCGTCTGTACACAGCCATAACCCTCCATTTAGCAATTTAGGCCTTTTTAAAACCATTTCCTAACCACACAGCAAACTGTCAGTTTATTCAACCACCAAATGAACAAATGAAGCCTCCTCCTTCATGCCAAGTATTTTCAAGGCATCTATCTGCCTCTCCACACTGTGCCTTGTTAGGGAAAGGTCACCCCTGCAAACCAAGTGTGTTGCACTACTTGTCTTTCCTAGCCAGGCACTGTCAAGCTCGCCTAGGAGAAGACTTTCTCCATGATTCCTTGACTCCTACAGACTCCTAACCCTAACCTATTTACATCCATGGATCCTAGCCACATCCCCACAAGTCGTACACTAAGGTATAGGGGAAATGTGAGCTAAAACCCCCTTTTTTTTCCAGTCTACCAGTCAGAACAGCCACTAAAGAAAAAACAAAGTAATTACAAGATAACTTGAAACAAATAACCTAACTATTTGTTGTTCCAAAGAATGCTTGAAGACAATTTCACTACATCCTACTCTATTCAAAATGCAATGATCAATCCTTTAACGTACTAATTTAAGCAAAAACAAAACAGAAAATGCACGCCAAAATATCATTGCTTTCTTGATTTCAAAACCAAAATACAAACTCAAATGCTTCAAACCTTGTTTTCAGATCAAGGCCCACCTTAAATATGGTTCCTCAATCATTTATCTCCCTTGGTTGGACATATTAACGACCTAATGGCAAGAGTTGTAAAATGCACCGTGTTTTTCAACTTTTGCCAATTTTTAGAAAACTAAGATGAGTTTCTAAACTCATCCATCCTTTCATAACTTCTATCCTAGAGATAAAACACACCTCTAAGCTATCTCCTCAACTCAATGGTCAACATGACCTTCATGATAACAAAACAAAATTTTCATTCTAGATTTCCTAATTGCCTAATGAAACTGCCTATTGTTCCTTAGGTGCTCCTGCACCATTCTCCCCCTCTCTACACAAACACTAAGGAATATGAGGAGAGATCAGTGTCATATCAATGCCCTACTTCTTAAACTAAGCTTCATCCACCCATGTAGCTTCAAACTCTAGCTTGTCCTTCCACTTGATGAGGTGCTCCAAGTACACCTTATGCCTTGTAGATTTCTTCACCCTTGACTCCAAGATCCTTTCTGCCTGAAGCTTGTCTAGAGTAGGCAAGGCTATGTTGCTTACATCCTTGAAGACCTCCCTGCTGTTCTAATTCCTGTCAATGATTGTTCCCTTATATTTGATCAGATCAGCTACATTGAACACTGGAGAGATGCCTAAATCTATAAGTAGTTCCACCTTGTAGGCATTCTTCCCATATTTGGCTAATACCTTGCATGGTCCCACTCTTTTCATCTACAACTTGGTGGATAATCCCTTCTACAACCTTAATTTGTTGAGGTGGACCATGACATAGTCTCCTACTACAAATTGCAAATCTTTTCTTGACAAATCTACCTTATCCTTTAACTTTTGTGTAGCCTCAGTGACTATCTTCTTTACCTACTCCTGAATCTCTTTCATGGTCTGAGTGAAGTCCTCTGCATGTCCACTCCTATGTTCCATAGCTCCTAGATCCCTAAGCTCACACACACCTCTTGGGTGCATCCCATACACTATTTCAAAAGGGCTCTTCCCTGTAGTTTTGTTCACACTATCATTGTATGCATACTCAGCGTGTGATATGACCAAGTCCCATGTTTGTCCATACTCCTTGGTTAGGCATCTAAGAAGGTTACCTAACACTCTATTAACCACCTCATTTTTTCCATCGGTCTGAGGATGGTAAGCTAGTCCCAAAAGATAGGTTGGTACCTAATCTGCTCCATAGAGTTTTCCAAAAATGACTCATAAACTTCACATCCCTATCTAATACAATGCTCAATGGAAATCCATGGATCCTTACAATTTCCTTCAAGAAAAGATGAGCAATATAGCTAGCATCATGTGTGGTCTTGCAAGGAATAAAATGACTCATCTTACTGAACCTATCTACCACCACATAGATACTAGATCAAACCCTGTCTTAGTCTTAGGGAGTCCTACCACAAAATCCATGCTGACACACTCCCATGGTCTATTGGGAATGGGTAGAGGTTGATACAACCCTGCATTACTAGCACCCCCTTTGGCTTTCATACACACTACACACTGCTCCACATACCTTCTAACATCCCTTGGCAACTTGGGCCAATAGTAAAACCTTTGCACTAGTTCCATTGTCTTGTTGATACCAAAATGACCACTAAGACTACCATTGTGCTTCTCTTGGATAAGATTCTCTCTCATAGAGCCTTTTGGAACACAGAACTGATTTCCCTTGAATAAAAATCAATTTTGTAATGTATACTCTGAGTATTAGCTATGAAAATTATTCTCAAAGTTAGAACATACCTTGTAAGCCTTCGAGAAGTCTTCATCTTCCCCATAGAGATCCTTGAAACTCTCTATCCCAATGCTCTTGATATGTATTTCTTGTACTGTCAGCAATCTCCTGCTTAGTGCATCTGCCACCTTGTTCATTTGTCCCTTCTTATGTTTTATGATAAATGTGAAAGCTTGAAGATACTCCATCCACTTCAAATGTCTATTACTCAACTTCTCTTGAGTGTTGATGTAGCTAAGTGCTTGATTGTCAGTAAACACTACAAACTCTTTGGGTAGGAGATAATGCCTCCACTTCCTAAGTGACTGCACTAAAGCATACAGTTCTAGGTCATAGGTAGAGTACTTTGTCTTAGCGTCATTGAGCTTTTCACTAAAGAAAGCCACAGGCCTGCCTTCTTGGCTGAGTACTCCTCCTACTGCAACTCCACTAGCATCACATTCCATAGTAAACAACTTGGCAAAACTAGGTAATAAAAGAATAGGTTGATTTGCCACTTCTTGTTTCAGTTTCTCCAAACCTTTTTCAACTTCTTGAGTCCACTAAAACTTAGTCTTTAAGCCACCCTTGATTGTATCTAGGACTGGTGCACATATGCCACTAAAGTTTCTTATAAACTTCCTATAAAACTGAGCCAATCCATGAAAACTTCTTACCTCTGTCCCTGTGGTTGGCGTAGGCCAGTTTAGTATAGCTTCCACCTTGCTTGGGTCCACTTTCAATGTTCCTTGGGATACTACAAACCCCAAATACACAAGTTCTTGTTTGAAGAACTCACATTTCTCTAGGTTGATGGCTAACTTCTCTTCTTGCAATCTTCTAAGAACCAACACCACATGCTTTAGGTGTTCTTCTGATGTCTTGCTAAATATGAGTATATCATCAAGATACACTACCACAAATAGCCTTGTAAAGTCTTTAAGGACTTCATTCATGAGCCTCATGAATGTGCTAGGGGCATTAGAGAGGCCAAATGGCATCACTCTCCACTCATACAACCCATCATTTTTCTTAAAGGTTGTTTTCCACTCATCTCCATCCTTGATTCTGATATGATGGTATCCACTCTTGAGATCCAATTGGTAAAATATTGAGCTCCTCCAAGATAATCCATTAAGTCCTCAATCCTAGGAATAGGGAACCTATACCTGATTGTGATTCTATTTATTGCTCTTGAATCAGTGCATAACCTCCACTTACCACCTTTCTTGGTTGCTAAGACCACTGGTACTGCACATGGATTGATGCTCTTCCTAATCAATCCTTGGTCTAACAACTCCTGCACTTGTCTAGCTACTTCTAGGTTTTGATCTAGTGTAAGCTTATAATTTGCTTTGTTTGGTAATGAAGCCCCTGGTATGAAGTCAATTTGATGACTAATGGCTCTCTTTGGAGGTAAAGTTTCTGGTGTCCCATCACTAACTATGTCCTTGTACTTCTCAAGTAGCTTTTGGACTGCTTCTGGTATGACTGTTTTCTCAGTCTTATCTTCCTCTTTGGATTGCATCATGACCACATATCCTTCACCTCCTTGATGTAGGTTGTTAATGAACTCTTTTCCACTATTCAATAAAACACTAGGGCTCTTTGACTTTCCTTCTTCCTCATCTGACAGTGACTGCAACTGGAATGTCTTTCCATCCTTCTTGAATGAGATAGTATTGGCTTTTCCATCATAGATGGCACCTTTGTCATACTGCCATGGTCTTCCCAATAGAAGACGGCATGCATCCATGGGTAACACATCACAAATCAACTTATCCTTGTACCCTCCAATGGAGAACTCCACCGTTACTTGCTCATTGACAAGAACACTCTGCCCTTTGTTCAACCATGTTACTTTGTAGGGGTTAGTGTGGGGTACCTTCTCCAATTTCAGTTTCTTTACTGCCTCTTCTAAGATGATGTTATCTGTTGAACCTAAATCCACAATAACCTTACATACTTTCCCAAGTATTTTGCATCTCACTCTAAATAAAGCTCTTCTTTGTTTTGGCTCTTCCTTGACCTGATGTCTGATTAAAACTCTCCTAAACATCAGATTCTCCCCCACTTCTGATTCAATGTGACTGACCTCTGGTGATTTAGCACTCATGGTGTCCTCTTGAGCATATGCCACTCTCTTCTCAGTTCTTGATGAAGATGCTTTCTCTGGGCACCTATAAGTTGGATGACCTACTTGCCCATAGTTGTAACACTTCATACTAGAAAAGTATGAGTTACTTCTGCCTGCTCCTCTTCCTCTACTTGAACCTCCTTGAGGTCCTCTACCTCTGTTATACTCTCCTCTAGAAGGTGTCTCACTTCCCTGCTCTGTGAGTTTAGACTCTCCTTGATTTCTTTGTTCAGTCCCTCTACCTTGGTATCCACCTCTATGTCCTCTTTGATCTCTGCCTTTTCCTCTGCTCTTAGAAGCCTGTTCTTGTTTCCTCTTACTCCTCTCTTCAATCTTTATAGCCAATTGATAGAATTGGTGCACTGTCTTGGGACTTAGAAGAGTCATCTCCTCTTG
Source organism: Sequoia sempervirens (assembly GCA_007258455.2). Taxonomy (NCBI): domain Eukaryota; kingdom Viridiplantae; phylum Streptophyta; class Pinopsida; order Cupressales; family Cupressaceae; genus Sequoia; species Sequoia sempervirens. Next base: position 191,258,419 of record VDFB02271358.1, on the reverse strand, counting down.
AATGTTCCACTTCAAACCGTTAAGGTATCTAGCCACCTTGATACTCTCATCCTCTGTCACATTAGACCTCATACAAAGTTTTTGAAACTCCTCAGTATAAGTGTTCACATCTTGGTCTCTTTGCCTCAAGCTCTATCTTTTCTTGTGTAACTAAATCTCATAATCATCTGGCATGCATGCTTCCCTCACTTTGGCAGCCATTCCTTTCCAAGTTGAAATAGGCTTCTTGCCTTCCTTTTCCCTCTCTACCTGAATGAATTTCCACCATGTCAAGGCAGAACCTCTCAATCTTGATTTGGCCACCTTTACCTTCTATGCTTCAGTGACCCCATCACATTCAAAATGGTTTTCCATTCCCTCTATCCAATCCATGACTAGATCAGCTTCCATTTTCCCACTAAACAGTGGTATGCCTTCAAGTGCTTTTCCACTCAAAGCCTTCAATACCTTCAAGAAAGGTTCTTCTTTCATAATAGGGTCAGGTTCAAGGATCTTATCTTCCTTTGCAACCTCTTCTTTCTTTGGTATCTTTCCTTCAAGTTGCACATCATTCAATGCTTGCTCAAGTTGGTCTATCCTCTCCTTCAATAGCCTATTGTCTTCCTCCTGCCCTTCAACCATCTTGGCCAACTCTGCATTTGTCACCATGATGGTAGAACCACTAGACTCAGTCTCAAACATACAATAGTCAATCCCAAATCTTTAACTTGCTCTGATACCAATTTGATAGGGAGGGGTTGGATGAAACTTTCACAGTTTCATGCTCTATGTCTTGTTAGAAGACTTCCAAGGTTTTTTGCTTCACCACCTTAACCTATAGGTCCCTTCTCCTATTTAGGTACCCCTGGTTCTCCTATCCAACCCCACTATCAACAATACTCAATCAACCAAGTCAAACTTGGTGCCATAGCTCTAACTCTTCCTTAGCCTTTAATCTACCCTAAAGACTAACAACACCTCAACTCTCAATTAGATCTTGCAAGGGTGTAGAGAAGTCTTCAATAGCTTCAAACCATCCTCCTAGGGTTCTTGAAGGTTCACCAAACTCCACCTTTTCATCGCTTTCACCAAACCCTCATCTAGGGTTAAAAAGGCTACTAGCCCTTGAGCCCCAATTAGGTCTCCATCTCCAAGATATTAGGTCTGTTCTTCTAAGTTCTCCAAAACACCACCAATGTTTCCTTGAGATTATTAGAGCCTATGCTTGCCTCTCAAAGATTTTTGGATTCTTAACCCTCATCCGTCTGGACACGGCCATAGCCCTCCATTTAGCAATTTAGGCCTTTTTAAAACCATTTCCTAACCACACAGCAAACTGTCAGTTTATTCAACCACCAAATGAACAAATGAAGCCTCCTCCTTCATGCCAAGTCTTTGCAAGGCATTTATCTTCCTCTCCACACCATGCCTTGTCAAGGAAAGGTCACCCCTGCAAACCAAGTGCGTTGCACTACCTGTCTTTCCTAGTCGGGCACTGTCAAGCTCGCCTAGGAGAAGACTTTCTCCATGATTCCTTGACTCCTACAGACTCCTAACCCTAACCTATTTACAAACATGGATCCTAGCCACATCCCCACAATCCGTACACTAAGGTACATGGGAAATGTGAGCTAAAACCCCATTTTTTTTCCATTCTACCAGTCAAAACAGCCACTAAAGAAAAAACAAAGTAATTACAAGATAACTTGAAACAAATAACCTAACTATCTATTATTCCAAAGAATGCTTGAAGACAATTTCACTACATCCTACTCTATTCAAAATGCAATGATCAATCCTTTAATTTACTAATTGAAGCAAAAACAAAACAGGAAATGCACACCAAAATATCACTGCTTTCTTGATTTCAAAACCAAAATACAAACTCAAATGCTTCCAACCTTGTTTTCAGATTGAGGCCCACCTTAAATATGGTTCCTCAATCAGTTTTCTCCCTTGGTTGGACATATTAATGACCTAATGGCAAGAGTTGTAAAATGCACTGTGTTTTTCAACTTTTGCCAATTTTTAGAAAACTAAGTAAGATGAGTTTCTAAACTCATCCATCCTTTCACAACTTCTATCCTAGAGATCAAACACACCTCTAAGCTATCTCCTCAACTCAATGGTCAACATGACCTTCATGATAACAAAACAAAATTTTCATTCTAGATTTCTTAATTGCCTAATGAAACTGCCTATTGTTCCTTAGGTGCTCCTGCACTAGTAAGCTTTACAACCAAATACTTTGGGATGTCTCATCGAAGGATTTTTACCAGATTACACCTCCATGGGTATTTTACCAACAAGTGTTGATGAAGGAGATCTATTGATCAAATAACATGTAGTGGCTACTGCTTCAGCCCAAAACTTTTGTTCAAGGTTAGCACCACTCAACAAACTCCTAACCCTCTCCATCAACATTTTGTTCATCCTCTTAGCAACTCCATTTTGTTGTGGAGTGTAGGGAGTTTTCTTGTGTCTCTCAATCTCATGCTCTTTATAGAACTTGTTGAACTCTGCTAAACAAAACTCACCACCATTATCAGTCCTCAAACACTTAATATTTTTGCTAGTTTGATTTTCTACCAAGGCCTTAAACTCCTTAAACCGACTAAAGACTTCAACTTTACTTCTGAGAAAATAAACGAATGTCCTACTATAATCATCTATAAAAGAAACAAAATATACAAATTTTGATAATGAAGGAACATTCATAGGACCAAAAACATCTAAATGAACATAGTCCAAAACCCTAGAAGACTTGTGAGAACTAGAATAAAAAGAAACACAGTGTTGTTTTCCATATACACAATGTTCACAAAAGTCAAACTCAAGATTACAATCATCAAGGCCTTCAATAAAGCTCTTATTTTTCAGGGTTCTAAGACCCTTCTCACCAATGTCACCAAATCATTGGTGCCATAACATTGTCTTCTCTACATGAAGCTTCATTTCCATGGAATGAGCACCCTTAGCTACCCAAAATGCATGATGATCAGATGTATCTGCAACACACTTCTTCTCTACATGATCTAATGGCGAGGATGAAGAATCCAAAGGTTTCTTCTTTGGTACATCAAAAGAACTATTGCATTGTATATTTCATGCATCAGGCTCAAACAGAGTGCTAATACGAACTCCTTTAGCTAACACCATAGCTCCTCTTGTCATCTTGCATCTTCCGCCAAATAAAACAACTTGCACTCCCAAATCATTCAGCTTACTTATAGAAATTAGATTTCATGCCAAATGTAGGATATGCAAGACACCATCAATCCTCTTCACTCATCCATCAAGAAATCCAATTTTTTACTCTTCCATGGTCAACAATATTTAGGTAAGAGTCATCACCCAAGTACACCTCTCCTCCATTTTACCCTTCATACTTTGAGAACCAATCTCTATGAGAGGTCATATGAAAGGATGCACCTTAATCTATCAAACACACATTATTTGATGCATGGGTTACCAAGGCTACAATAAACGCTTCTCCATCATCTTGAGATGATTTCTCAGATTTAGAATCAAAGAAAGACTTGTTTTTCTTCTTCTACTCCTTCTTGAAATCTTTTCAAATGTGACCGAATTCACCATAGTTCCAACATTTTTCCTTGGACTTCTTACCAGGAGACTTAGATCTCCCCAGAGACTTTGACTTAAATTTCTTGTCTTTCTTTTTACCTCTCTCCTTTGGTCATCCACGAATAGAAAAGGCCTCCTTGGCTATCTCAAAATACTTCCTTCGCATCTCTTTAGATAATAATGAGGAAACCACCTCATCCATTTTGAAGGTGGAAGTAGTGCTTCCAGTAGCCATCACTAGGTGATCCCAAGAGTCTAACAATGAACACAAAAGGAGCATGCAATGGTCTTGTTCATCAATATTGTCTCCAACGAAACTCAGTTGAGCAACCAACATATTATTTATGCATTTAGATGATCTTCCACGAATCCTCCATCTTCCATTTTCAAAGAATACATATTTCTTAGGAAAATCTTATTTACCAAGGATTTATCCTAATAGATATCACCAAGCTTCTTCCACAGAGAAGCATAATTTTTCTCTTCATGGAAATTTAGGAGGATCAAATTAGCCAAACAAAGTCTAATAAGACCCTTGTATTTCCTATCCATGAGATCCCAATCTTCTTATTTCATGCCTAACAATTTAGTTTGAGATATAGCAGCCCATAGATCATGATCTATGAGCATGTCTTCCATTTTGAGCTTCCAAAGTTCAAAATTACCATCGTTAAACTTCTCCATCTCAATCCTCCTAGATGTTTCTACCATCTCTTTCTTGTAATAAGGTCATGAAATACACTTCTATTAAACTCCCACTGCTCGACAAAGATCATCTCAAAAAACCCTTCTAACCCAACAAAGGAATCAAGGTCGGCCAGGCTCTAATACCAACTAAAAGGAAGCTAGGTGAGCGGAAACAACTTCCTACACTAATATAAGTAGGGGAGAGCTACAAAAAATTTCCTTTTAACACCTTATAAATTTATAATAAGAGAAACACATAGGAATAATGGAATAGAACAACAACACAAATACAAAATACACTAGATATACATGGGGAAAACCATTTCGGGTAAAAAATCCCACCCTCCAAAAGCATAGTACTATTGTATTACTTCAAACAAGAGTTACAATACAGCCCCTAGTACAAATATTTCTTCAATAAGTTCTTTGAAACAAACCCCTATTTTGGAGTGATACCGACAGCACTTCGTTACCTGCAAAAAAAACTATGCATTCTACAATGCAAGGCACTCAATATATAGAGAGATACAAGCTTCGAGAAGCATCTAGAAGGAGAGGTGCATCCAAATCCATATGGCACAATATCCCATGCCATATACATGCATTTGAACACATGTAACACATTCCCTTACACCCCTTACAAGTGTCATAACATGCAAACATTCTTTCTCCAAGCTTGGGAACCTATAATGTACTAAAAATAGGCTATGACAGATGCCTTGCACATCTTATAGCTGTCATAGAATCTTTCATAACTAACAACACTTATAGTTGTAAGAGAATTTGTCATAAATTACCCAAAATACTCGATTCTCTTACACCTTGCCATAACCCATCTTGGGTGCCAACTTTCTCCATGCAACAAGATGCCTTATGATGCATCATAGAATCGATCATAGGTCAAATACTCCAAAGTGGGATTCCTATTTCCACATGGGATGATTATGTGTCATCCTGTCACTTCCAACGAGGATGCCACCTAGTCGGTGGGTCCCAATTTATGACATGACACCATAGGAAATTAAATAATACAAATAAATACAATAATACATTAAAATTAAATCAATATTAGGACTCTAAGGTTGAGACACCTTAATCCCTAAATTTTCATATTTTTCTAAAATATCTTCTAGAAATAACTTATAAATGTTGTGTCTATCTGAAACTATACTCTATAGTAATTCATACAATTTCATAATCTTCCTAAAATATAGGTGACCAATGTGTACAACATCATGTATCTTCTTACAATAGATGAAATGTGTCATGTTGGAAAATATATCTACTACTAAAAATATAGATTCATGTCCTCTCTTTATTTTTAACAACCCTAGAATATAATCCATGCTTATATCCTCACAAGGTTTCTTTGATAAATTAAGTTTTGATAGAGTGTGGTATTTTGACTACTCCCCTTTACAACCTAACAAGTCCTACAACCTTGAACAAAATTTATTACATTATTATATATTTGAGGCCAAAAAAATATTCACTTATCAACACCAATGTCTTATCAATGCCAAAATGTCTTGCTAATCTACCATTATGTTTCTACATTTAATAATATTTTCTCTCATTGAGATTCTAGTAATGCACAATTAACTTCTTTTGAATAGCATGCTATCATGAATGAAGAAATCCAACCATAAATTTTTTTCTCTTGCAACTATTTTTCTACTTTCTCTCTAAGCTTTCACAAAATATAGCTCATCCTCATACATTTGTTTGAGTTCTTCAAACCCATTACTAGTACTATCCTCATTTCTACCAACAAGTTCCTTCTTCTACTCAACACCTTTGTAACCTTGTTTGATTTATTCCTTCTATGTTTCAACAAAAATGTGTAAATCTACATGAACTCTACCCACATCATATGTCTTTGATTCAAGCTACCTTGAATATGCAAACACTATAAGGGTTGATGGTTAATGTAAAACATAAATTCCTTTAGCAATAGACATGTCTCCACTTTTTTAGGGATTTAACTATGGCGAGTATCTCTTCATTATGTCATTCATCTTTTCACTAAAATAAGTTATTGGTCTTCCTTCTTGACTCAACACTACTCTTATCATATTTCCACTAGCATCACAATCAACTTGGAATACTTTTTTAAAATTAAGCAATTCTAGCACTAGTTATTTTGTTATATTTTCTTTTAGCAATTCATAAATCCTTTGTTCTCTTGATTTCCACTTGAATTCCTTCCAACATCCTCTCATTGTTTCTAACAATGGTGTACAAATGGAACTAATTTTTTGATGAAATTCCTATACAAACTTGCCAATCCATAAAAATATCTTACCTCATCAATGTCTAATGGTGTAGGCCACTCAATAATTTCTCTCAATTTCTCTAGATTCATATTCAATCCTTCTACTAATATGATAAAACCTAAATATACTAGTTGTGTCTTCATGAAACTACATTTCTTGATATTTATTAACATTTTTTTTCTCTCAATATTTGAAATGTTGGTATGTGGTGACTGATCATGCTATACTATATAGCCCATGGTATACTATACACCCCGGTGCCACCCTCGAACCCCTGCAAAAAATTTTCCTCCTACTTTTTCGCGTCATCACCGAAAAAGGGAAAAATCAACAAAAAAAGAAAAATCTGATTTTGTAGAACCCAAAATTTGGAAGATTCTAAGCTTGTTAAAAAGGGGTTTGGATGTGTGTTACAGTATGATGAAAAACATGATTATTCGCAAGATTATGATAAGTTTTGCACTGGATAATAAAAGTATTGGATGGCTACGGTTTGGTGGATGTAGCTTGGATTGGGTGAACCACATTAAATTCTCTGTGTTATGATTTATTCTGTGTGTGTTTAGTTTCTTTGTTTATTACTTAAACCTGCATTTAATTGTTAGATATATGCCTTTCTAACCCTAACATGAAATACCTACCTAATGTGTCACAAATTCTCTTCTTTAGTCCTAAAAATCAAAATATCATCTAAGTAGACAATAAAAAAGATACCCAAAACATTCTTCAATACAATTCATTCATTTTGTCTCATGAATGTACTTGGTGTATTAGTTAACCCAAATGGAATGATTAGCCACTCATGCAAACCCTCATTTATCTTGAACAAAATCTTCCATTAATCACCCTCGTGGATCCCAATTTGCTAATATCCACTTTTTAGGTCAATCTTTATGAAATATTTTGCACCACTCAAACAATCCATGATGTCACCCATCCTTGGCAATGAAAACTTATAATTGATGGTGATATTATTAATAACTCTTGAATATGTACACATCCTCCATTCTCCATCTTTTTTCAGTGCTAATACTATTGGTATCACACATAGCCTTAACCTTTCTCTGATTAATCATTTCCTCAACAAATCCTATTAACAAGAAAATTGAGGAACATAAATTGAATTTTTGAGCACCAAGTACTTTTTGAGTGTTATAATTTATACCCTAGACTTAGTCATATAAAGGGAGCAATTATTTGATTTGGATACAATACCAACTAGTTAACTGTATATAAAATATAACATATAACATAATATATATAGAATTATGGTATTAGTGTATTATCAATATCAATTGAGTACATTCATACATCCTTATATCATATATATTCATTTATACTCTATATTCTTACTTTAAATACTTCCCCTCCTACTATTATACATATATTTTCCTATACATATACCTAAGAGATGGGATGTGGCCCATATATTATATCCCTACCCTAGATGGTGTCTCTAGAATCTTATCTTTGTGAGATCCTTGCAGCAAGATTGTTGGCAACATGAGCCTGATGATGTATGGTGTTGTCATTGATGGAAACCCATTATAGAAGTGATGGTTTATCAATATGAATATAGTCCAGAGAAGACCAAGTTTTTATTGGGGAAATTGGCTAAGTTCTAGACTGAGATAGTGATGTAATAGAGCATCAGTTTTGTGGTTCACATTGCTCTGCATTGCAATATATTATCATGAGGTTTTGAGGTGATAATGGTACGTGTTGAAGGAGTATTTTTCCACAATTTTAGGGTTTTATGTCCTCCACAATAGAATATATTGATGACAGAGTATTAGACTAAGTTGTGACATAGTTACAGTTGCAAATTTCATGTTGGAATGCTCTGCATTCCACCAAAGATGATCATTACATTCTATAGATTTCAGGAAGTATTTAAAGATGTCAAAGGAGTGTGTATTTTGAGTTTCAAGTTGTTTGGTGGTCTGTATGTCAAGTTGTGAATGAACAGTTGGATCATTCAGTTGTTGATTCACTAGTTTTGTTGTGTGGTGTTGACCTAAGAGTTTTGGGTTTGTGTGGGACTAAATTACGTATGGAGAAAAATTATAGGATTAACTATAGGTCATGTTAACCTATCTTGGTGAAGAACATGCTTCAGTTAATTTTGCAAGGCTTGTAAGATTGAGTTTTGGGCCGACAGGTTATGAGATCATGTGTTTCATCTAATTAGGCCAACCTAATTAATGATATAATTATTTATAGAATATATACATACATATAGAAGGTCAATTCATTGTTGGTATGATGATAGGTGTGTATTGAAGTGAAAAATGTGATAGTGGTGATATTATGACAATGAGGAATGAAGTGTGTAAAGTTAGTTTTCTAAGCCTAACTAGAACTATATCTTCAACATATAGTAGATGTATTGTAAGAAGTTCAAATTCTAGCATACATCCTTTTGTATATCTTTTGTAATTCTGAAAGAAGTGATCTTCCTTGGGCAGTGAGCCCTCCTATTTTCTAGATAGTGATTCCCCCAAGTAGTGAGCCTCTTATAATCTATTGTAATCAGTTATGATATTGTGAGCTAATCCTCACTGTGGTTTTTCCCTTTCAAGGGTTTTCCATGTAAATATAGTGTTCTTGTGTTGATTGTTGTGATGCATGTTCCTTTCCATTTCTGCAACTTCATTGAGATGCTTTGAATGCACTTTTAAGATAATGGATTTTAGGGAATACTAATTCACCCCCCCTCTCCTGATATTCTGAGTGTTCAACAATTGGTAATTAGAGAAAGGTTCCTTTAATTTGGTTAACAGTTGAGATAGATCTTAGAGGTTGAACACATGGCAACTAGGAGATGTACCATATCCCTTCAGGAGAAATTATTATGGAAGGATTTATTGAAGAATACTGTGAAGTTGATATGGAAGGAGAACTCAAATCTGCTCTTGATGACCTGGATAAAGAAGAATGTGAGAATAGAGATCTAAAATAAACTCTAAGGGAAGAAGATGAGTCTATCAAGAAGCTAAGGAATCAAGTCAAGAAAGTTAAGGAGCAACTCAAGGAAGCAAAAGAGAAACTTAAACAATAAAATGAGACAATCACTAATTTTAAAGTGCCAGTTGAAGAAGGAAAAAGAGTTGAAGATTGCTTGAATGCCAAATTGAAAGAAGAGTCTACATAATGCTCAAAGCTTGAAGAAAAGATTGTGTCACTAATGAAAGATCTGAGAAAGAAAAGATTCAAGAGGACAAATTCAAGAAGAGCTCCACCTTGCTTTATGATATGCTTTCTAGTAAAATATATTCTAAGGACAAGAAGGATTACCTAGGTTTGAAAAAGGAGAAACCTCAAAGGAAAATCAAACTCTAAACAATGTTGAAAAGGAGAATAATGAACAAAGGAATATTAGAGATAAGAAGATCAATATCAAACATGTCTGAAACTAGCCAATCAGACAACCATCTACACAAAGGTATCCATATTTGAATGGTTAGTGTTATTCTTGCAATAAATTTAGACAGAGCTGTAGAATATAAAATTGGGATGAATCAAAATTTTCAATCATTTTGCAGTCAATGTTATGCATGCAATAGATTTGGTCATAAGGCTAGTGAATGTAGAATATAGATGAGGAATGGTTACAATAATGGTATGATGCTTTAATTTTTCCATTGTTATTGTTACTCATGTAATGGTTTTGGGCATAAGGCTTTTGAATGTGTTATCCTTGAATCCAGGTGCGCTCAATTCATGGGATAACCCCCTACAAAATTTGTCCATTTCATAGAGTTGTGCTCTCCAAGCACGCAAAACAAGGAAAAATTTAATTGGCCTTCACATGTGTTCCTAAGCCTCGAATTGTCCCTTCGAGCGCTCTTGCTTCGTCATTTCTTGAAAACCTTCAAAATGAATGTTTTGTCGATTTTCAGTCTTTGGGAGTTAGAAAATATTTTACTCATGTAAGAGCGTTGTTTTTTAGCGCTCGTACATGAGTAGGGTTATAAAATTTCTCTAAGTGTTGAAGCATTGATTTTTAGTGTTCCTACACTTCTTTCTCATTTCTTAGATGTTTGAGCACTATTTTTTAGCGCTTCGGAATTTGATGTTTGTTTAAGTCCTTGTGCATGTTGGAGCGGTGATTATCACCACTTTCAAACCTTGGAAAAGTTTTGAACTTGCAGTAGTGGTGAAAATCACCGCCCCTACATCTTCTTGCTCTCCACATGTGCAAAATTTAATGAGCACATCATTCATTAATGACGACTGCTAATGACCTTTTTAAATTCTATTTAAGTTATTTTAATTTCATTTTCATGTTTGTTATGTCTATTCACTCCCTTCATCACATTTATCATCTTGGGATCTTGGTGCAGACAACAGGAAGGAGGGTCCTCAAAGAGAATAGTCCTAACCGTGCAACAAGAGTAACATAATGGAAACAACTCAGAAGATGGAGGCAAATGCAGATGCAAATATTCTTATTGATAGAAAACTCAGTTACATTCAGCTGGAAACATCTGAGCTTCAAGATTCGGGCTCACAAGCCTCTTACAAATATTCAGAAATATAACATTCTAACATGCTCAACTTGCGAGCGAAAATCATCCTAAAAGTCTTCTATTACATTCTATGTGATTCGCTGTTATATTTCTCTATCTATTACAAGCTTTATATCACATCCGTGGGTCAAGGAACATCCACGTTGGCCAGGAAAATGATTATAATCTCCAAGAGGAAAATGTAATGAATACTTGAATAGGTTGGCCTTCAATTTGAATTCTTCATCACAGGTGCAAGGGAATGAAGTGTGGACCTAAACTGAAGGTCAACAACACTCCAAGGAACAATTAAAATTACACCATCGAGATCCACAAGTCACAAGGATAATACATGAACAATCTGATAGCTGATAGGCTTGAGAAACTATTCTGATGCCAAATCAGAAAATTGCCACTTATTCCGGAAGTGATAACTTGCTGAAAAAAGATCCAATCAAGCTCAAATATTGGGATAAGGAACATGATCATGTCCATGAGATACACTAAGATCCACAAGGTCTGGTGAGAAAATATAATGAATCTACCAACCATGAACTAAGAAACAAGGACAAAACTGAAAGAAAAATATTTTTGGTTGATGCAAGATTTCCAAGAACCAAGGATGCTCCTACATCAGATCTTGTCAAGGGTGAAATTTCTGGTTTTTGACTGGATTGAACTAGGGTTCGTGCTTCCTCCAGTTTTGTAGGTGAGTTTCATTTTCTTTCATTCTCTCCTTCCTCTATTGTTTGCAAGATTTTGCGTTGATTCTCATTTACCGTTATTTTCTTTGTATATTATTTTGATCCTAAGTTATTTATCTTCTTTTTCCAAATATTTCTTTACCCTAGTTTCCTTTTGAGGGTATCGATGATTTAGGTTTTTCGTTGAAATTATATCTCTATGTTAGGGTGTTGATTCTTGATTCCATATTCCCTATGTGAGTTTCCTCGAATGCCATGTGTATGAGTGGAATTCACTATCATTAACATGATCATTCCTTCCCACTGGTGCATATGCAAAATATTTTCCACTTTGACACAATACTCTTCTTCTCATGATGTCAAAGTGATAAAAATAACCATTGATACATTTATTTTATCACTGACCGACTCTTAAATGTTGAAGTGGTGAAAATAATAGCTTCAACACATATATCTCCACTTCTCAATCCCCATATGCATGAGTGTCAATTTTCATCGCTTCAACAAACGATTAACATCCCTCATGCAAAGGCGCTAATTTTTTCCACCATTGCATGGAGAATGTCATGCCAAGTGAAAGATGTACAAGCATTGATTTTTGTTTCTTTTACATAAAGTTATCCTTTCAAGATTTGTAAAAATGCTATTTTTCAATGCTCATGTATCTAATCCTTCCAAGTCCTTCCAAAGCATGTTGAAGTGCTATTTTTTAGTATTGTGACACCAAAAGAAATTTTTCAAGATGTAAGGGTGTTGATTTCTAGTGCCCTTGCACAAAAACCATATTTTCATTAACATTCAAAAATCATTTTAAATTACTTTCCAAACTTTGTTCCTTCTACAACCGCTATGTTTTATGTGCTTCATAGCTCACATTTTTCTCATTCCAAGATGCTTTCCCAGCTTCATGCATTCCATTTACCCTCCATAATGTATATTCTCTTAACATCTAATTAATCCATGTTTCCTTGCAGTTACCTATAGTTCTCATCAGGTGTTCTCCAGAGGTTATTTTTAGTGATAGTTTGTGATCTTAATGACAAGAGAAGAATCTCCATCATCTTCCAAAAAAGGGAAAATGAAGTACAAGTACCAAGGTGCTTATCCACCAACTTTAGTGACGTCTAAGATCAATGAGATCAAGGACATAGAAATTGGTCACCAAGACATGGAAGATTTTATAAAAAGAACAAAAAAGCAACCATTGGAGGAAGATTTGCGAGCAATCATCCATAGAAACCTACATCTAGTGGCTTCATTTCTAGTTGTTGCTCACCGCTTGGAATTTGTCTTACAAGTTTCCTTGCACTATATCAAATATGATAGGAGTTTTAGAGATTCTTCTAGGAAAGTTATGATGAGATTGGATCAAGAGTTCTTTGACATAGTTTTCTAAGTTCCACACATGGAGAAGTATATAACTATTTCCATTCAACAAGGACAAGAGGCTTATGTCAAAGATCCCAACAAAGCTAAAAATTTGATCATTTCTCAGTGGTTGAAGACTCTGAGTTCCACCATCTCTAGATGGCCCAAAGGTCCTCCACGAAGTGATTTCAAGGAATATGTTTGAGATATGATCACTTTTCTTAACAGGGTGAAAGGTTTACCTGTTTCATTCCATTTCCAAGATTGAATGTACGAGTATATTCAAATCATTGAGAGGAGGAAGGAACATATAGACTAGGGTATGTAGATTAGTGATGATATTCATGAGCAACTCATCAATGTGCAAAAAACCTTAAATTTTTACATGACCTCCTACCTGGTGTATGCTACTGCTATCATGAGACAATTTCTAGGATTGACAACAAAAGGTAACAAAAGTGTTGTGTCAATATATGAGATCTACTCTTAGATCACTTTAAGAAACAATATCAAACATTTTAGAAGAGTCAATGATGCCTTCTTTGCACCTTTTCTATTTCTATTTGATCCAACTTTAGAGAAGAAAAGAGTATCGAACGAAGCCTTCAAATTTGCTAGTAACTTCAGATGTATCTTCTTGTAGTTTCCTACTTTTACATATTTGAGAGTAGGGTGCTACACTAGATTCCCATACATGTTTCCCAAATATCCCTTTAATAGGTGGATGTTAATGAAATTATGCAGATAGTTGATAACAGTCCACAAAGAACACCAAGCAATTCAAAAGACAAACTTTAAGTTTCCAATTACTATTGGAAGGTATACTATTCAAAGTGTGCAGAAGGTAAAATTAGTAGCAGCAGAGATGCAGATTATGACCATAAGGTCATACAAATATAGATTTTATTTTGATTACAAAAATGTGAATAGAAAAATCAAGAAGGATCACCACCATGTCTACCGTTTTGAGGACATATGGGTAGAGTGTAGAGATGAAGAGGACATAAGATGACTGGAATTTTGTAGATTATCTATGGAGTAGATCAAAGACCTAGGCTTGGCTAGTATTCCAGAGGATTTTGAAGATCTTGGTGATATCATAGACTTTGCATATGAAGAAAAGGAGATTGTCAATATGCCTTTACCTCCAATTCAGTGGTCCAAGAAAGAGAGCATTTCCATCAAGGCAATACTTGCTCCCATTCTAAATAACACAAATGAATGGTCATAGAGGCATGGTTTTCGATTGAAGTCTTTCATAACAGATTCTGAGGAAGAGACATCAGGAGGTGAAACTAGCTTCCAGCAAGAACTTTGAACAAAACACAAAGTTGTTGTTGCCCCCTCTTCTTCACAAAGAGGTCCTAAGATTAAATTCACTTGTGGAAAAATTATAGTAAACAACTAAAGAGGAGCAAGCTACTGAGGAAGAACGGCCATCCATAGAAGAACGAGAACTTGCATCTAAAGAGAAATCAAAAGGAGAAGAAGAATAAAGAAATGAAAATGAAGAATTAGAAGAGTCTGTAGAAGATGAATAGTCAAAAGAGGTTCACAGGGAGGAGGAAAGTAATGAGGAAGAAAAAAGGGATGATGAGGAAATGTGGTTATCTCCCCATAAGAACATTGTTGACAGCCCCCCTCATACATCATTGCTTGTTACTACCACTACTCCTCATGCTCCTCCAAATCCCACTACTCCCCTACCTCCTCTTCCTACTTCACCCCCTCCTACAACAACTCTACATGTAGTGAAGGTAACTATTTCTCCATCAACACAATCAATCCTTTCTACTCCCTTTGTGGATTCCATCTTGCAAAGTATTGATGTCTCCTTAGGTTTCCCATTATCTATCCCAAGTCTATCTTCTCCATGATATGTTATTTCTTCCTAGGATGAGTTTGATTGGTTTATGAAGGAATCATTGCAAGATCCTCTTAGTTTATAAACTATTAGTGCAATCATGATTGACACAACACCAATTGTAATCATAACACCTGTTCCTACAGAGGCAGCTACCACACAAGAATTAGAAATAATTCAAGAAAGTAATACTTCATTTCTTCCCCCTTGGTCAGTCTCACAAGTATCTAAGCATAAGAAATAGATGGTTTCTCCAAATGAGATAGATCTTGAAGAGATAGTATTTCCAAAATCCAAAGGGAAGAAAAAAGATAAGATTCATTCTCAACTTCATGTGGACAAGACAAGCCATAAGTATGTGGATATTAGAGTACCTCCACATGATAAGGGTGATGTGAGTATGGAAGATTACATCATGACTAGGGTTCAACTTGGGAAAGTAAATAATGCAAGTGCCAAGGAAGATGCACAAGTGACTCTAAATGCATTGTCATATAGACTTGATAAGATGGAACAATCCAAGGATATGTATAAAGAGAAGGTTGAAGGATATGCATCAGTTTTGAGAAATATCATAGGTATCTCAGAGGATGTGTAGCCCATGGCTATGGTGAATGTTGAAGAACCACAAGTGCAGAAAGTGGAAAAATATTACTCCAAAGGTAAAGTGTTGTATGAGTTTTTTGATGAAATAATAAAGCAAGGCTCGCAACTCATAGCTATTGCAGATGAAAAAATTTCCCAAATATCCAAGATGAATTTGGAATTGGATAAAATAGAGGGCATACTTTCCATGGAACAAAAAGAGATGGAACGAAGTCTAGTTTTGGTTACAGATGAAGGATACCAAATTGAGAAAACTAGTGGAAGTTGGTGTTATTTCTAACAAAGAAAAATATGTGGAAATAAAAGAATCGCATACAGGCTATCAAGGCCCTCATCAAGGATATACAACAACTTCCAGAAGATTTTGAAGGACATCATATTGTTATGCTAAATGGGATTGAGGAGTTTCTGGGAAAAATATTTGATGATAATCATACCTTCCTCCCAGTAAGTGAGATTGCCAAAATTTTCAAAGAATCTATCCTAAAGTAGGAGGAAGATGAAGCCTTTTCAAAGATTTCAAAATATTCCTTGTGTGATGTGTAGCTCACTTTGGACAACCTCAAAATGCATTTGGATGGGTACAAAAAGATTTTCTCATCTGCAAGGAAGTCAATCACAAAAATTCACACAATCATTGACTACACCATTGGACCAAATGAGGTGACTATCAGAACTATTAAATCTAGTTCATACCTTCATTGATAGAAATCCCATGTATTTATACATGATAGAAACCTGTGCATATGCTGGTATTGACGGGTATAACAAATTACTAGCTAGACTCCTAAATACACTATCAAACAATAAAAAATCAACAATAAGAATAACAAGCCAACCACGGGTGACAATGATGGAATATTCCAACAATGACCATGTAGGATATTAAGAAGAAATATGAAGACTTCCAATCCAATATCAAGGAACCATTAAAATATTCTTACATCTCCAGAGTTAGATAGTTCATATGTTTTTTTCTATGCTTTATGTAGATAGGTTTTGACATTTTACATATCATTTTGAAAAGTGTAATTACATGTAAACTGAGATGTTCTCCTACATTCATGGACAAAATCTTTGAATAAATCAATAGTTAGTTAAGGTTTTTCCTATATTAGCTTCCCTCTCCTACCTATAAATATGAGAGCATTCCTTTGTATTATGTACCTTTATCTTATTCAATGAAGTGCTGCCCAATTGTGAAGAAAATGTTGAAACTTTGAGTTCATTTTTGTGAATCTATTTTTGATCAATAAAGAAGCTAATTTGCACACCAAACTTTGTGTTGGGACAATTATCTTTTTATTTGATTGAATTGAAAGTGTTTAGTAATTGGGATTGAAGGGTTTTTGAGTAAATATGTGTAGAATTTGAGCTACACCCATTGCTTGAAATTGTGATATTGTTGATATTATTGGTGAAATCTCTATAAGACTTTGTGCTTATATTTATTCATGTTGCTCGTGGGATTAATTGTGAAGTAGATCGAATACTTTGTGCTTCTTTTACAATGTTGGTTACTATTTTGAAGAGTTCACTATTAGAAACTATAGAATGACTTTGTGCCTTTGTGAGCTTTCTTGTTTGTTACTTGTCTTTATCATGCTAGTATTCCTAGACTTTACTTTAATAGGATAGGAATATTGGAATTACTACTTAATTTTAATTTGAAGTTGTATTGCATCCAGAGATTAATATTGTGAACTATTGTAAAACATATTCTCTAAAAAAAAAAGAATCATGAATGTGACACACCCCCATATCATTATTATAGTGTACATTGTTGTAAATATTTGATTATTTTTCCTTAGTTTCAATAAAAAATAAGGGTGCGTCCCCTTTTCGAGAGGAGAGATTCTATCTCACATAACTATGGTTGAAATTAAGTTTTGTAATCTGTTAAAAGGGATTACATAATTTTAACCCAACTATTTTTTGGCAACTCCACTAGGGAACAAAGCACACAATCAAAGCCTCACTCTTTTGATTGAAGTGAATAAGCACTCCAGTATCTTATTGTGATCTTGTATTGTCATTTTTAATATCTCTCTTGTTTCAAGTCTACATTCTAGCAGATAAAAGCTATACACGAGGTTTAAGGGTGCAAGGAGTGGTGGATCCATTTTTTGAATTGTTGCAGTGAAATAACGTTCTTCCTTCTCCTTTGCGAGCAAGGTCGCCATTACAACAAACTGCAAGTTATCCTCCATAAAAGTTAAAATCGCCAATTCCAAGTGAATCTTCTATCTTTCATAGAGTTCTAGCTCAAGTACCTATTATGCAAAATATCATGGATGCACTACTTGCAGGACCTTGGGGAAATGCTTTTGGTCCCCTTAGTTTGTTAAGCCCTTTACATGAACTTCCACATGTCTCACGAAAGAATATTTTGAAGTTCCATGGTGACAGCAAGCAACACCCTAATGAGCATATTGTTTCCTTTTGCATTGTTTGTGGTGTTCTTGGAATTGAACATGAAGATGTTGTGAGATTGTTTGTTGAAACTTTACAAGGAGTAGCTATAGAATGGTTTTATACTCTTCCTGCTACTGCAGTTACTAACTGGAATACTCTTTGCACCAAGTTTGAAGAAAGGTTCAAACCTGCTGAAGATGCACACACCTTGTTGGCACAACTTACAACCATGCAAAAAGAGGCCCATGAACCCATGCGTGAGTTTTTGGCCAAGTTTAATAAGCTAGTGACAAGGATCCCCGTCATGGTGAAACCAACAGACCATAATTTAAAGTGTTTCTTCATCAATACGTAACTTCCCAAAGTAAGTTTTATTTTGCGTAAGTTTTATTTTGCGTAGGGCAACTCTTGCTAATGTTGAAGAAGCTCAGCAGTTAACCACAAGTCTTGACGATGACATGATTCTTTCCGATGAAATAAGAATGAATACAAACATAAAAATGCAAGTGTCAAGATCTTCAGCCTCCAATACTAACTCCAAATTTGCTAATCCTATGGTTCAAAGGTTGGTAAATGAAATCTTGGCTTTAAAGAATCAAGTTTCTAATAATAATACTTACAAGGATATTTCAAGGACTTTTCCTAACTACTCTAGAAATAGAAATTAGAATCGTCTTCCTACACCACAAGGAAGGCTTGCTTTGGAAGCTCCACCTACGAATACTGCAATGGGATATTATGAGGCTAAGCAAGATGAATATGCACAACTAGATTATCCTGTGGAAGAGAATGTTGATTTATTTCAAGATGAGGAAATGGATCCAGCTGGAGAATCCAATATTGGCTATTTGAAAATAGCAAATGAATTTGATGATGAGGACTTGGTGATGGATATATATGTATTCTTTACACAGTCACAACAAAATCAGCTTGATCAAGCTCAAGCTACTGCTCCACAAGCAAAGGACAAGCTACCAATAACCATTGCAAAAAGAGGAAATCCTTTGCCTTAGCAACCAAAAGATACAACAAATAAACAAGTACTCCTTGTCCTCCCTTTGTTCCTATTGTTCCAAAATACAATGTCCAGGTTCCTAAGACTAGTGTTCCCTTTGTTAAACCCGTAAATGAAGTTACTACATCTTCTTTGAAAAGTTCCTATCAATATTTTGACATCATTGACCATGCAAAGAGGACAAAAATCCAAATTTCTGAATCAGAATACCTCAAGGAAAATCCTAATGAATTTGATAGGCTTGTCAAGTTTGTTAGAGATAAAGGAATTACTCCTAGTAAGGATTTGTCTCCAAATGTTCCTACTACCCCAAAGTTAAAAACTCCATAGAATAACCTAGTTTTTGTTCCTCACAAGTACTCCTCGTCCTCCTCCCATTATTCTTGTTGTTCCAAAAGCCAATGTCCAAGTTCTTGAGACTAGTGTTCCCTTTCTTAAACCCATAAATGAAGTTACTACGTCTTCTTTGCAAAGTTCCTATCAAGCTTTTGACATCATTGATCATGCAAAGAGGACAAAAATCCAAATTTCTAAATTAGAATACCTCAAGGAAAATCCTAACCAATTTGATAGGCTCGTCAAGTTTGTTAGAGATAAAGGAATTACTCCTAGTAAGGATTTGTCTCAAGATGTTCCTACTGCCCCAAAGTCAAAAACTCCATAGAATAACCTAGTTTCTATTCCTCCAGCTACTTCTAGACGTATTGATCCATTCTTTATTTCCTTACTTGTTAATGGCTTTGAGCTTAGTAATTGTGTTATAGATTTTGGTGCATCAGACAATGCGATTCTAGCCAAGGTAGCTACTTCTTTGGGTTTGAATCTTACAAAAAAAATTAGCCATTGTTTCTCTGTGGAGAACAAGCAAGTACCCCGAATCAAAAAAATCATGGATGCACAATTTGTGTTTGTTGCATACCCTGAAAAGAAGATCAAGATGATAGTTCTAGTAGCATATGCACCAGCATCTTATGGAATTCAACTTGGACATAATTTATGTAAAGATGTTGGAGGAGAGCTTAACATGGATATGTCAAAGGCTAGAATACATATAAAGGGTGTGATGCATAAGTTGGTTCTTGAAAGGGAGTCAAAATTCTTAGTAACTAAGTCTGATGACCCAAGAGCTCAAATTTTATTTGAGTCTTCAGGCATTGGTACTTATTATCTTCAAACTGATGTAGATGTTGAATCTTCATCAAACTATGATTCAGAAAGTGTTGGATCATCTTCACCATAAAATGAATCATCATCAGATGATTTGTCTATCTCAGATTTGAAGCTTCATCAGATGGTGAAGCTATAGATTTTCATATTGTTAGTCCTGGTGATCTGAATGGTGTTTGGGTGATTGAATTTGACATCATTTTTTCTTCCACTGGTTCAGGAGTTGGGGTTGTTTTTGTTTCACCCAAAGGAAAAGTTTTTCCTTTCTCTTTTAAATTGTAGTTTGACAATACTAATAATACAACCAAATATGAAGCTTTGTTATTAGGTATGCAAGTTGCAAGTAAGAAAGGAATCAAGAATCTTCATGCCCAAGGTGATGCTAAGTTGGTAGTCTTCCAGGTAAGAAATTTGTATCAAAATAAGAACAAAAGACTAAGGAATTACCACAATCTCGTTTGGGATTGCATTGAGGAATTTGATTCTTTTGACATTTCAGTAGTCCCAAGAGAATACAATGATAAATCTGATTCTCTAGCAATTTCAACCACGATCTTGATACCACACAAGGATTTTCATGGTTCTACCTATACCATTGAGTTGGTCTTCTGCCCAAGTGTTCTTGACAACTTAGATAACTAGTAGATTTTTAATTATGATCATTAGATTGTTGCTTTTTTGGAAAAGAGAAAATTTTGATGAGTTATACTTTGAAGGAAATGATTCTCCACCCCGAGAGTTTATTTTTGTGGTTGATTCTGTTACAGGAAAAGAATTCCCATAGCTCAAAGGAAATAAAATTCCCAAAGGGTTGGTATCCCTTGAGAGAATTTTTGACAATCATGATCATTATGTCAAGAAGCAACTCTCATATTCTAACTCATCAAATGAGATTGAGAAGATTAACTTAGGAACTGAAGTAGATCCTAAGATGGTAAATATTGGAAAGTGTTGCACAACTAAAGAAAGGAAGCAATTTGCTAAATTTTTATGAGAATATATGGATGTCTTGGCATATTCATATGAATATCTAAAGTCTTTCCGTCCATAGGAGGTGCACCATGAAATTCCACTCAAAGTTGGAGTGTTGCCTTACAAGCAAAAGAAAAGGAAATATAATCCCAAGATTTCTAGAATGATTCTTGCAGAGATTCAAAAGATGTTGAATGCACAAATAATTTCCCTATTCATCATTCAACATGGATAGTTAATGTTGTTCCTATTCATAAAAAGAATGGTGAGATCTGCATTTGTGTAGATTTCCAAAATCTAAATCAACTATCACTCAAGGACAACTATCCTCTTCCAGTGATGGACCAGGTTCTTCAAATAGTGACTAGATCCAAGATGCTTTCTATGCTAGATGGTTTCTCTATTTACAACCAGATAGAATTCAACCTGGATGATCAACACGAGATGGCCTTTACAATGTCATGGGGTACTTTTGCATATTGCAGAATTCCTTTTGGTCTTATCAATGCAAGCGCCACATTCCAGCGTGCTATGGATTTGGATTTTTGTGATGTACTAGGTAAGTTAATCGTAGTTTATCTTGATGATCTTGCAATCTTCTCTAAGAAATGTCATAAAAATTTTTACCATTTGAGGAAAATCTTAGAGAGATGTCGACAACATGGAATTTCTTTGAATCCCAAGAAGTCAATTTCTGGGGTTATTGAAGGTAAGATTCTTGGTCACATTGTGTCCAAGGAAGGTATTAAGATTGATTCTAAAAGGGTCAAAATTATTCAAGCTCTCACTTTACCATCAAGTAAGAAATTTTTTCATTCTTTCTTTGGGAAGGTGAACTTTCTGCGAATATTTGTACCGAATTTTGTAGAGAAGACTCATCATATTGTTAATATGATGAAAGGAACTACCACTTTTCATTGGACAGTAGAAGGAAAATTTACGTTTGATTATATCAAAGAGGCTATTGCTCATGCACCGGTGTTAGTCTACCCAAACTACATGAAAGAGTTTATCATGTATAGTTATTCTTCTGAGCATACACTCTCAGCAATTTTGGTGCAAGAGAATAGTGAAGGATTTGAATCCCTAGTTGCATTCATGAGCTATCCCTTGAAGAATCATGAATTGAAATATTCCCAAATGGAGAAGCATGCTTTTGTTGTAGTTAAGGCAGTGAATCATTTTAGGTTTTACATCCTTAAGAGCCATGTTAAAGTCTTGGTTCCATATTTAACTTGTATAGGAGCGAATTTGCACCCCTTGTACAAATTCCCCTTTCACATACCCTCACCTTAGAAAATCAAATCTGAAGGTGAAATTCCACATCACCCACTAGCCTTCCATCCACTTGGTATTTGTCCTGTGAGTTGGTGAGAGAATATTTGTTAGGGATGAATGTGCGGTGCACAGACATCTATGCACCACACTATTGTCCCTGACGAATTCTTGCGTCTGAAGTTGGAAAAGGCATTACACACCTGATTGGGGCTGAATTGTAATGTCCCTCTTCAACCAACCAACCTAAAAATTCCTTATTCCTTCTCATCCCACCTTCAAAAACATCCACTCTCACTTCATTTCAGGGTCTACACATTCAATCACTTCATTCTTTACATTTTCACTCTCTCAAGCAGTATTCTAGCACTTCATTTTTGTGAGCATTGCAGCAAATTTGAAGCTCCATCAAATCCACATTACAAGTGTGATGCAAGCCATAGAATTTTTGGGCTTGGATTCTTGTGAGACCTCCCTTCATCACCGTTGTGGCTGTGGTGACTTTTCCAATTCCATGCCTTGCATTCTCCTCCATTGGCTAGTGAGATTTTGGGTGGAGGTGGTAACGCTTCACTCATCTACTTTGTGATTTGATACAGTAGCATAGTAGTTTTTTTTGTAGTGT
The DNA here is from genome assembly GCA_007258455.2 of Sequoia sempervirens. Lineage (NCBI taxonomy): Eukaryota > Viridiplantae > Streptophyta > Pinopsida > Cupressales > Cupressaceae > Sequoia > Sequoia sempervirens. The sequence goes on along the minus strand of VDFB02271358.1, from coordinate 191,235,370 downwards.
TCATTGCAACCTTTCTTTCATTCTTATTTCTTTATCACATATTCTACTATGTTGCTTTCTGGCTATCCGTGGAGGTGGAAACACCAAAATGAGGGTCTGATTGAGGCAGGCCCCTATACAACCCCAATAATTTTCCCTCTTTCTTGTGTGTAGGTGGACATATGTGTGGAGCTAGCTAGAAAACTAGAACTTTTGTGAGATCATCTTCATCCCCCTAGCCTTTATTTACTTACTTTATCATCTCCATCTTTATTTCCTACACTTTCTCATTTTGTTTTTTCTATCACAATCAACTAGCTAGGCCATCAGTAGGATTTTTGGCAGTTTTTACTGCACTTAGTGTTTTCTGGCTGTATGGATGCCAACACACTCAAGAGATTCCAACACACTGTGCTATCATCCCAGAACAACACTATTGTCCTCAAATAGAGAGTTTTTTGAGGTACAGTACCGACTCCAAAAACCAGCTCGCCTAACCTAAACCTAAAGCTCGAGTCTAAGGAGTGACAAAAGTACTACATAGTGCTCTTCATTCTCGATCCCTATCCTTTTAGAGTGAGGTAAGTTAGGGAAACCCTCCACTCTTGGCTCTTTGTGACTTGGAGCCTTGACATGGTTGGTACCCCTCTCTTACATTTTTGGTGAACCCAACGTGAAAATCATCTACCCATTTGTCTGTTTTGAGGCTTGTCCCTTGTGCCTTAAGATCTTGTAATCTTGAGTGTTGTAAAGGTTTATGAGCATCACAACCTAGTCCAAAACTTCTGGGTACATTTTTAGATGAAGCATGCGACACTTACTGATGGAGAAGACAATGGTCACTTCTAGTTTTGCTTCCAATTTCTCCACTAGTTTAGCTAATGAATTTACTACTAGTTTTCCTATGGGTTTCACTAATGAGATGGGTTTCATAGATGAGACCACTCACATTCCTACTACTCCAGCATCCCCCACAGCTTCGTCCATGGATAAGGATGAGGCTATGCATGTCCCTGCAGAAAACCTTTTGGCATTGGATAACAGGTTACTAGACTTTTTGCACCATTTGAAGAAAGCACCAAACATGGCAAGAGCCACTAGGCTTACTAGCGAGTTGAGATATTTTTTGGGAAAGGATTAGACATGCATAGAATTCTTATGTGGCCTTTCCAATCTAACTAAAGCTTATGTCCCTTAGTATAAGCCTAGATCAAGTACCACCCAAGGAGAACTGCTCAATACTTATGAAAGACATATAGGTGTTTCAATGCCCACTATGTCTATCTACATGGTCGAATCAGGGCCCTTGATTAGCATCTCTTCTACTTCTCAAAATCCCCCTACTATCAAAGCGAGTAAGACACCCCTTGGGTTTAGTTTCATCCCTCCTACTGCCCCCGGTGGCAAAGGCTCTAGTCGAAAGAGTGGTAGCAGTTTTGGTAACAAAGGTGGCATTGGTGGAGGTGGCTCTAGTGGAGAACATGGAGATGGCTTTGGTAATTCAAGTGGCTCTAGTGGAGGCCCTACTAGTAGTGGTGGCTCTGGTGGTAGTCACGACAATGGCTCTAAAGGTGGTTCTAGTGGCGGTTTTGGTAGCAGAGGTCCTTTATCATCTATTAACCTTGTTTTGAATGCCTTGCTTCAAAATATGGGACATATACAAAACTAGTTGGAAAGTCCGTCCCAAGCCTCCGCCCAGCCTATTTTTCAACCCTTTTTCTGACATAGCCCACTTTTCGGTAACAATCCTAAGTTCCCCCTTCCCACAAGGAATGGAGATTCCCAAATTTGAAAAACATGGCGGCAAAGAGGACCCATAAATGCATGTGGCCACCTTTAATGCCATGTGTATAGACTTCTTCCACTATGATGCATTGATGGCAAAATTATTTCCTCAATCTCTTAAGGGTACAACGCTTGAGTGGTACTGTAGATTACCCGACAATTCTATTTTCTCATTTGATCAACTTGTAAATCAATTTCTCCAACAGTTCCAAGCCAACATCGGAATGAAGAAGACCTTTTCAGATTTCGTCTGATGCAAGTGTATTGTCCCCATTTTAGCTATACACCCTTCGGTGACTAATAGCCTATTTTCTGGAAGCCTGTAGGCTCGTTAAAGGTAAAATTGGGGTTTTCTATTTTTATAGGGGTTCTGAAGCATTTTTGAAGGTTTGCATTTATGAGTTTTTGATGCATGTCTGGTGGAGTTTTCTAGGTTTTTGGAGAGCTTCGGAATGGTGTGACATGCATCTCCATCGGATAACCTTTTTCAGAACTTGTTATTTTTAGACTGTACATTGAAGTTTCAAGATTTGGATTGCAGATTCTTTCTAGTTTTTCAGAGAGCTTCGCAATGATATCACATGCAAAGGCTTTGGGAAACTTTTTAGAATTTACTATTTTTGGTAAGTTATATTTCTGGCAGTTCCATCTTGCATAGTAGCATTAGCAATCAACTCAATTTCCATTTCGGGTAGTACAATTTGGAGCATAATTGGCTTTCATCATTTTGAGGCTCATTTTGGTAAAATGGTTTATTTTAAGTCATTTAATATTTTAAATTCATTTTAGGCCCCATGGCATAGATTAATGACTTAATGTTGTTTTAAAAGGGGGCCTTTGAGGGTGGACGCCTCACTGAGAGATTATTTAAATATTTCTAAAGTAAATATTTCTCCTCAAGTCTTGGGCGCCTAGAAAAGTGAATTTAATGTTTTAAAAGTTAAAATATTTCAAAAAGTGAAATGGGTGTCCCTTTTGGAGGGAAAAAGATGGATTCTAAAGAGCCAACATTCACCTTCAATTCTATAAAAGCAAGCCATTGCTCATTCATTTCTCATCTTTGGAAAATATTGTAAAGTTATGCTATTGAATTGATTTCAGAACCCGGCTAAGGGGGAGCTTAGTATTTTACACCATTCTTCGGGCCTAAAACTATGGTTCCCTATATGGTCAATTGGGAGTGTGCTTCATTCAGAAGTGCACATTGAGCTTCAACATTGGTGAATTTGGTGATAATTTCCAGATTTAAGCTTACTGGTTTTGTATTGCTAAAGATGTTTTTATTTAATTTAATTTCATTATGGGTGTTTGATTATTCAATGTATTTTCTCTTGGCACCCCTAATTGTGCATTTGTAGATTTTATCATTGAAAGATTTATTTTTCAAGCAAGTTCGACTTCTTCCTAGGGTCGTACCTTGTACTTAGTGCTTTGGATTTCATGTTGGGCCATTTTGGTGATATTTGTGCTTGGATAGTTGTTGCTTCTTGGTCGCCCAACTTTGGAATTGATGTATTTCAATTTCATTGGATTTTGGAGGATTTTGGTAAGATTTTTGTGCATGCATTCTTGGGTGTTGATTAGTTATTGGTTTGATAAATTACAGCTGTTGTTTTTATATCAAATTTATATCACAACAGTGTTGGTTTTGATTTTCAGTATTTGTGAGATATTAAGTGTGAGAGACCAATTTTTTTGTTCAGCTTGATTATATTGTAATAAAACTCATAATTTTTTAGGCATTAATTATTGTAAGACTATAAACAATAGTACTATTCCAGTCATTTTAATTTGCTATATTTACTTGTGTTTAATTTCACACATTGTAACCCCTGGATGGTTTACCGCTAGTGTGGAGAAAAGAATAATTAAATCTCTCAAATCTCACCCACTATTTAAGTGGTGAATCCGCACTGCTGAGTGGATGCCTATTGTAAAGCAGATGAATTATTCATTGTTGTAATTTTTTTCCCCCCACTGAGCAAGTGGTTGTGTGGATTCTTCATGGTCGGTTCTCCACCTACTTCAATTCAACATTGTTCTTCATTTCAACTTGGTTGGTAATGACCCCTTCCCATATGCTATCACCTCGCCTCTCAAAGGATCTTGGTGAATATTCTTGGTGAAGATTACATTCAATTTGATTATCTTTTGGGAGCTAACACTAACATTTGGTGTAGTGCTGGTTTGTGTTGTGAAAATATTGAGAAAAAATTAAGGGGCACATTTCAGTGGTATCAGAGCAAAAGATCCTACCATCCTATGGATTAGTGCTTCATGTTTAGGTAGATGAGTGATAGAGATCTCCACTACTACACTAAAATTTAGATCAAATTCTAGTTTAGCTCCTGTTGGGTTCCTGAAGTTGGCACAAATTCTTTAAGTTTTGAGTTTAGTTTTGAAGTTGGAAATTAGGCATGACTAATGAAGAAGAGATGAAGTTGGCAAAGACTCTCTATATGGCTAGAAAAAGACTTGACAAAGAACTTCAGTCAAGGGAAAATGAAGAGAACATTCTTCATTTGTTAGAACATTGTTTGAGACAAGTGAAGCAATCACCTTCTGAAGAGATGCAACTTGTGTTAGCACCTGTAGTAACCTTTCTGAATCAGCCCCATTGGTTGAGGCATCCCGATGAAGAAACCAAGTTTTTGATTTCTTCTTGTTTCATGGAGATAATAAGAATTGTAATTCCCAAGTTGTGCTATGATGATGAAACCATGAAGATCATATTAAATATGATAGTGGAAAGTTTTCAAGACCTTGATGAAATTGATAGCAATCAATACTCTAGAAGAGAGCTCTTTTATATTGAATATCTTTTTAGAACTCAAAAAAAGTATGTTGCTGGTTGATTTGGGTATGCAAGATTGAATATATTATTTTATCCATTACCTCTTCATTTCAACTTGGAGTGAATAAGAGGAGGATGTAGTTGCAGAAATGAGAAACATTTTAATTTTAACTATCAATGAGATGGATGGCATTCCAAAATCTGTCCTAACTTTTCTGTTAAAAATTCATGAGAAAAAAGGAAAGAACTCCTCTACTGCTGGTATGTTGATTAGAGATTTGTTCATTCAGTGTGAGAGAAAATTGAATCCACACTTCAAGAAGACATAGCAGATAAATGAGGTGGACATTAATATAGAAGATGGAAATCAAAAGATGGTTCTCAATGATTCTATGGCGGTTTCTCAAGAAGACCTCCTTGGTATGCTTGTAACCACTAATGAAGAGATCAGTAATATATCTTTACATGAAGGGCTCATTGAAGACATGAAGGATGAAGTCTTCAAATCAACTAGTAATGATGATCCTTTACTTCATTCCAGTGAAGATGACATGAGTAGTTATGGATTAGAATCATTTGATCATCAAACTAAGCTCCTGGAGAAATATTCTCATGAAGATATCAGTTTTGTTGAGTTGGGAGGTGTCTCATTCAAAGAGTCACCATTCCAAGTAGAGTACAAAGGGCGGTTTCCTTTTGATCAAAATTGTATGAAATTTTTAGCATTTGGGATACAGGTGTGAAGGCACCTAATTTTTTTAAGGAACTTGTATGGGATAAATTTCCCTTTGATCCAAATAAAGAACAAAATTCAGATTTCACTACAAGCTATGAGATGGCCTTTGGAGGAGAAGTTGTTTTTGACAAAGTATCTTGCATGAAAAAGCCCCATAATGACTATTTTTATTTTGGTTGCAGCCACTAAAGAAAAGTTTGTTGCTACTAAGACTTTTAGGTATACGATCAATAATGACTCATTGATCAAGTTGGAACATATTTAGGGGCTTCTTTAACATATAATCAAGGAGACAATGAAGGGGAAATAGAGCTAGAAGACCACAACGCCTTTGCTGATGAAGAGTTTAAAAAAGTTCTCAAATTCAAATCATATTTTCCTCTTTATATAGCTGATTATAAATAGAGGTCTGAAGAATTGGTAGGATTTGATCCTCTTCATGACCTTGAGCATTTTTAGTTGGTGGGTGGTGAAAGACAAGAATTTTGGAGTAGCTATTGGGGTAGAAAAGACAAGAAACAAAGTTCTAATTTTGAAATGCAACCTATCAACAATTCACCATCCTTGTACTTTTGTGAGTGGAAAGGTCAATTCATGTTTTCCATTAAGGATGAGGTGCATGCCTTATTTAGATTTGACCACTCACATAGTTTGATTGAAGAGAGATAGGAAGGAGTTTGGGATGGATTCACTCTCTTTAATTTGCAATTTATTAAAGACTCCTTAGTGATTATGAAATCAGGGTATCTATGTTGGATTAAAGATTGGGATTACGCCTACAAATTCACAAAGAAGATATTTGGTGAATTTCAAGGATGTGAAAGAAAGGTTGATAAGCTTACTCTTGAGCTTGAATCAACAAAGTGCATGTTAGAGAATGCTCAGTTGGGTGTAAAGGAGGTAGGATACTAGCTAGCTGATTTCAAACATCTCAGAGAATGTGGGGATGAGTTATACTCTGTGATTGATAATCTTCTAAGCTTGCTTGTAAGTGGATGCATAAGAGGTTTAGAGAATTCAGTTGCCATATGGGAGTTGTTTCAATTCATGATGACTTCCCCATCTTTGACATCAAGGTGTTGTCAAAACTTGTTTTGGTAAGACATATTGTGTACATGCCTGACATTTTATCCTTTGGATTGAGTAATGCTCACACTAACATGTCTTGAGAGTTGGATTGGAAGATAATGTTTGGTTCAAGCTCCCTTTTTTTTTAAACTTTCATGGATAGACTTTAGAGGATCACCAAAGAATTCAATATTTTCTTGAGTGTGCATTTGGAGTTGTTTGGCACTTGGGAATGTATTGTGAATTTCTTCAGGCACATGGTGGATTGTTCTTGGTTAGGTATCTTTGTTTGGCATCCTCGATGTGAAATGAAAAAACTTTTTGGATATGGTAGGAAGGTTCTTTGGAGGGATAAGGATCAAAATTTCAGAAATAATGGTGTTGTTCCCTTCCTTACCAGCCACTTGATGGATCCATTTGTTCATCAACAAATGGATTGGAGAGAAAATTTGAGCAAAGAAAGGTTCTTTTTGGTAATGAAATCTTCAGAGAGACTATTTTCAGTTGTGGATATGAGTAGATGTAATATTTTGGATGCTGATTTTCAGCTTTGCAACAGTTGTATATCTTCCTAGATGCTGATTTTCCTTAAATCAGATCTCAATTTGACCATTTCTAACTTGTTCAATAGCTGGTGCATTTGTTTTCAAACTTTCCAATCTCTCTTTAGCAATGAATTTTGGCCTCAAATGAGCAAGGGAATGGTTTAGGGGTATGTGCAGGATCATGATGGGCCAAAAAGTGGAAATATTATGGGTATTTGTAGGGTATGTGGCTGACTACTTTTTTTTTACTAAAATTGATGAAACGAAAAGGGTTTTTAGAGGAGATTCTCATCTTTCCACCAATATAAATTATGCTTTAATTTGAATTTAATAAATAATTTTTCTATTAGAATTATGACTAAAGTCCTGATCGATAGGTTGATTGAAAAACATCTATAACTTTCAAACGGTATCACATTTTTTAATCAAACATGCATCACATTATATGCTTCACATACAATAGGATTAAAAAAAAAAAATTAAATTTCATGAAGTTTTGACCAAGTTAAGGTGGTCAGACATACGAGTTTTTATATTTTTTAAAAGTTGTAATAAAAAATCATAATTAATTATTTACTTGGAAAAAATACAAAAAAATATGCATCACATCCGGACATGAGTCCTCTACTTATATATAAAATATTATAAAAAAATATTATTATTTTATTATGGTTAGGGTGGTCAGACAGACACCTACTTCTTAGTTTTTGCCTAAAATTTAAGTACTACTACATTGAAATTTCAAATTTTCACCGAATAGATTTTATTTATTTTTAAATAAACCTAGTAGTTTAGAAACTACATTCAATTTTCTACAGATTATATTCTTACATATTTTTTAAATAATATAGATAACTTATTCAAATTTTTACGTCAAGTTGCCTAACACTAATTTTTCTTAATTTTTTACCACTTAAAGGCCTATTTTTTCCATGATGATCCCGCACATACCCTTAGTATGGTCATATTTTAGGTATGGGTAGTTCATTGATAGTTGACATTGAATTTTTTGGTACCAACTCCAACATTACTTTTTGGGACAGCGAGTTATTAGTTAATTTCATTTGTCAAATTGAGGCTCTTGAAAGGAAATATGTGAATATTTCTTGGAGTTTTTTCAGTGATTGTATATCCTTTTGGGTTGAGATGGAGTGTGGAGCATGGTTCTTTGCTTGGCATTGGTTTGATTATTTGTTTGAGAACACTTTTGATGTTGATCAGAATTATGACAACAAGGTTTGGAGGTCCTACAGATTGATATGGGACCTGGGCACTGACATGTTTGGTGCATTGTCTTTTGTGGACCGAGACATGTTGCTCCACCTTGGGTATTCAAATGTTCTAATCAGAGTAGCGCAATGGATTAGAGGAACAGTGTTCCTGAGGATGATTTGGAATCCTAGTATAACTTGGGTTTTCCATTCAACAGCTAAATATGATGAAGCCAATATTGGCCTTTTGGAGTTTGTTGCCATGGTGTTTCAGTTTAGTTTTAATCAAGATCCCTCTTATATTGACATCCAGCAGTGCAGTGCTTACATCAGTTGTTGTTATCCTTCCCCTAGGTTGATTTGGGACCCTGGGATCATACTTAATTTCAATTTGGTTTAGCATGGTGATTTTGGGATGGCATTTGAATTGCTTGAGGACAAGCAATTTTGGGAAGGGTGGATTGTAATGTCCCCATTTTAGCTATATTCCCTTTGATGACTAATAGCCTATTTTTCAGAAGCTCGTAGGCTCATCAAAGGTAAAATTAGGGTTTCCTATTTTTATAGGGGTTCTAAAGCATTTTTGAAGGTTTGCATGTATGATTTTTTGATGCATGTCTGGTGGAGTTTTCTGGGTTTTGGAGAGCTTTGAAATGGTGTGACATGCATCTCCATCGGATAACATTTTATGGAACTTGCTATTTTTAGACTGTACATTGGAGTTTCGAGATTTGGATTGTGAATTTTTTCTTGGTTTTTAGAGAGCTTCGCAGTGACATGACATGCAAAGGGATTGGGAAAATTTTCAAAATTTACTATTTTTAGTAAGTTCTATTTCTGGTAGATCCATCTTGGGCAGTAGCATCAACAGTCAACTTAGTTTCCATTTCGGGCAGTACAGTTTGGAGTATAATTGGCTTTTAGCATTTTGAGGCTCATTTTGGTAAAATGATTTATTTTAAGTCATTTAATGTTTTAAATTCATTTTAGGCCCCATGGCCTAGATTAATGACTTAATGTTGTTTTAAAAGGGGGCCTTTGAGGGTGTACGCCTCATTGAGAGATTATTTGAATATTTCTAAAGTAAATATTTCTCCTCAAGTCTTGGATGCCTAGAAAGGTGAATTTAATGTTTTAAAAGTTAAAATATTTCAAAAAGTGAAATGGGTGTCCCTTTTGGAGGGAAAAAGATGGAACCTAAAGAGCCAACAGTCACCTTCAATTCTATAAAAGCAGGCCATTGCTCATTCATTTCTCATCTTTGGAAAATATTGTAAAGTTATGTTGTTGAATTGATTTCAAAACCTGGCTAAGGGGGAGCTTATTATTTTACACCATTCTTCGGGCCTGAAACTATAGTTCCCTAGATGGTCAATTGGGAATGTGCTTCATTTAGAAGTGTACATTAAGCTTCAACATTGGTGAATTTGGTGATAATTTCCAGATTTGAGCTTGCTAGTTTTGTATTGTTGAAGATGTTTTTATTTGCAGCTCATAGAGGGAATTTAATTTCATTATGGGTGTTTTATTATTCAATGTCTTTTCTCTTGGCACCCCTAATTGTGCATTTGTAGATTTTATCATTGAAAGATTGATTTTTAAAGCAAGTTTGACTTATTCCTAGGGTCGTACCTTGTACTTGCTGCTTTATATTTTGTGTTGGGCCATTTTGGTGATATTTTTGCTTGGATAGTGGTTGCTTCTTGGTCACCCAACTTTGGAATTGATGTATTTCAATTTCATTATATTTTGGAGGAGTTTGGTAAGATTTTTGTGCATTCTTGAGTGTTGATTAGTTGTTGGTTTGATAAATTACAGTTGCTTGTTTTATATCATATTTATATCACAACAATGTTGGGTTTGATTTTCAGTATTTGTGAGATATTAAGTGTGAGAGATCAATTTTTTCATTCAGCTAGATTATATTGTAATAACACTTGTAATTTTGCAGACATTAATTATTGTAAGACTATAAATAGTAGTACTATTCCAGTCATTTTAATTTGTTGCATTTACTTGTGTTTAATTTAACACATTGTAACCCTTGGATGGTTTACCACCAATGTGGAAAAAAGAATAATTAAATCTCTCAAATCTCACCCACTATTGAAGTGGTGAATCCCCATTTCTGAGTGGATGCCTGCTGTAAAGTGGATGAATTATTCATTATTGTAATTTCTTTTCCCCCCCACTGAGCAAGTGGTTGTGTGGAATCTTCATGGTCGGTTCTCCGCCTGCTTTAATTCAACATTGTTCTTCATTTCAGCTTGGTTGCTAATGACCCCTTCCCATATTCTATCACCTCGCCTCTCAAAGGATCTTGGTGAACATTCTTGGCGAAGGTTACATTCAATTTGATTATCTTTTGGGAGCTAATGCTAACATTTGGTGCAGTGGTGGTTTGTGTTGTCAAAACATTGAGAAAAAATTAAGGGGCACATTTCAGCAAGCAAGGGGATAATGAGAAGATTATTGATTTTATAGCACGATATCAAGTGCTCTTTTCTTAGATCTCGTACCCGCTGCCCAATTTTGATGTGTAGAAGGTGTTCATAGAAAACCTGCAGAGACCTTGGTAGGAAAAGTTTTCCCTTATGAAATACCCTTCTTTTGTGCATTTGTGTGTGGCATTATGGGAATATCAGTAGACAACAGTTCAATTTGAGGGATGCTCCTCACACTCCCATTCAAAGGAAAATCCATTGTATCAATCTTTTGAAAAGGTAAGGTTGTTGTGAATATAGTAGCCGCAACGAGTGATAACGGCCTCAGATGTGACAGAAAGTTCACAAAGTTAGTAGAATCCTATTCTTCCATCTTGCAGAAGTTGTTGAAGGATAAGATCATAACCTTGGAGAACCCTCAACCTCTCAAGGAACCTTACCCTAATTGTTACAATGTAAATTCCTTTTGCCAGTACCATCAATTTAATGGACACAATACTAAATTTTGTATGCACCTGCATCATGAGATACAAGACCTCATCGAGGACGGTACTATTTGTCTCGATGGGAGCAAACAAAACACAAATAAATCAGTGGAAAAAGAAAATAGTGAGTTGTAGATATACACAGACTCATTTCTGTCGCATTTTACTAACTTGATTATTGATCCCTCTGATTCTACCACTCAGCCTGAGGCATACATTAGCATGGTCTAGTTACTCCTTCCACATAGCCTATGACTAGTTCATCAGATGTGACATTCACCTCATAGGATATGCCATTGAACAACAAGCCCTCTCCCCTCTACATTCTCGCTTGTCTCAATGGGAACATTGTGACATGGGTCTTAATTGACCCTGCAAGTCGAGTGAATGTCATTACCGAGGAGACATTGTGGCTAAATTCATTACAAAGGGAGGAGTACGAAGAAACAAAATCTACCATTCGTACGCATGAGGGCCTCTCTCTCAAGTCATATGGCTCAATAACTCTTTTCATCCTAGCTGGACCTAGGACTGTGAACACAACTTTTGATGTTATCTTGGAATCTAATTTGTTCAAGGTAAAGTTAGGCATACCTTGGCTAGCTTCAATGAACAAAATCGCTTTTGTCATTCATAAATGTCTTAAATTCTCCCATGAATGTTTTTTGCACATCGTGCATGACATTAGATACCAACTGTTGGTGACTCATGGTGGGTGCTCGTTGGATCATTTTTGGCCCACCCTAGTTAGTATGCTTCCCCCAAAAATGAACCTACTTTAATGAAACTATGTGAAGTACAAGATCGGGGGCAAAGGACAATTGAATTTGACCCTTCTAGTAGTGTAGCAGAACTACCTCCTCTCCTTGAAAGGGAAAGTAGAGGCCTGTCCGTCCTCAGGGTGTCTCTTCCACTCCTCTTTCTGAAGAAGAGTTTTGGATAAATACACTTAGCTTTTACATGAGAATTCTGATGGTGTTTGCTTCGCGCAAAGCTAATATTAGGATATCAAACCTTCCTATTGTGCCTCTTGGACCTTGGTACTACCTGTACAATAGAAGAATGGGTCCCCATTGGGAATATTCTATGTCTCAGCCTTCATGGCCTCCTACCACTCTTGCTCCAAAAGCAGTGAATGGGAAGAGGCCCACCACCAAGGCGCTAGAGCCGACACCCCCCATTTTTTCTCAAGCTCTTCCTCCTACTCCCATTCAGGATTTTGTCCCTCTATTGAAGATGGTTGTGATGGACACCCCTATGGCTAAGCAAGAGCCTTCCATCCCTTCGCACCTCCCAGCCTCTAGTTCAAAGAGTCATAGAAACTACCTTGCACATGAGTGCAAGCATCGATGAAAGGTTTTGGCGATTAAGCAGACCGCTTTGCAGAAAAAGGAAGAGGAGATGACTACCCCTACTTCAAGGCTTCATGATGCATCCTCCTCTCTCCTCCCCTCTACTTCTGTTCAGTTGATCCCATTCTCACTTTTGGCTCCTATTGTGAGTGTGAGTGTGCCTGACCCTAAAAATTTGTAGGTGTTTATCACTCCCTTGGTTGAGTTGCACCTGTTGGTGTCCCTTCTAGACATCCTACCATTCCCTAAACCTGTGGACATGTTGAATACATCGGTGGTGTCCACCGTAGTTTTCTCCTCCTCCTCTATGCCTCTTGCCTCATCTATTAGGAGCTCACATCCTCTGACGAACCAAAAGGTAGAGGTTGACCCTTCTAGCAATGGAGGGAATAAAAGGATCCCACCTTCTCTGAAGGGTGGTCCTATGCTAGCTTGTTCTATACTAGTGACAAAGCAAGTTCTGGCTTCCCTTGAGTTTGTCACCACTCCCGAGTCACTCGGTGAGCCAAGAGGTGAACCTCAGGGGTTGTCCTCCTTGTCTATTAAAGTATGACATGGAACTTCTAGAAAGTGCATGTTTAACTCTCTAGACGAAGCTTTGGCCTTGTCAGTGATCTTCATGAGATCGTTGACCATAGCTCCACAAGAGCCAAGCAGAGAAGACCTTCTGGGGCCTTCTTCCTTAGCCCTTGTTGCAGGAGGGCCAGAAGCTCCTCCCTTTAATATTCCACCACTGTAGGCTCATCCACCCTCCCCTTACAATTATCTAAATTGGGAATAGGATGACATCTTGGTCAATGAGTGTTAGGGGGAGGCATCTTCTTTATCTTTAGATTAGGTGTGTGTGTGTGTCTTTATGTGTTCCTCATACTTTTTTTATGTGTTCCTAGATGACCCTTGTCACACTTGTTGGTACCTAGATACAGGAGTGATTTTTTTTCATGAACCTTCTTCTATTTCTATCATCATTCTTACTCTATTATGTGTTTCAATTTTTGACAAATTGGGGACAATGCAAAGTGTTGGGGGCATTTAGGCTTCCCTTCCATGTTGACCCAATTTTTTATTTTTACTTTGTCTTCTCGTGCATTCTTCACATTGTCTGGTATAGTAGGGGGTTGATGACCATTCATCTATATACTATTATTATACTTATATATATTTATGAGAAGATCTGACCCCAAAATATCAGATCACCCCTATGTGTCTTATTTGTGTTATTTCTCTTTTGCTCTTTTATCTCTATCTCTTCTTTGCTTGAGTTTTCCTTCATGTGTGAGAGAACGCCACTTTTGTGATGATTTGATTTTCAAAAAATGCATTCATTTCCAATGAATCTTTTCTTGAAAATCCTTGCAAGAGTTTTCAAGAATTACATTCTCAACTTGGACCCCCAACGAAACATGTTTCCTTCATCATGGGTTCACAAAGAAAGAACTTGAAGAACTTTCCTTCGAGGTGACAACAATCTTTTCCTATAGGAGGAGCCTTGACCTTCCCCTCATGAGGGAGCTTCTTCTTCCTTTCGAATTCCTTGATGAAGTGAACATCTTTCAAAAGGATTCCTTGATGATGAATCGATTTAAGTAAAAAGTCTCTTTTACACACTTTTAAATAGCACGTCCCTTGAGTGGACCCCTCTTCACATTGGGTTCCCAAGGGACCCCTTTGAAAGCATTTCAATTTGTTGACTGTCTGTGTGATTGTCTATCTATTTTCCTACATGGTTGTTTCTTGTTTCTAGGCATGTTTTATCTATGGATTGACATGTTGCTTTGCAAGCGCACCTATGAAGCTGCTTTCCAGTCCAACTCTACGGAGTCCCCTTACATTGGGATTCCTTCATGAGAGATAACTTGGGGGATGCCTTCTTGAAAGTTTGTGGGCCTATAAGGCACTTACTTCACTGGGCTTCCTTCATGAGAGAGAACTTGGGGATTGCCTTCTTGTAGGTCTATAGGCTTGTGAGATGCTTTCATCCTATAGGATTTTTCCATCATTGGTTTGAGGGCCTTCAGTGTACTTTTTGCAACTTCATAGTTCTACAAGGCTATGGAGTCCTTTTGTTCAAAACTCGCCAGGGAGAGTACCTATGGAGTCCTTTTCTTTCCCTATGCTTTTAGTTCGCCAGATCACGGTCTACTTCTTTGATGGTTCAGGTATACATTTCTAACCCTACTAACTCTTCAATCTACTTTACCAAATGCTCATCAATATGTGCACTTGCTAAAGTGGAGGAAAAATGTATAGGATCAAATTTGCACCCATTGTACAAATTCCCGTTTCACATACCCTCACCTTAGAAAATCAAATCTGAAGGAAAAATTCCACATCAACCACCTACCTTCCATCCACTTGGAATTCATCCTATGTGTTGGTGAGAGATTATTTTTCAAGGACGAATGCATGGAACACGGTTGTCTGTGCACCATTTTTTTGTCCCTAACGGATTGCTAGGTCTAAAGTTGGCAAAGGTGTTACACACCCGATTGGGTCTGAATTGTAACATCCCTCTTTAGCCAACTAAACTAAAAGCACCTTATTCCATCTCATGCCACCTTCAAAAACATCCATTCTCACTTCATTTTAGGCTCTACACATTTAGTCACTTCATTCTTCACATTTTCACTCCTCAAGCAACATTCTACCACTTCATTTTTGTGAGCATTGTAGTAGCTTTGAAGCTCCATCAAAGCCACATTGCATGTGTGAGGAAAGCCATAGAATTTATGGTCTTAGAGTCTTGTGAGACCTCCCTTCATCATCGTTATGGTTGTGGTGAATTTTCCATGTCCATACCTTGCATTCTCCTCCATTGGCTAGTGAGATTTTGGGTGGAGGTGGTAATGCTTCACTCCTCTCCTTTGTGTTTTCATAAAGTAGCATAGTATTGTTTTGTAATGTTCATCGCAACCTTTCTTTCATTCTACTTTCTTTATTGCATATTCTACTTCATTTCTTTCTAGTTGTCTGTGGAGGTGGAAACACCAAAATGAGGGTCTGAATGAGGCAGGCCCCTATATAGCCCCAACAATTTTCCCTCTTTCTTGTTTGTAGGTGGATGTATGTGTGGAGCTAGCTAGTGAACTAGCACTTTTGTGAGATTATCTTCATCACCCTAGCCTTTATTTACTTGCTTTATCATCTCTATCTCTATTTCTTGTACTTTCTCATTCTGTTTCTTCCATCACAATCAACTAGCTAGGCCGTCAGTAGGTTTTTTGGTGGTTTTTACTACACTTAGTGTTTTCTATCCATATGGATGCTAGTGTGCCTGAGAGATGCCAGCGCATCATGTTGTCGTCCCAGAACCATGCTACTATCCTCGGACAGAGAGTTGTTTGAGGTACAATACTAACTCCAAAAACCATCTCGCCTAGCCTAAACTTGAAGCTTGGGTCTAAGGAGTGATAGAATTACTACATAGTTCTCTTCATTCTCGATCCCTATCCTTTTAGAGTGAGGTAAGTTAGGGCATCCCTCCACTCTCATCTCTCTGTGACCTTGAGCCTTGACATGGTTGGTCCCCCTCTCTTACACAACTTTCAATTCTATCTTGACACAATAGGAGTTTGGTACAAAAAGGGGCAATTGGATTGCTAAGATACAAGAATACGACATGGACATCAAGCCCAATAAGCTAGTGTGTGGGCAAGGGTTGTGTCAACTAATAATAATCCTGATGAAGAAATTTTGGAATCTGAAGAGGTAAGTCCAAATGATTTTCCAATGGTGTTGTTTGTTAGTACTACTAAAGAATGGTATTCAAACATTGCTCATTTTCTCACATATGGAGAATTTCCCAACCATTTGACTCCAAAGGATAAAAGAACCATCAAACTAAAATCGAAAAATTTTGTCTTGTGGGACAATGGTTTGTACAAGCATGCTTTAGATGGTACTTCTTACATTGTGTTGATAAAGCACAACAGGAAATTTTTTTGAAGTGTTATCATGACTTAGCATGTGGAGGAGACTTCTTAGCACCAGTTACAATAGATAAAATTTTGAGGGAAAAGTATTACTGGCCTATACTTTTTCAAGATGCATACTCATGGGTGTGTAAATATGAATTATGCCAGCAGTTCATAGGTAAACCAAGGTTGGAAGCTCTACCCTTGAAACTAGTGGTCATTAAAGAGCCCTTTTAGCAGTGAAGAACTAACTTCATTGATCCAGAGAATCTGCCTTCAAGTGTAGGACACACCTATATCCTCATTGGAACTGATTACTTCATTAAATGGGTGGAGGCAATACCAATTAAGCATGCTACTTTGAAAGTGGTATGTAATTTCTTAAAGGAAAACATCATATCTAGGTTTGGTGTGCCGAACAAAATTGATGTTGATAATTCTTTTGCTTTCTCGTCAAGCGATATTACTGAGTTTTATTTTGAGCATGGTATTACATTGTCACACTCATTTTACTATTACCCATAAGGTAATGGCCAGGCTGAATCCAGCAATAAAAATTTGGTTACTATTATTTGCAAGCTTGTGGATGAGAATCAACATTTGTGGCACAAAGCTTTGTATGATGCTTTGTGGGCAGATAGGATCACTCCAAAGCAGGTGACAGGCATGTCTCCTTTCCAACTATTATGGTTTGAATGCTAAAATTCCAATTACATTAGAACTTCCCACCCTCAAGTTGGCTAAGGCCATTGAGGATGAGACTTTTGAAAGTTTAGTTGATAAGCGAATAATGTATATCTCCGAATTGGAGGAGAAATGAGTTCAAGTGGCCAACTATATCACAAAGCATCAAGAACAAGTGAAAAATATTTTTGACAAGAAGGTGAAGTCTCATGATTTTTAGGTTGGTGATCCCGTTCTCTTGTGGGACAAGAGAGGAGAGCCAAAAGCTATGCATGGAAAGTTTGATTCACTATGGATGGGACCGTTCAAGATTCATCAACTACATGGTGGAAATAGCTTTTTTTTTGGCATACAAAGATGGGACACCATTTGTTCTTCCCCACAGTGGACAACATCTGAAACACTTTACACACTGAGGTGATAAGTGTTCAATGTAAATATTTAGTCTTTGTGTCTTTTTGTGTTATTCTTTTTGAGTCCTTTTATTTTTGTCATTGAATCTATTCCCAATGGATGGATAAAGGCACTTTGAGTCTAGATTTCTTCTCCCTTCATTTGTTTCTAAGAACAACTGAAGGAATCTCCCTAGCTAGATCTAGTTGTTTCCTCAAATCCAGATGCACTCGATTTACAGGAAAACCCCCTACGAAACTGGTTCATTTTTGTAGACCTATGCTCTCCAAGCATGCAAAATGAGGAAAAAATTAATTTTCCTTCACACGTGGTCCTAAGCCTTGAATCATCCCTTTGAGTGCTCATACTTCATCATTTCTCAAAAACATTCAAAATGAATGTTTTGTCAATTTTCAATCTTCGGGAGTTAGGAAAAAAAAATCCCATGTAAGAGCATTGTTTTTCAGCACTCCTACATGAGCAAGGTTATAAAAGTTCTCTAAGTGTCGAAGCGTTGATTTTCAATGATCCTACACTTCTTTCTCATTTCTTATATCTTTGATTACTATTTTTCAGCACTTTAGCATTTGATGTTTGTTTAAGTCCTTGTGCATGTCAGAGCAGTGATTTTCACCACTTTTAAACCTTTGACAAATTTTGAACTTGTAGGAGTGGTGAAAATCGCCGCCCCTATATCTTCCCTCTCTCCACATGCGTGGAATTTAATGAACACATCGTTCATTAATGACATTTTTTAATGACCTTTTTAAAGTCTATTTAAGTTATTTTCATTTCATTTTCATGTTTGTTTTGTCTATTCACTCCATTCTTCATCACATTTATCATCATGGGATATTGTCAAGGGTGAAATTTCTGATTTTTGACTGGATTGAACTAGGGTTCACACTTCCTCCATTTTTGCAGGTGAGTTTCATTTTCTTTCATTCTCTCCTTCCTCTATTGTTTGCAAGGTTTCGTGTTGATTCTCATTTACCGTTATTTTCTTTGTATATTCTTTTGATCCTAAGTTATTTCTCTTCTTTTTCCAAATCTTTCTTTACCCTAGTTTCCTTTTTAGGGTATCAATGATTTAGGTTCTTCATTGAAATTATATATGTGTTAGGGCATTGATTCTTAACACCATATTCCCTATGTGAGTTTCCTCAAATGCCATGTGTATGAGTGGAATTCACTATCGTTAACATATTCATTCCTTCCCACTGGTGCACAAGCAAAAAAATTTAACACTTTCACACAAGACTCTTCTTCTCATGATGTCAAAGCAATAAAAATAACCGCTAATATATTTATTTTATCACTGACCGACTCCTAAATGTTGAAGTGGTGAAAATCACTGCCTCAACACATATATCTTCACTTCTCAATCTCCAGATGCATGAGAATCAATTTTCACCACTTCAACAAATAGTTAACATCCCTCATGCAAAGGCACTAATGTTTTCCGCCATTGCATGCAAAATCTCATGCCAAGTGAAAGATGTACAAGCGTCAATTTTCACCACTTTTACATAAAGTTATCCTTCCAAGATTTGTACAAGCACTTTTTTTCAATGCTCATGCATCTAATCCTTCCAAGTCCTTCCAAAGCATTTTGAAGCACTATTTTTCAGTGTTGTGACACCAAAAATAGCTTTTCAAGGTGTAAGGGCACTGATTTTCAGTGCCCTTGCACAAAAATTAGATTTTCATTAACGTTCAAAAATCATTTTAAATTGCTTTCTGAACTTTGTTCCTTTCGCAATTTCTCTATTTTCTGCAATTCATCCCTCATGTTTGCTCACTCCAAAATGCTTTCCCAGCTTCATGCATTCCATTTTCCCTCCATAATGCATATGCTCTTAACATCTAATTAATCCATGTTTCCTTGTAGTTACCCACAGTTCTCATCAGGTGTTCTCAAGAGGTGATTTTCAGTGATAGTTTGTGATCTTAATGACAACAAAAGAATCTTCATTATCTTCCCAAAAAGAGAAAATGAAGTACAAGTACCAAGGCATTTATCCACCCACTGTAGTGATGTCTAAGATTGATGAGATCAAGGGCAGGAAAATTGGTCACCAGGACATGGAATATTTTGTAAAAAGAACAGAAAAGCAACCATTGGAAGAAGATTTGTGTGCAATCATCCATAGCAACCTACATCTAGTGGCTTCATTTCTAGTTGCTACTCACTGCTTGGAATTTTTCTTACAAGTTGCCTCGCACTACATCAGAGATGATAAGAGTGTTAGAGATTCTTTTGGGAGAGTTATGATGAGATTGGATCCAGAGTTCTTTGACATAGTTTTCCAAGTTCCACATATGGATAAGTATATAACTATTTCCATTCAACAAGGATTGGAAGCTTATGAAAAATATCCGAACAAAGCTAAAAAATTAATCAATTCTCAATGGTTGAAGACTCTAAGGCCCACCATCTCAGATGGCCCAAAGGTCTTCCACGAAGTGATTTCAAGGAAGATGTTTGAGATATGATCACTCTTCTTAGCAGGGTCAAAGGTTTACCCATTTAATTCCATTTCCAAGATTGGATGTACAAGTATATTCAAATCATCAGGAGGAGGAAGACCCATATAGACTGGGGTACATAGATTAGTGATGAGATTCATGAGCATCTCATCAATGGAAAAAAAACATTAAAGTTTTGCATGACCTCCTACCTTGTGTATGTTGTTGTCATGAGACAATTTCCAAGATTGACAATAAAAGGTAACAAAAGTGTTGTGCTAGTATATGAGTTATACTCTCAAATCACTTTGAGAAATAGTATCAAGCATTTTATAAGAGTCAATGATGCCTTCTTTGCACCTTTGCTCTTTCTATTTTATCTAACTTATTAAGAGAAGAAAAGAGTATCAAAAAAAGCCTTCAAAGTTGCTATTAAGTTCAGATGTATCTTCTTACAGTTTCCTACTTTTACAGATTTGAGAGTAGGGTGCTACACTGGATGCCCATACATGTTGCCCAGATATCCCTTCGATAGGTAGATATTAATGGAATTATGCAGACAATTGATAACAATCCACAAACAATGTCAAGAAATTCACAAGACAGGCTTTAAGTTTCGAATTATTATTCAAAGGTATACTATTCAAAGTTTGCAGAAGGAAAAAATAGTAGTAGCAGAGATGCAAATTATGACCATAAGGTCATACAAGTACATATTTTATTTTCATTACAAAAATGTGAATAGAAAACTCAAGAAGGATCACTGCCATGTCTACTATTTTGAGGACATATGGGCAGAGTGTAGAGATGAATAGGACATCTGAAGTATGTGCTTTTGTAGATTAAATATGGAGAAAATCAAGGACCTAGGCTTGGCTGATATTTCAGAGGATTTTGAAGATCCTAGAAATATCATAGACTCTCCATATGAAGAAAAGGAGATTGCCAGTATGCCTTTACCTCTAATTCAGTGGTCCAAGAAAGAGAGCATTTCCATCAGGGAAATACTTGCTCCCATTCTAGACAACACAAATGAATGGTTATAGAGGAATCATTTTCAATTGAATTATTTTATAATAGAGTCTAAGGGAGAGACATCAAAAGGTGAAACCAGCCACCAACAAGGACTTCAAACTAAACACAAAATTGATGTTGCCCCCTCTTCTTCATAGAGAGGTCCTAAGATTAAATTCACTTGTGGAAAAGTACAATACAAAAAATTGAAGAGGAGTAGGCTATTGAGGAAGAAGGATCATCCGTAGAAGAACGAGAACTTGCATCTGAAGAGAAATTTGAAGGAGAAGAAGAAGAAGAAGAAGAAAGAAAAAAAATGAAGAATCAGAAGAGTCTGTAGAAGATGAACATTCAAAAGAGGATCACAGAGAGGATGAAGGTAATGAGGAAGAAGAAAGGGATGATGAGGAAATGTGGTTATCTCCCCATGAGAACATTGTTGACAGTCCCCCTCATACATCATTTCCTATTACTACCACTACTCCTCTACCTCCTCTTCCTACTTCCCCTCCTAAAACAACTCTACATGTAGTGAAGGTAACTATTCCTCCATCAACACAATCAATCCTTTCTACTCCCTCTATGGGTTCCATCTTGCAAAGTATTGATGTCTCTTCAAGTTCCCCATCATCTATCCCAAGTTTATCTTCACCATCATATGATATTTCTTCCCAGGCTGAGTTTGATCAGTTTATGAAGGAATCATTGCAAGATCCTCTAAGTTTGAAAACTATTGGTGCAATCATGACTAACATAACGTCAATTGTAACCATAGAACTTGTTCCTATAGAGGTAGATTCCACACAGAAATTAGCAATAATTCAAGAAGGTAATACTTCATTCCTTCCCCCTTGGTTAGTCTAAAAAGTATCTAAGCATAAGAAACAAATGGTTTCTCTAGATGAGCTAGATCTTGAAGAGATAGTACTTCTAAAAGCCAAAGGGAAGAAAAAATCTAAGATTCATTCTCGACTTCATGTGGACAAGTCAAGCCATAAGTATGTGGATATTGGAGTACCTCCGCATGATAAGGATGATGTGAGTATGGAATATTACACCATGACTAGGGTTCAACTTGGGAAGGTAACTAATGCAAGTGCCAAGGAAGATGCACAAGTGACTCTAAATGCATTGATAGATAGACTTGATAAGATGGAACAAGCCAAGGATATGTATAAAGAGAAGGCTGAATGATATGCATCAGTTTTGAGAAAGATCACTGGTACCTCAGAGAATGTGTAGCCCATGGCTATGGTGAATGTTGAAGAACCACAAGTGCAAAAAGTGGAAAAATATTACTCCAAAGATAATGTGTTGTATGAGTTTATTGATGAAATAATAAAGTAGGGCTCGCAACTCATAGCTATTGCGGATGAAAAAACTACCCAAATATCCAAGATGAAGTTGGAATTGGATAAAACAGAGGGCATACTTTCCATGGAATGAAAAGAGATGGAACAAATTCTTGAGTTTTGGTTACAGATGAAGGAGACCAAATTGAGAAAACTAGTGGAAGTTGGGTTTATTCTCGACAAAGAGAAGTATGTGGAAATAAAAGAATCACTTAGAATTGCATACAGGTTATCAAGACCCTCATCAAGGACATGCAACAAGTGCAAGAAGATGTTGAAGGACATTGTATTGTTATGGTGAATGGGATTGAGGAGTTGTCGGGAAAACTCCTTGATGATGATCATACCTTCCTCCCGATAAGTTAGAATGCCCAAATTTTCAAAGAAGCTATCCTAAAGCAAGTGGAAGATGAAGCCTTTTCAAATACTTCAATGTACGGCTTGTGTGATGCACGGCTCGGTCTAGAAAACCTCAAACGCATCCAGATAGGTGCAAAAATATTTGTTCATCTACAAGGAAGTCAATCACAAAATTTCACACAATCATTGACTACACCATTGGACTAGATGAGGCGACCATGCAGGAGATTAAGAAGAAATATGAAGACTTCCAAGCCAAGAGCAAGGAACCATGAAAATATTTTGACATCTCCAGAGTTAGATAGTTCACATGCTTTTTTCTATGCTTTATGTAGATAGGTTTTGACATTTTACATGTCATTTTGAAAAATGTAATTACATGTAAACTGAGATGTTCTCCTACATTCATGGAAAACATCTTTGAATAATTTAATAGTTAGTTAAGGTTTTTCCTAGATTACCTCTCCTCCCCTACCTATAAATATGAGAGGATTCCTTTGTATTATGTACATTTATCTTATGCAATGAAGTGCTACCCAATTGTGAAGCAAATGTTGAAACTTTGAGTTCAATTTTTTAAATCTATTTTTGATCAATAAATAAGCTAAGTTGCACACCAAACTTTGTGTTGGGAAAATTATATTGTTATTTGATTGAATTGGTAGTGTTTAGTAGTTGGTATTGAAGGGCTTTTGAGTAAATCTGTGTAGACTTTGAGCTACACCCATTTCTTGAAATTGTGATATTGTTGATATTATTGGTGAATTCTGATTATTGGTGGGATAACAAACTTAGGAGGCACAACTTCTTTCAATTATGACTTTTCAAACAAACTTTCAACTCAAGACGCTTGTTCCTAGGCTTCCAAAGGCCAAACTAAGGAACTCACAATCCCATTAATACAACCATAGACAATATGACTTAGACATTCCCAAAATACTCACATAACACCCTCAAAATGATCACCATGCTTGGTGGAGACAAGATTCATCCAACTCAACACTCAGACCTACTAGGCTTAACCAATGCTATCAAGAGGACAATCAAATTTTAGTGGCCTAAAATACTTCCAAGAAGGCTCAAAATCTTTATTTAGACTTCCCCATGGTACCTACACACACCATCAAAAGTATTAGGAAAAATTTGAAAGGAAACTAGGGTTCCTAGAACAAGACAATTTGCTCCAAAGGGCCTAAATAGGTCTAAGAACAGCAACTTCAAACTACCTAGGCTCTCCCCTTCATCCCAAAGCCTAAAATTAGAATCCTACAGGATAATTACACCCTTCCACATCATTTCCAACTATCTCTAAAACAAATTTTCTAAAACTCAAGCGAAAATCCACTTTTTTTGCTTATAAATCAGGCTTGCCACATAGAGATGTCAAGCCAAAAACTTTGCACCACTTCCTCCCATGAACCTTCCATTCTCCAAAACACTTAGGGCATAATTTTACAGGGTTAAACCTTCCATACCACCAAGAATAAGTGGATCTAACATGTGGGAATGGAAGAGATTCACATATTTCTCTCAAAACCCTGATTTTAAGGGTTTTCAGACCACCCGATAAAGAATTGGGGATATCTCCTTTATTTATTAATGAAAATTCACCACTCCAATGCCAAAATGAAGCTTATTTAATCCTATTTCCAAAAATCACATGCTTGGATCACAACTCAAAACGTACAAGCCGTACAAAGCACGGGATCAGCAGATTTTGTTTCAGAAAACACAAAAAATAGCAAGTTTTTTTATTGAAAATTCTTTCCAACTCCAACAACAACCTTTCCTCAACCAAGAGAGGAATATTTAAGGTCTCCCAACTTCCTCCAACATCCTCTAACTGTAATTTTAATCATTTGGTCGTTGGAACACCAAGAGACTCTATATTTTCCTTTAAATGCTTAATTAAGGTAATTTGAACAACTTACCTTAATGCACCTACAAAATACCTCCAAAATGCATGAAAGGCATCAAAGCCCACTCAAATGAGCAAGGTGACTCCCCTCAGGTGTCTAGTGACATCAAGGCATCTTTATTTTTTATTTTTAATTTTAATTTTCCAAGATGCACTAAACTTCCAAAGGAGGATGGAGGCCTTGTTGTACAAAGAAGTTAATCACCAAAACCAAAACTCAACAAGAAACCTAGGAGACATATTACAAAACATTTGAAATGGTCCATAGGACCTTATTCCATCACAAAACCAAGAAACAAAACACAACCAAAACATTCTAGGTCCATTAGACCCATGGGTGCTCCTGCACCAAATTCTCTATAAGACTTTGTGCTTATATTTATTCATGTTGCTCATGGGATTAATTGTGAAGTATATCAAAGACTTTGTGCTTTGTTTACAACACTAGTTACTATTTTGGAGAGTTCACTATCAGAAACTACTAAACGACTTTGTGGTTCCATGAGCTTTCTTGTTTGTTACATGTCTCTATCATGCTAGTATTCCTAGACTTTGCTTTGACAAGACAAGAATATTGGAATTACTTCTTAGTTTTAATTTGAATTTGTATTGCATCCAGAGATTAAAATTGTGAAACATTGTAAAACATATTCTCTGAAAAAAGAGAGAATCATGAATGTGACACACCCCCATATCATTATTATAGTGTACATTGTTGTAAATATTTGATTAGTTTTCCTTAGTTTCAATAAATAGTAGGAAGGGTGCCTCCCCTTTCAGAGAGGAGAGATTATATCTCACATAACTATGGTTGAAATTAAGTTTTGTAATTTGTTAAAAGGGATTATAGAATTTTCACCCAACAAAATGCAAATCTAAAATCGTAAAAAAAAAAAAAAAATCTTTGCAACAAGGTGTCATATGTTATAAATGTAATAATGCAGGACATATAACCAAGTTTTACAGAGGAAAGAATGTGAAACCATTTTTTTAATAAAAGAAGATTGATTGAATTGAGGTAAAGAAGGAGATGAACAAGATCTAGAATAAAAAGGAAGAGAATGATGTGAAGAATTAATCTATGCTAAATTTTGGTGTAGATATTTCCTCTAAAAACTAGATAGAAAGCATTGGCTCAGGGGGAGTTTTAACAAAAAAGTTCCAAACCCTTGCCAAAGATGAGATGTTGATGTCTTTAGCATACCAATGCATGTATAGGTTGGTTTTCTTTATCCATTGGTGAAGTCTCTAGTGAGAAATCTCTTGGTGTTGTGATTTGTAGAATGTTTGGGAGTCCTTGTGATGATACAATGAAGGCTTGATAGTATTGACCTAACTTTTCATTATTGCATTTAATGTGCTCTTTAGGTCACAGATAAAGTGTTTATATTTCATTTTGAGCATTCTAAAAGACATTTGTGTTTGAGCAGTTGCAAAGGAGAGCAGAGAAAATGAGATTCAAAGTGTTGAACAAAACCCTATTAGAAAATTTCTATGAGGTATTTACAATTTCTTGCAAACCCTAGCTTAGAGAACTTCATAATGTTTACTCCTTAGGTTATTGATATGCTTGAGAGGCCAAGACCTAAATTTAAGAAGAATTTGTACAAGTCAATGGAAATAGATGAAGATGGGGAGTGCTCTAGGGTTCCTTCAAATGTGTTGTACACAAAAGATGTGTGAATTTACATTCATTTGAAGATGGAAAAATATGATTGCTTGAAACTAGTGGATTTTAGGGAAAAAGTGATGACTAGAGATGATTTTGAGTTGAAACCAGAGTATGCCAACTTGATGAAGAAAAAGTTGGATGTGTGGATAGAATTTCCTAATTTCCATTTTGAGGATGAATGGGTGAAGTATGTTCTAAGTAGAATTCATGATAAATTCATGTGGTTGGAAATTTCATATATGATAACCAAAGAGGCATTTAGGTTTTTTACTGGTTTGAGCTCCACATGACATGTCCCAACATTGAAGGCAATAGAGAATGAAGTAGTGATGAAGCTTACCAAAGCCAAGTTTGACAAGTGTGCCCTAATAGTGGACAACATTGAAGATCTGACAGTCAAATATGCTACAATGATGATTGGTTACAAGATACCTTACACAAATAGAGGGAATTTTTTCATTACCATCATGATAAACATAACATATCATATGGTGAAAGAAGGAAAATACTTTGATCTTTGTGAGCTCTTGCAATTATAGTTGTTGGAAAACTTATAGATGACAAAGGAGTCAAAATACCCCTTCTCGTATGGTACTCTTATCATTTTCTTTATGTTTTACTTTCTCAATGAGTTGCTCAAATTGAATAATATTGTATGGAAAGATAATATTCCTGTAGCTATTCAAATTAGAGATCATTTGAGGAGATTTCTTGGTAAAGAGTCTTGTGATTCAATGTTGTGGGGATTCTTCAAGCCTTTTCAAACTCAACTGTAAGAGAGAGGAAGGATTCCAACTAAATTTGTGGATTTAAGTATGAGAATGAATTAACATTTATGGTTAGCAGAGATTACAGGTACATCGAAATAGTTGAAATAGAACTATTTGGGTTCCAGAGATACCTTATGAACTAGATGATTCTGAATGTATTGGTCTTGTAGGGATTGTATTGAGTAAACCTAAAGATACAAAAATTGAAAGGTTTTTTACTTATGTAGAGAAATAAAGTATTGAGAACTTGGAAAAGGAAAACAAGGATATTAAAGAAAAGGTTGAAAAGATGAAAGTTGAGTTGTAAAGGGATTTTGGTACCCCTAAGGACCCTGCAAAGAAATCCAAAGTTACATTTTCTCCTCCACAGACTTTGTGGAGATCAAGAAGGCCAAGTGAGACCTCATCCTCCACACCTACTATTAAAAATCCCTCCAGAAAAAAACCAATAGGTGATTCTAAGAAGATAGATACATCTAGCCTTCATGAGAAACAAAATGCGCCAAAGAGAAGAAAGAAAGAAAAAGAACCAAGAGTTAGGTATATCAATCTAAAAGAGGAAGAGGAAGTGGAAGAACATCAATTTGTCTAAAAAATGAAATCAAAAGTCTCTTGGGAAGAGACCAATACAGAAAAGGGAAAAGAGAAAGAGAAGACCCTCTGGTTCATGAGCATAGTCCCATGAACATTGATGCATTGTTTAGTACTATAGCAGAGTTTGGAATCCTAAAGGACACAGTTGAAATGTATTTGGATGCCAATAATACATATAAGGCAACAATTGAAGAGGCCATTGTGAAATACATGGTGACATTTAATGTTGGCCTAGGTGAGATAGAGGATCAATTTTTGGGTGATCTAAAAGGAGTATTGAGTGCAAGGAGACAAGATGCAATTACAGAAGATGCAAGATGAAAAAATTTTCCTTGGAGAATATTGGTTCCTCATTAAATCATGAAGAAAGAGCTAAGTTGTCTCAGCTGTATGGCTAAAAATTCAAGACAAAATAAAGAGTAAATACTCTTATGGGCAAAGAAAATGGTTATATAGAGTAACTAAGGAAAGAAAAATTATAAAAATTTGAAAATATTCTTAAAGAATTGAGAGCCTCTCCAAGTGACGAAGATCAAATGTAGCAAGATACATCCCTCCCAGAAAGAAATGATCCAGTCAATGAGCAACATGAGCATGAGCAAGAAGAAATTTTTGACAAATAAAACCCCTATAGATGTGTAAATAACTACTGAGTAGATCAAAGAATATGAGAAAGGAGTCCTAAAGAAGACTAAAGCTCAAAAGAAACAAACTATGCCTCCTCCAAAAGTTGAGAAGATTGTAGAAGAGTGTTTTGACAACTGAGAGAAGGAGAAGAATGATACACAAGAAGAAGAAAAAATTAAAATAGGTTGTGAATCCTTCACACCCTCTATATATTCATTCAAATATCTTCTAGATATGCAATTGCAGTTCCAACCAATGGTATCTGCACAACTAATATAAATTCCTAAGCAACAAGGTCTAGTGGATATGGTTACGATCTCTCCTTTCCATAAGTTGTAGCTTGGTGATGTATTCCATGCCTCTTCAAGAAAGGAGATACTTCAAACTCTCTAGAAGAGCACAAAGTTAGTTGATGAAGTTATCAAGGTGTTGCAAGAAGGCCTTCCCTGAGTATCCATTGATACTTATTTACCAAGTGTGCAATAGTTGAAATCATTTCTAGATTCTTTTAAGGAGTACTTTTTTGGTCTAGAGAACAAAATATTGAAAGGGAAGCAACAAATAATTTGAATAATAAGAGACTAGTTGATGCCTCAAATAAGTGTGCTACTATACATACCAAGTTCCAAGGCAACTCGAAGGATGGTCAAAAGTGTTTGGAGGAAGCCAAAATATTGTTTTATTTTTTCTTGAAATGGCCAGTGTCTATAAGAGAATAAAGGATTAGATGGACTTAATTGAGTCTCAAATTGCTTAGGACTCTAGTGTGTATGATCCAATGAATGATGGAGATGAAGCAACTAGAGTGGTCATTGAAAATCTACACGGCCAGTTATTTTTACTGCTGGAACAAAAAGATAAAATCATAATTCAATATAGTCAACTCCGAGATATCATAAGTGTAAGTATTACATCTTTAACTAAATTTTTGGCCAATGTGGAGAAGGTTGTGCAAAAGACAACAATTCCTTATTATATCTTTAACTGATATTCAGTTTGAAAGCCAAAGTAACATGCTTCCCTTCACCAAGAAGGCTTGGGAGATCACCAAGAAGGATTGGGAGGTAGACCTTGAAAAATTAAAGGCATCATATCAGGGTATATTACCCTAATCCAGTTAAGGTGAATATTTATTTTTGAATTTTATAGTCATTTTTTGACATCAATGTACACATGTGGAGTTAGTAGATGGTGTTGTAGTACATTTGTCTTTTTGGTGATGGATAACATAGATAGGGGGAGCTATTCTCATATAGATATATTTGTAAGGGGATGTAATGCATATTTACTACCCTTTTCCCTTGATGTTAAAGGAGGAGTGAAGCAGAGAAGTGTGTTGCCATCAATGAAAAAGAGGGAGATTGTTGGCAACATGAGAATGATGATGTATGGTGTTTTCGTTGATGCAAACCCATTGTAGAAGTGATGGTTTATTATTATGGATATAGTATGGAGAAGACAAGGTGTTTCTTGGGGAAATTGGATAAGTTCCAAACTGAGATAGTAATGTAATAGAGCATTAGTTTTGTGGTTCATAATGCTCTGCATTGAAATATATTGTCATGTAGTTTTGAGGTGATAATGGTATGTGTTGAAGGAGTCTATGTCCAAATTTTTAGGGTTTTATGTCCTCTACAAAAGAAGATATTGATGTCAGAGTAATGGAAAAAGTTGTGACATAGTTATAGTTACAGAGTTCATGTTGGAATGCTCCACATTCTATCGCAGATGATCATTATCTTCTAAAAACTTTATGAATTGTTTGAAGATGTCAGAGGAGTGTGCATTGTAAGTTTTAGGTGGTTTGGTGGTTCATGTGTCATGTTGTGAATGAATAGTTGGTTCATTCAGTTGTTGCTTCACTAGTTTTGTTGTGTAGTGCCAACCTAAGAGTTTTTCCAGGGTCATGTGAGATTAAATTACATATGGAGCAGAATTATAGGAGTCTTTATAGGTCATGTCAACCTATCTTGGTGAAGAACATGCTTTAGTTACTTCTACAAGGATTTTATGATGGAATTTTGGGCCAACAAGTTATGAGGTCACATGTTTCATCTAATTGGGTCAACCTAACTAGAACTGTATCTTCAGCATATAGTAGATGCATTGTAAGCAGTTCAAATTTTGGTAGTTTTCCATCCTTTTGTATTTCTTTTGTCATTTTGGAAGAAGTGATCTTCCTTTATCAGTGATTCCTCCTATTTTTTAGATAGTGAGTCATCTGGGCAATGAGCCCTTCGAGCAGTGAGCCTCCTATAATCTTTTGTAATCTATTATGATATATTGTGAGCTAATCCTCACTACAGTTTTACCCTTTGAAGAGTTTTCCATGTAAATATGGTGTTATTGTGTTAATTTTTGTGATGCATGTTCCTTTCCATTTCTGCAAGTTCATTGAGATGCTTTGAATGCACTTTTAAGATAATGAATTTCAAGCAATACTGATTCACCCCTACTCTCACTATTTTGGGTGTTCAAAAAAGATGTGGTAGGATTTAATCCATTATGTTTGACTATTATACTTTCATACCAACATCATCCACCCTTTCAAAATGTTGGCTTGTCCTCAACTCAACTATATTGAGTGGGGATAATATCCTTATATATCTCCTTCAATTTGGAAAAGTGTTTTCCCATTGAGTTTTATCCAATTACAATTGTTAGGTCTAGACTTGGATCTGTAGTAGTAGCGCTCTGCCTATAGAAGTATATTTGGGATTTGAATATTTTGCACTAATTAGTATGCTTCTTGGAGGACACCAGTGATCTTAAACTTACTACATCTTTGAGTTTATGGAATCTATTTCTACTTCTATCACTCTAATCTTGTAGTTACGAAAACTTCCCATGTAGTGCTTCTATCTCCACCTAGGATTGGCTATCCACACCTTGTAGGGTATCATAGGCTATTTCTCTTTGAAGTATCTATATTTCCAACTAATGCATTTGTCCCTTGATTTGGTATGTCACTATTGGCTACTATAGACATAATTGGTATAGGGAATTGAGGTCCCCTTCTATATTATTTAATGTGTTGATGTGTGGCTCTGGGGTAGAATGTGTAGTAGCACATTTCTTTCTTTCTTCATCCCTTTTTATCTTCTAGTGTTCTACCTAAATTTTTTTCCTCATAGTTTTCTTTTGTAACTAGGTATCCTTAATCATCCCAATTCAAAATTTTGAGTTGTATTACCATGGGTTGGGATGAGTCCCATTGTAGTTAATGAAATTTGATTTGTATCTCCTTTACCATATTCTCCAACTTCTCAGATCTTCCCACATGGTGTTTCATGATCTCCTCTCTTTCCATTTGATATAGGATGACTCGTAATTGGAATTGGTGTAGAGGTGAGATGCTCCTAATTTCAACCTATGATCCTACTAAAGGGAGTTGAAGTAGATGCGGATCTATTCCATTAGTTATATTTTATTTTGTCTTGCTAGGAAGTCCTTAATGGTCTACATAGAAGAAGTTGTAGATGATGAATGTTTTTTTAACTACGAAGGTTGGGAAGACTATTCTTGCTCTAAATAAGTTTCTTTATATTTTTCTTCTTCCTTTTACAACTATTAATATCCTTTTTTGTGGCTTCCTTTATTTCTTCTTGGACCATTTGAGTAATCTCTCGCTTTTCCATTATTAATTTTTCTAGCCTTTTTTTAGATGGGAGTTCATTGGTCTATATCTCTATCATCCTTTTCTTTTGTGAAGGTGTAATTGTAGGGGCTATTTATGTTGGGAAAATGTGTCTCAACCTTGCAATTATATATGATTTATTGATAGGATGTATGTTGGTATGTGGAAACTAATAATGAAAATAATGTACCCTCATAACAAGAAGTGGGGTTCAGGGCAACGCCTTGAAAAAAATCACTGACATGTCAAGATTTTTTCCCATTGACACGTCAAGGATTTTTCCTACTAACACATCAAGGTTTTATGGTTAACACATCAAATGAAAAATGACCTTGTAAAACCCTAATTCTAGAAGGTTGCAAAAATCTTGTTATAAGTGATTAGGATGTATGTAGACAGTGTATATTCTGAGAATCTGATAGCAGTCGTAATGTCTCTTGACCTCTTGTGGTGATACTCCTATGAGAAGCTTGCTTTACAAGTATATTGCAATATTTTGATTTCTAAATAATATTGGGTGGATTTTGGAGTGGGGTTTTTCTCCTGAAAGGGTTTTCCCCACATAAATCATTGTGTTGTGGTATGCATGATACTTGTGTTTATTTCTATTTAAGTTTTGTAACTATTAAAGATCTGTAAAGGTTTTATATTATTCTCCTCTCAAGGTTAGTGTGGGAAATTGTTTTGCTACCTTAGTTTACTTACAAGTGGTATCAAAGATTGATCACCTTTGGTTTTAGTTGTGGGTTGTTAGGTTTTTTGAACTAATCCAGATTTGAGTGGGAGCTTGTGTAGAAGAAACTTTGTGATCTTGTTACAAGAATTTTTAGATGGCAAGCTCATCAGGGAGAATAGAGGTGGAGAAAATTTTGGAAATAATTTTGAGATGTGGAAACTAAAGATGGAGGATCTATTGATAGATCGATATCTATGGGATGTTGTTGTGAGAATGTTTCAAGGCCTATAGATACTACTCAAGCTGCTCAATATGATGTTATGGACCATAAATTCAAAGGTCCAATTAGATTGTGCTTGGAAGACTCGGTTTTAATTAATGTCCATGAAGAGACCTTTGCACAAAAACTATGGAAGAAGCTTGGTGAGATGTACTAGGCCAAATCTTTAGTGAACAAGATTTTCTTTAGGAAGAAGTTATATTCCTTGAGAATGAAAGAGGGTGGAAAAATCATAGACCACCTAGAAGCATTCAATATGTTGGTGGCTCAATTGGCATCAATTGGTGTCAAAATGGATGAGGAGGAGAAATGTCAAATCTTTCTTTGTTCTTTGCCTAATTCATGGGATTCTCTTGTTATGTCTATTGGGAGTACTTATGTTATATTGAAGACTAAATATTTGGTGGTTTCTTTTCCTTTTGAAGAGATGAGGAGGAAGGTATCCATCACTTCCATGGAGGCCCTAAATTTTCATGGAATACCTTAGGAAAAAGGAAAGAAGAATGAGAAGCATGACAAATTCAAGTCCAAGGGGAGATCTAAATCTCATACAAAGTCAAAAGTTATTTGTTGGAACTACAATAAGCCTGGACATGTTCATAAGGAATGCAAAGAAGAAAAGAAGAAGAAAAAGAAGAAATTTGATTTTGATTCTGATTTCGAGAAGGAGGATGGTGATGCATTCATTGCAGCTTTGGCAACTTGTGCAAGTAATGATGCATGGTTAATTGACTCAAGTGCATCTTTTCATATGACCTTTAATAGAGATTAGTGAACCGTAAATTTTTGGACCCAATGGACTCTCTAACTCTTATAGGGTTTTTCACCTAAAAGGAGAGGGATTAGATCCAAAAATGCTATGGGTTCACTCAAATTATGCTATGCAAGATGTTGTCTATGCTAAATAGAGTAAACTAAA
The DNA here is from genome assembly GCA_007258455.2 of Sequoia sempervirens. Lineage (NCBI taxonomy): Eukaryota > Viridiplantae > Streptophyta > Pinopsida > Cupressales > Cupressaceae > Sequoia > Sequoia sempervirens. The sequence continues at coordinate 191,201,692 of VDFB02271358.1, read as the reverse complement.
TGCAATTGAATGATTTAAATGACTAAATATGAATGCATTGACTAAGATTTATGTTATTTTTGAAAACACACTATGATATGCAAACAATGAAGAAAATGAAGAAATGATGCAGAAAAAAAGAAGTATGATAAAACAGAGTGCACTTGGGTGATATCTGATGAATATGGAGTGTCTTGAATGCTAGTTAATGTTACTAATTTTTCACAATGTGACTCATTCGCCTAGGGTGGTGAATCAGTCCTCCCCCTGGTGAAAAAGTGTCACGAGCAAGTTTCTAACAGTCAGGATCCAAAATCTGACAAAACTTAGATTTTCAGTCCTAAGGTGGGACTCATTCACCACTCGTGGTGAATCAATCCTCTCCCAAATTTTTGGAAAATCAGGAGACAATTCTGCAACACCAGATCTGAAAAGGTCTGCTTGTCGGTTGTCGAAGTTAGTTCTGTAGGAAATGGATAGAAAACATTCACCAAGCTTGAAATAAGAATAAGTTGACTTGAAGCACCTAGTTGACTTGTTCTCCACTTTTCAACACCTAAATACTTGTTAAATCTACATACAAAGGTTACAAATACACATGCAAAGGGTAAAAATGGTTGAGGGTTAGCAAATAGGGGTTTTCCTTGGTCAAACCCCGCTTTTGGTAATCAAACCCAATAGAATAAAATAAAATGTAAAGGAAATGATAAATAAATAACATGCAAGTGTCATAAACTTACCAAACCCTTGATGATGCAATTCTAAAGTAATGCTAATGGATGCTCCAAAGTGCTTGAATAATGATTGATGAAATAATGTAAGATGCTTGAATGTAATGATAAATGCTTAAATATGATCTATGTGAATGTTTGAGGATGATTGTAGGAGATGTAAAATGAGGTGAAAATCACTTATTTATACAATCTTGTGCTGTATTAACCGTTCATACCTCATCACAGGACAACATCAAATGTATTTTGAATAAAAACCCAAAAGGAATTTAAAATATTTTGAATTTTGGAGCCAAAGGGGACTCATTCGCCACCCATGGCGAATGGGTCCCACCCAGGGCTTGAATCTAGGTATCAGGAATTAAGTTGCATTTAATATTGTTTTTCAGGATTTTATTCAAAAATATGCTTAAATAAAGCATATGAGGGCATAAAAGGGTCAAATAAGTCATAAGAAAGGGATAAATAAGGGGAATATGCCTATAAAAGTGTAAATATTTGTTACAAGACTTTACAACACTTGAAAATAGGACTTGTTCATGTGTAAAAAGATGTTTTTAGGTGAATTATATTAAATAAATTCTAGAAGAATGTAGAAATTTTTTACAACACCTTCACAAGACTTCATTATTTGAATTTTAGTACCTAAATAAGCATTTTCAAGCCATATTACATCATACAATCAGAGAAAAATAGGTCAAACACCATGAAACAAGACCTAAAAGGCCATGAAAATGCCAAGGGTCCATTTTTCTATGGCACATTTAGCCCCCACTTTAGTGAGAGGATGAACCTACTTCAAACTCACACTAAATTAGCCATGAACATTGAGAAGAGGGTTCAAATGCACCTATGTTAGAAAGATGGAATGACAATGATCAAGAGGGATGATCAAGCCCCCAGAATGAAGATCCCATAGAAAACTAAGCATAAGAACAAAGGAATATGCAAGTGTTGAGAATCAGATGAAGCTTCAATCATTAATCCAACTAGTTGTGAATTAGATCTAGGCTAAAAGAGAATGTGTACTCACTCTGGAGTGACAGAACAAATGATGGTCTGCTAGATGAGAAGGCCCAAATGTACTCACTCTGGGGCCACAGAACTTCTAACTGTCTGCGGGGTGAGAAAGCCCAAAAAGAAGTAAGATACATATGCTAGTTGGTATGCACTCACAAACACAAAAGTGGCTATGGGGAAAAGTCATGCCGCTAGGTGGGCTTCCCACTCAACCATGCCAAAGTTATAGCTCATGATAAATTTAACAAGGCGCCATAAAGAAAAGGGAAAAGGTTTCAATTCAAACCTTAAGAGACAAGCAATGCTTCGTATGCTTAGAAGTCATGAACAAACAAGATGGCACCACATGCATGCAAGTTGTTTTATGCAAGGTGGCTATACAAAATGCAAAAGTGTAAAAACGCAAAAATGTAAATTGTAAAAATGTGAGAGATGTTCAAAGGAGTCTTGTTCAGTTTATGTAAGTTCAATCACTTAGGGAACATTGTGTCTAATGTCTCCAAGAGAGGACTAATAAAATAATAGTAAATTCACAACTTAGGGGATGCAGTGTGTCACATCAAGCCACCAAGAGGAATGCTTCACATCACATGATTTATGAAGGACATCACACCCAATGTCATCCACAAAGTAGAAAACACATCATATAAATGACAAGGCTACACTAGGAATGAAGAATGCAAATGAACCATGGTATTGTATTCCCCCCACTTTAAAGGAATCGCTAGCAATTACTTTAAAGTAGAAAAGGAAAGAGAATGCAAAAGGAAAACAAGACATGAGATCCAACTGGGAAATCCCTATGCCAAGTCATATGTTTTGAAGTTAGGTTGCGTCATGTCAAGGAAAATGAAAAACAAAGAAAGGGAGGGAGTTTCCCCCAGAAAAGAAAGCATACCAAACACATAAGGGATCTATGGATTTGGGGTTAGTATGTTTGTTGTTGCAATTTTTTTATGAGAGAGCTCAAAACTTTCATCATTCCTTGAAGCACATAGAACGAGAAGAATGACACATAGAGAGAGAAAAAAAAAGAAAAGTCCATTTTGGGTCAACATGGAAGAGACATTACAGTCTCGACGCCTTGCATCGTCCCCAAAAGGAAAAACACAAGTGAAAATAGAAAGAAAACAAAAGAAAATGAAAAATATTTTGGTTCAACATGAAGAAGACATTTCGATCTCAATGCCTTGTGTCATCCCCAAAAGGAAACACAAGAAAAGACAAAGAAAAAGGAAAAAAGAAAGGGACATGTGGGTCAAAATGGAAGAGACTTAGGGTGTCTATACGCTTTGCGTCATCCCAAAAGGAGAACACAAAAAAAAAGAGAAAATGAAAAGGACCATTTGGGTCAACATGGAAGAGACTTAGGGCATCTCTACATTTTGTGTCATCCCCAAAGGAGAACCCAAAACAAAAAGGAAAACAAGGCAAAAAATGATGTACGACATATAGAAGAATAGGGATACAAATAGAAGAAGTGTACAATGAGATAGAGAACATCAAACGTACGATACAAGGGGACACAATACACACATAAAAAAATAAAAAGGAACAAGTAATGCAAATGCAATTCAACCACTAACTAAGTTATTGGTTTCTCAATCTTAAATGGTTAAGAAGAAAAGAAATAACATAGTTAAGAGACAAAGGCATGTGCATTATAAGGACAAAGGCTAACAACTACTTGTATGCACAAGGGAAAAACAAGTATGAGCCAAGGGTGAAGATAGAAAGGATCATGCAATAGTGAGAATGAAAAGATTCTACAACTATGGCATGATAAGGCAACGGTGCTTTAAGGGATGATAGGAAAACAGTCAGTATCAATGAAGTGATACTTTTCTAGTATCTCGTTCAAAGTCTGACATTCTTCCATTCGATGTCTAAGAATATGATGATATTTGCAATATGGAACATGGGAATCAGGAGGGTGAATGACCAACCTATTAGAAGGTGGTAAGAGTAGAAGACCTTTGTTTAAAAGCAATTGAATTCTTCATTCACATTCAGGTGGAGGATATGTGGGAAACTTTAGTTTCTTCAATTTGTAAGGTTGTTTTTGCTTGCTAGATTCTCCTTGTTCATGGATAGAAGAAGGAGGAGGACCCGTAAGGATCCTATCATCCTTAGCATTAGAAGGAGAAAAGTGGTTTTCATGTGGAAGGAGAATGTTCAAGTTAGGAGGAGAATTCAAGATCATTGTACTAGAATCCCTAAGTCTCTGAGGTTAAAAAGGATGTCTATTAGGATGAGAAGGATCTTGATATCCTAGTCTTCTTGTGTTTGCTTTTTTTGGGTTTTGGTCAAGAAGTTTATGAATGTTATGTTTATTATTTGTATCACCGCCTTGTTTACTTAAAATAGTAAAGCCTTTAACATATGTTTCTTCAAGGTTGATAGGAGTTTTGGTGACTTTATGATTGTAATATGGATATGGTTGTGTTTGGTTAAAGGAACTAGGTTCACTTGAGAGAGGAACCTTAGGTCCATCATTGATTTCAAGATGTAAATATGAAAAATTATCATGAGGTGCACAAGGAGGAAGATCTTGTGATTTCATGGAAGGATAAAAGTTTGCATTGTTTTATAAGTTGTCAAGGCAATCATTGTCATGCTAACATCATCTTCTCCAATGATGTCCACATCACGAGGAGGAAAATCATGAGGAATTGAAGGAGCATGAGGAAGTTCAATGTCATTAAGGTCACAACCAAAGGTGCAATTGGACATGTCTACCAATGATTTTAATGAATTCCAAAACTTATTGAAAAAAAATGCCATGATGCAAATAAACTAGGATGCAATAAATGAGTAAAAATATAGATTCTAGAAAGTAAAACAAAATGCAGGAACAAAAAACTATAATGCAGAAAAATGCTAGAAAAATGTTGTTTAAAAAGTGTGGAGGGACTGATTCACCCTGGGTGGCGAATGGGTCCCATTATGCAAAAATTTTATGTGAACAATATTTTCTTTAGGAAGAATTTGTATTCCTTGAGAATGGAAGAGGGTGGAAAAATCACATACCACCTAGAAGCATTCAATATGTTGGTGGCTCAATTGGCATCAGTTGGTGTCAAAATGGATGAGGAGAAATGTCAAATATTTCTTTGTTCTTTTCCTGATTCATGGGATTCTCTTGTTATGTCTATTGGGAGTACTTATGTTATATTGAAGACTAAAGATGTGGTGTTTTCTTTTCTTTTTGAAGAGATGAGGAGGAAGGTATCCATCACTGCCAAGGAGGCCCTAAATCTTCATGGAATACCTAAGGAAAAAGGAAAGAAGACTAACAAGCGTGAAAAATTCAAGTCCAAGGGGGGATCTAAATCTCCTAGAAAGTCCAAATTTATTTGTTGGAATTGCGGTAAGCCTGGACATGTTCGTAAGAAATGCAAAGAAAAAAAGAAGAAAAAGAAGAAATTTGATTTTGATTTCGAGTCTGAGAAGGAAGATGGTGATGCATTCATTGCAGCTTTGGCAACTCATGCAAGTAATGATGCATGGTTAATTGACTTAGGTGCATCTTTTCATATGACCTTTAATAGAGATTAGTGAACCGTAGATTTTTAGACTCAATGGACTCTCTAACTCTTATAGGGCTTTTCACCTAAAAAGAGAGAGATTGGATCCAAAAATGTTATGGGTTCACTAAAATTATGCTATGCAAGATGTATTCTATGCTCAATGAAGTAAACTAAATGCAATTGAATGATTTAAATGACTAAATATGAATGCAAGACTAAGATTAATGTTATGTTTGAAAACACACTGTGATATGCAAACAATGAAGAAAATGAAGAAATGATGCAGAACAAAAAGAAGCATGATAAAACAGTGGGAAATATCTGATGAATCTGAAGTGTATTGAATGTTGGTTGATGTCATTGATTTTTCACAGTGAGACTCATTCACCTAGGGTGGCAAATCAATCCTCTCCCAAATTTCTAGAAAATCATGAGACAACTCTACAACACCAAATTTGAAAAGGTCTACTTGTCGGGTTGCCGAAGTTAGTTCTATAGGAAACGGATAGAAAACATTCACTAAGCTTGAAATAAGAATAAGTTGAATTGAAGCACCTAGTTGACTTGTTCTCCACTTTTCAACACCTAAATACTTGTTAAATCTACATACAAAGGTTGCAAATACACATGCAAAGGGGAAAAATGGTTGAGGGTTAGCAAATAGGGGTTTTCCTTGGTAAAACCCCACTTTTGGTAATCAAACCCAATAGAATAAAATGAAATGTAAAGGAAATGATAAATAAATAGCATGCAAGTGTCATAAACTTACCAAACCCTTGATGATGCAAGTCTAAAGAAATTCTAATGGATGCTCTAAAGTGCTTGAATAATGATTGATGAAATAATGTAATATTCTTGAATGTAATGATAAATGCTTGAATATGATATGTGAATGTTCGAGGATGATTGTAGGAGATGTAAAATGAGGTGAAAATCACTTATTTATACAATCTTGTTCCTTACTAATCGTTCATACCTCATCACAGGCCGACATCAAATGTATTTTGAATAAAAACCTGAAAAGAATTTAAAATATTTTGAATTTTGGAGCCAAAGGGGACTCATTCACCACCCATAGCAAATGGGTCCCACCTAGGGCTTGAATCTAGGTGTCAGGAATTAAGTTGCATTTAATATTGTTTGTTGGGATTATATTAAAAAATGCACTTAAATAAAGCATATGAGGGCATAAAAGGGTCAAATAAGTCATAAGAAAGGGATAAATAAGGGGAATATGCCTAGAAAAGTGTGAATCTTTGTTACAATACTTTACAACACTTGAAAATAGGACTTGTTGATGTGTAAAAAGATAATTTTTAGGTGAATTATATTAAATAGAGTCTAGAAGAATGTGGAAATGTTTTACAACACTTCACAACACCTTCACAAGACTTCATTATTTGAATTTTAGTACCTAAGTAAGCATGTTCAAGCCATATTACATCATAAAATCAGAGAAAAATAGGTCAAACACCATGAAACAAGACCTAAAAGGCCATGAAAATACCAAGGGGCCATTATCTACGACACAATTAGTTTTGTGAATATGAAGAATTTGATGGAGGTATGGTGTACTTGGGTGATGATTCTCATTTAGACATTTTTGGTCATGGTAAAGGTAAAATCAAGTTTCCTAATGGTAGAATAAAAAAGGATTGATGGTGTTTTGCATATCCCTAGATTAGCAAGAAATTTGTTATCTATGAGAAAAATAATAGATGCAAGTGTGTAGGTAGTATGTTCTGATGCAGGATGCAAGATGGTTAGAGGTTCTATGGTGATCACTAGAGGTGTCAGATATGGGACATTGTATAAGCTTTATGCATGCATTTTTGAGTGCAATAGTACTTCTATGAAAAGAAATTTTGTAGAAGAAGTGGGGGTTTCACCTTTAGCAGATGATCATGGCTTTTGGGTACCCAAGGGTGCTCTTTATTCTGAGACAAAGTTACTTGCGAGAAAACTATGTTATGGCACCATAGACTTAGCCACATTAGAGAAAAGGATCTAAGGACCTTGAAAAATAAAAACTGTGTTGAAGGTTTGTCTGATTGTAATCTTCAATTTGATTTCTGTGAGCATTGCATTTATGGAAAACAAAACCGTGTTTAATTTTACTTGAGTTCTCATAAATCTTGTGATGTATTGGATCTTATTCATTCTGATGTATTTGGTCCCTTAGATGTTCCTTCAATTGGTAAATCCACATGTTATGTCTCAATTATTGATTATTATAGGATGACATGGGTATATTTTGTAAAGAGTAAATCTAAAGTTTTCAGTCAATTTAAATAATTTAAAGCAATGGTTGAGTTGCAGACTGGAAAGAAAATAAAATGTTTGAGGACTGATAATGGCAGTGAATTTTTCTCTAATGATTTTGATAGATTCTATAAATATTGTGGTATTCATAGAGAGAAGACAACTTTGTATTCTCCACAATAAAATGGAGTTGCAGAAAGAATGAACAGGACACTAATGGAGAAGGTTAGGAGTATGTTGAGTGGTGTTGGCCTAGAACAAAGGTTTTGGGCTAAAGTTGTTGCCACTTATTGTTACCTAATTAACAAATCTCCTACATCAACTCTTATTGATAAGATGCCTATAGAGGCATGGTAGCCAACATATGCACATGTTCCAAAGGAGAAGCGAACAAAGTTAGAGAACAAGGTTGTGAAATGTATCTTCATCATATAGTTATGGTGTGAAAGGATACAAGCTTTAGGATCTTTTTGCACAAAAGGTAATAGATAGTAGAAGTGTTATTTTCAGAGAAACTAAGCCTTCTTTTGTTACATTGCAGCCAGAACAAAGTAAATAGGAAGATGTGATTCAATTTCATTCTACACCTAAGAAATTTGAATGGAGGCCCAAGGATAGACAAGAAGAGAGCTCATCTAGCTCTGGGTCTTTAGCAGAGGAGGAAGAACCTCCAACATAGCTTGTTCGTAGGTCTACAAGGCATAGAAAACCACCTGAAAGGTATTCACCTGATGATTGGATATGTATTTTTTCTTTGAATACTAACATGGATGAACCTAGATCTGTAGAAGAGGCACTAGGTATGAATGATGCAGAATCCTAGAAGATTTCTATGGATGAAGAAATGGCATTTTTGAAAAATAATGATACATGGGATCTTGTACAATTTCCTAAAGGAAAAAAATTGGTTGTTGTGAATGGGTGTTCAAGAAAAAGATTGGTTTAGATGGAGGTATTGATAAGTACAAAGCAAGGTTGGTTGTGAAGGGTTACTCTCATGTTGAGGGTGTCGATTATGGTGAGATATTTTCTCTTGTTGCAAAAATGACATCCATTAGATTTTTTCTTTCTATTGTTGTTGCTTATGATTTAGAAGTTGAGAAAATGGATGTGAAAATTTCTTTCCTTCATGGTGATTTGGAGGATATTTATATGACACATCCAGAGCACTATATGGTGAAAGGTAAAAGTAAGTTGGTTTGCAAATTGAAGAAATCTTTGTATGGCTTAAAACAGAGTCCTAGGATGTGGTACTGGAATTTGATACATATGTGTTGAATTTGGGATTTGAGCTTTCTAAATTAGATCATTTTTTTATTATAAAACTAACGGTGATCATTTCCTTTTTATTGCATTATATGTTGATGATATGTTATTTATTGGTAGAGGGAAAGGTATGATTTCAAAACTAAAATCTCAACTTGCTGCTAAATTTGAAATGAAAGATCTTGGTGCAGCTAAACACATTCTTGGGATGGAAATTAAAAGAGATAGAGTGAATATAAAGCTATGGTTTGGCCAAAGCAAGTATTTCAACTCAATTTTATAGAGGTTTGATATGCAAGATTGTAGACCATTATGTGTTCCTATTTCAGTTGGAACAAAGTTATCTATTTCATATTGTCCAACATCTCCATTAGAGATGGAAGACATGAGTAGAGTTCCTTACCAGAGTGCAGTTGGAATTTTGATGTATGTGATGGTTTGTACTAGACCAAACATTTCCCAAGCAGTGGGAGTTATTTCTAGATATATGTCTAATCCAGGTAGAGTTCATTGGGATACAATTAAAAGAGTCTTTAGATATTTGCATAGTACCTCAAATTATTCCTTATGTTATCATAGTAATATGGTTGAAGACAAGATTTCCCTTGATATTCATGGTTATGTGAATTCGGACTGGGCAAGTGATGTTGATATCAGAGGATCCACTAGTGCTTATGTGTTTACTTTATTTGGTGGTGCAATTAGTTGGATGAGTAAGTGACAAGTTGTGGTTGCTTTTTCCACTACTAAAGCAGAGTATATGGTAGCTACTCATGCTTGTAAAGAAGCCATTTGGCTTAAGAGACTATGTTTAGATATTGGAATAAAACAAGGTGCGATAAAAATTTATTGTGAAATTCAAAGTGTGATATGTCTAGCCTAGAACCCAACATTTCATGCCAGGACCAAGCACATTGATGTACAATATCATTTTTTAGAGATATGATTGAAGATGGAAGGGTGAAGCTGGTTAAGGTAGAGACTTTTATGAATGTTATTGATTCTTTAACTAAGCCTATGAGCACAAAGAAGTTCAAATGGTGTTTAGAGACTATGGTCCTTTCAGCCCCTAGCAATTAGATATGATGATGACACCCTTCCATTTTCCTTGCAAGGTGTTCGACAAGTGGGAGATTTGTTGGGAAAATGTGTCTCAACCTTGCAATTATATATGATTTATTGATAGGATGTATGTTGGTATGTGGTGACTAATAATGAAAATACTATACACTCATAACAAGACGTGGGGTTTCAGGGCAACGCCCCAAAAAAAAATTCATTGACACATCAAGGTTTTTCCATTAACACATCAAATGAAAAATGACCTTGTAAAACCCTAATTCTAGAAGGTTCCAAAAATCTTGTTATAAGAAGCTTGGATGTATGTAGATAGTGTGTATTCTGAGAGTCTAATAGCAGTCATGGTGTCTCTTGGTCTCTGGTGGTGATACTCATTTGAGAAGCTTACTCTACAAGTATGTTGTAATCTTTTGATTTCTGAATAATATATTGGGAAGCTTTTGGAGTGTGAGGTTTTTCTCCCAAAAGGGTTTTCCCCACATAAATAATTATTTTTTGGTATGCATGATACTTGTGTTTATTTATGTTTAAGTTTTGTAACTGTTAAATATCTATAAAATTTTTGTATTATTCTCCTCTCAAGGTTAGTGTAGGAAGTTGTTCTGCTACCTTAGCTTCCTCACAATTTACCCAATAGCTAACTCTTTTAGTTTCTCCTCTTCTTTCATTGCTTTCTCCCTTCTATTCTTTAGTGTTGTGGTCGAGGAGTTTGAAAATCAGTGAATTAGATCCTCTAACATTATGTTGGATGCTACCATATACCTTATTAATGCCCTTTCCATGATCAATTTATTTGGAATCACCATACTATTTTATTTTTGTAGTGTTATGTCTAGGACTTCCTTTTGGAATAAACTACTATACAACTAATATTCATCCACTAGTGGTGAACCTTCTAGGATGAATGTGTCCTCCATGAGGGAAGTGTCTTCTAGTGTGATTTTTTCTTCCTCTTCTACATCTACTAACTATGGAGAGACTTTCCTTTGTGCCTTTTCTTTCCTTCATTTTTTATTTTTCTTTTCACTCATTTTTAATAGTGCCTTTGATGCCTCTTATTTTGATTTCTCTACCTTGGGAGGTGTGTTAGAGAGCCTTATCTTCCTTGGTCTACTACTTTCTCCTTGTATGGGCTTTGCAGGAGTTCTTATATGGAGTCTTCTAGATCTTTGTGGAGTATGTGTACCATGTGTCTTATGTATCCTATTTAGGTAGACCCCACTTCTCCTGCAACTTCTTCTAGTTCTTTGCCAAATGTTCTTCAAATTTCTTCTTCGCCAGATTATCCGTGTACTCCTAGTAAGTTGTGAATTTTTTCGTTTGTGGGTCCTTAGGGAGGATAAGGAATGTAGTGACATAGGAGTTGATATTTTTATCTACTACCTTGTATGAGAGTTTTGGTATCTATGATGACCTAGGTTCAATTTCGTTTATGAAGGTATGCCTTTGTTGACGAGGAAGAAAATATCCTTTATATATTTTTGGACTATCTCATAGGATATGTATTTCCTATCCTATAACTTCTGCTAAAGGGATTTAGAGAAACCCCAATAGGTGGCTATGTAGGATGTTTTGTCTTGAAAATGCTTGAGATGTTCTTGGATTTGGATTGTAATTGGTTGGGTGATGTCCCAAATTTTCCCTACAAAGTCCAGTAGTTCTTGCATGAAATAGAATGTAAGGCATATGACCAAGGTCCCATACCTAAATTGATAATGGGATTTATTTATGCATGTATGTTGTCCAATAGCTCCTACTCAGGACCTCACATAGGTCAATGTATTTTCCATCTATTACCATCTAGTAGGCTACATGAATAGAATTGATAGTAGGTAAGTCCTCTTGGTTTGTATAGTAGACCTTGTAGGTTATTTTCATGGTGGCATACTTTATTTCCAAATTTTTTATCTTTGTTACATCAAGGCTTTTCCCATCATATGTTACTTTAGTCAACTTGATAACCATTGCGTTCTTAATAGCCTTCTTCAACAATACATCTCCTTGTTCCTATAGGCCCATCACTACCTTTAATTCATTCTTTGTTATGTGACAAGTTCATTCCAAGTACAAGTATTCATCGTGGAAATGGATTAGTATGATGCAGACCCATTCTTCTTGTGCAGTGAAGTCCAAAAATTCTTCCAAACATATAATATTTTCTTTTTATTTGCTTGTATTGCAGTAGGTAGGTATGTGTGTGTGGTTGTAGAAAGGTATGCCTCATAGACTTAAACTTGGTGTGATCTATCTCTATCATGGGTTCATGTATGTACTTCCAAATATCTTCTATTTAAATTAAATTCATAGGTGGTGTCAAAAATTGTACACTTATGTAATTCGACATTATGTTTTGTCTCCCTAATTTATTAGACTTAATTAAGCTTCTAATTTTCCAAATTATGCATCCCAAAGCCTAATTCTTATCATTTTCTGAAGGAGCACAAGTATTAAACAAATACATCCAATCATTAAATTGTCCCTGACTTTGAGTGTCCTGTAATTTTAGGCCAAGACCCAGTCACCCATGGGTGACTGAGTCCCCCATGGGTGACTGAGTCCCCCTTCTTAGCCAAGACCCAAATTCAAATATGTTGGTGGTATTTTAATATCCAAAATTCAAATATGAAGTGTTGGCTTTTGGAATCTAATCTTCAAGAAATTAGATAAAAACCTATAAATACCTAGTTATTTTACCATTTGACATCTAAGCAACATGATCTAGCATTCAAGAGAAAATATTATTGTCAAGAGAATTCAAGACTAGCAAAATTCCATACCATTATTATAGAATTCATGATCCAACATCATGTCAAATACTATGTGTGTTCATGTTATTATCTTGTGAAGGCTAACGTTGTTGTAGGTCTCCAAGTACACAACACTCTGTTGAATGAGGTGTTAAAGCACATATGATCTATCTTCCACACACTTTCACACTACTTCTATGAGATATTCAATACATTCCACACACTTACTTTTCCACTCACTTGCAACTGAAATGTTCTTGGATTTATATAACCACAAGACCTCAAAACATCAATTAGGTCATCCATAAGGAATACAAACAATGACTTCAAATAGTTGACCACAAATGCATAATGTGGTCCTATCCTGAGGATAGAGAGGACCAAAAATAATCTTAACTCTTCCTTCATTGTGATCCAAAATTATTTACACGCAAGTTCACATCAATCTAAGTTAGCATCAAGGAAACGTGTGGATAAAATATTGGAGTACATAACCAGTTAGCCCATAAACACTCTTACTATTGAATTTACTAGATATGGTCTTGAATGGGATAGGTCAAGACCCAAATCTATCATGACTCATCTTCCATTGCTAGTGCAACCCCCTGAGCACATATCCCAAGAAAAGGAACAATCCATGTCAGCTAGATAACCATAAATAACCCAAAAAGCCAACTCAAGACACAATGAAACACCAAAGTAGCCAATTAGCAACATGTGGATCACATAGGGATGTTCATACTTTCATGCCATCAATAGCCACCATAGACCAAACAGGTACATAAAACTCTATTTAGGAAACACAAAATACCTAATCGGATGATGTAGCATTTGTAGAACAACTTGTGGATAACATCAATGTTTGAAATTGGAACTAAGACATTGCATATATGTTATGAGCACATTCACCAAGCTATAGGATTAGAGACATAAATGTGAAAAAATGTGGAGCAAATTTCAAACTTGTCCAAACAACTAGCAACACTACCAACCTTCTACAATTCATAGGACTCCTCGGCAACATGAGTGAACTGAAACGATGAGAGTGCAACATAATCAAAGAATTGGCATTGAATGCTAAACCTAAACCACAAGACCAGAACTACAATAGTGGAGGAATGTATAGAATTCTCCCAATTAGACTTCAATGCAACTTCCTAAACCAAAAATATTTGAGCAACTTGTGGAGACCAGAATCTTCTTTCAAGAACACATGTATTATCAAGAACATTAGGAGAGAGCATGAGACATACTGTAGACCTTCAACAACATCTCTCCAAAATTTATCATGCTTCTAATCCTTGTCTTAATTTATCATTATGAAATGAACTCTATTGATAGTAATAATGCATTATATGAACATCAGCAATAATTCTTCTTTGATAAGGCATATCATGAACTTCAATTCTTCCTTGATAAGGCATGGTATCCAACCATGAACTTCTTCAACTCTTCACCTCTTTGATAAGGTATGTCGTCCAATAAATGTTAGCCCAAACTAAATGTAACAAAGACGACCAATGCTAATGACTAGCAACATATTACTCAGATGTTGACACCAATTACAACTAGCAGCCTATGTTGACTATAGCTACTAACAATCTCCTTAGTTATTTTTTTTATTTCTGGATTTGATTGCGTAATAATGTTTGCCTTGAAAACACTCAAATCCTACTCAAAGAACACAAATTCTTCTAAAGGAAACTCAAAGAGGCCATCGAAATTAGCAATCACCCCTTAAACCTCAATCATGACGAGGGGTGGAAGTTGAGTCAATCGTGGCAACCCTTGTTAGCTATCCCTAAATCCTCCAATCCCCCTTCCACTTCTTAGCTCCTTGTCTCTTCCTTGTGTTCATTCCTCATCAATTCCCCTATGGTTTTTCGTGTGGTTTTTTAAAAAAATTGGGTCTAAAAAAATTATAATTCTTGGGGTTTGGTCGTGGTTTGGTTAGCTCATTTTTTATTTTTTTCTCTTTGTTTGTTTGGTTGGTCTTGTTGGTTTTTCATCTTTGTGCTTAGTTTGAGTTTTGTTCGTTCTTCATCCATGCTTTTACATTTTTTTTTTATCTTTTTGTTTATATGTATGTGGCTAATTTAATTTATTTTAATTGTATGTTTATATGTATGTGGCTATTTTTATTTTACCTTTGTTTATCTATTTTATTTTGTTAGTTTCTTTGAATTTTTTGGTGGTTTTGTTTTTTGTTGGTTTTGTTTGTATTAGTATATATGGAGTTATTTTTGGTCATTCTTTATTTTCATCTTTGTATGTTTTTTGGTTGCTCCTTTATTTAATTTCATTTTTTTTATATTTAGCTTCTTGTTTAGGTTTTTTGTTTGGATGTTTGTATTTGATTTTTTTGTTGCTTTTTTGTACTTCTCAAACTCTCTTTATTTCCTTTTCTTCTATTTAATTTCATTATTGTATGTTTTTTGGTTGTTCTTTTATTTATTTTCTTTAATTTTATTTTTTGTTTCTTGTATAAGTTCTTGTTTAGGTGGTTAGTTTTGGTTAAATTTGTACTTTTTGCATTTCCTTAGTTTATTTTTTTGCTTGGGCTCCTTTTGGTTTTGGTTGTTTCTTCTAAATTTTTTATTTTATAGGTAGTTTTTAAATTTTGTCTTGGTTATGTTGTTCAATTTCTTTGTTTTTTTTTTATCTATGTTTTTGTCTTGGTATTGGTCTTTATGGTTTTATGTTTGGGGTTCTAATTGTTGGCTTTTAATTTTTTAATTTGTTGGTTATTTTTTTGTTCTTTAATGTTTTTGTTTGTATTAGTTTTTTAATAGTTGTTTTTATTGGTTTTGGTTGTTTTTGTTTTTGTATTTGGTTGTCTTAGTGCTCTTTTGTATTTCTTAATTCCACTTTATTGTATTTCTTATATTTATTTTTTGTTGGTAAAACAAGGACAGACAACTGAGAGGGGGTGTGAATCAGTTGTCACTAAAAATTCAAACTTTTCCCAATTAACTTAACTTAATCTCATATTTGATGAATAAGCAATAAACCATAAACAATCAACACATCAAAGACACATAAAACACCAAGATTTTTACATGGAAACCTTGTTAGGGGAAAAAACCATGGTTGATGCCAGTCCACAATATTATACCCTATTAAAAGTATAATGAGAAATAATGGGAATGCACATGCATTCAGGCACACTGCCTAGAGCTTATTACTCAAATACAAGAGGGCTCGCTACACAAAGAAGACACACTATCTTACAACAACTCGGATTAGATTTGTAGGGTACGAACTGAGAAATTAGCTTCTACAAAAGCCTAATTACAGTTCTAGTTATGCACAGAAAAACTCCTTCACACTTCACTCACTCTACTCTGCACTCGAATGATAAAACACTATGTGCACACTAGCACTCTCTCTGGAACTTCCTCACTACCTCACTTCACTCCAATAACCTCTCTTATATATCTTCTACATGGATTTACATCAACAACTTTGTCAGCCAAAAGAAATATAAAACATATACATGATGTTGGCCCAAATTTCAAATTTAATCTTTAAGGATCTGCAACATGCAACAACCACCATGTCGGCCAAGAACACAAAAACCTGAACATGCAATGGAAAAATCACCTACCACAAGCACACCGATCAATGCGGACATGCAACAAAGATAGAGCATGATCTAGAAACATCCACAAGCATCACAAACCATCAGAGAAACATCCACAACAACTGAAATCACACTAACTTCAATCAGGAACACTAACTAAAGCCACAGAAAAATTGTTAGAACACATCCGTTCACATGAACACGATAAAATCTTTATGTGGACCTCTAAAACTTTTGGTGGATAAACTAGATACACTCAACATTAAACCCTTTAGACCACAACGTCTAATAATCAATGTACTGAACAATTCACTTTCATGACCTTCACTATTCCACTGGCAACCTGCAACTCTACCTTTAAGAATTTTCTCAATATCCTCGACATATCTAGCTTCCAAATACATCAATGCTAATAGTGTTGACATCAATGACAACCACATATCAGCAACACAACCACAACATCCAACAATTTCCCCCTTTGGCATTGATGGCAACACATGATGTGAAAAACACCATCAACCTAACTTTCAATCAGCACTAACTCCTTAGATTCTGACTCTTCTCCTCATCCCGTTTTTCTATTTTTCACATTTCTCTTCTCCCCCTTTGACATCAGTGGAAAAGATAAGCATTATCTTTACATTCCACTTCTCTCCCTTGCATACAAACTTTGAACCACATATCTACACATCTTACTACTCCCCCTAAGTAGCAACCATGAAAACAACAATCCAAATCATAATATAGCTATGATACACACAGATTGATGCATGCAAATGCATCTTTTAGTTCTTATCAGGAGGGGTAATTACCCCTATCATCCCTCTAAGATACTTAAAATTATCTTTTGGCAATGGCTTGGTGAAAATTTCTACAATCTATTCTTTGGTAGGTACATACTCTAGTCGGACCTCTTTCTCACTCACTTTCTCCCTCAAGAAATGAAACTTGATTGAAATATGCTTGGTCTTAGAGTGTAGCACTAGATTCTTGGATATGTTTATTGCACTTGAGTTTTCATAATATATGGAAATAGGCTCATCATATACCACTCTAATATCTTTCAGCATCTATTTCATCCATATCACTTGGGTACAATTATTTGCTTCAGCAATATACTCTGCCTCAACAATAGATAGGGAAATGGAGTTCTACTTTTCACTCAACCAAGACACCAACTTCTTCCCTAGGAAGAAGGCACCACCACTTGTGCTTTTCCTATCATCCACATCACCTACCCAAT
The DNA here is from genome assembly GCA_007258455.2 of Sequoia sempervirens. Taxonomy (NCBI): domain Eukaryota; kingdom Viridiplantae; phylum Streptophyta; class Pinopsida; order Cupressales; family Cupressaceae; genus Sequoia; species Sequoia sempervirens. The sequence continues at coordinate 191,184,251 of VDFB02271358.1, read as the reverse complement.
CTGCATCAATATAGGCACACAGGGTCAGATCATCATCCTTAGGATACCAAAGCCCAAAATCAATTGTTCCTTTCAAATATATGAAGATTCTCTTAACAGTAGTCACATGAGATTCTTTTGGATCAGCTTGATATCTAGCAACCATACACACAACATTCATAATGTTTGGTCTGGTCTGAGTTAAGAATAGAAATTTTCCTATCATTGACCTGTATCTTGTTTGATTTTCCTTGGGAGAATCATCATTTTGTGTTAGCTTACATATGGTGACCATGGGAGTACCAATAGGATTTGAGTCCTCCATGCCAAACTTCTTGAGAAATTCTCTCCATGCCAATCTAATTGAGATTCTTTTGGATCAGCTTGATATATAGCAACCATACACACAGCATTCATAATGTTTGGTCTAGTCTGAGTTAAGTATAGAAATCTGCCTATCATTGACCTGTATCTTGTTTGATTTTCCTTGGGAGAATCATCATTTTGTGTTAATTTACATATGGTTACCATGGAAGTACCAACAATATTTGAGTCCTCCATGCCAAACTTCTTGAGAAATTCTCTCACATATTTGGATTGAGATATGAAAATCTCATTATCTAATTGAGTGACTTGCAGTCCCAAAAAGAACTTCATTTCACCAACCATACTCATCTCAAATTTACTTTTCATTTCATCAAAAAACTTCATACATAGATCATCATCTCCTCCAAAAATAATGTCATCAAAAAAGACTTCTATTATCAACTCTTTATCATGATCTAACTTAAAATACAAGTTGTTGTCAGTAATACCTTTATTGAAACCAAGCTTTAGTAAGTATTTATCCAATCTAGCATACCAGGCTCTGGGCACTTGCTTGAGTCCATATAGAGATTTTTTCAATTTGCAAACCATGTCTTCCTTATCTATTAATTGAAATTCATTTTGTTGTTCAACATACACCTCTTCTTCTAACTCACCATTCAAAAACGCTGACTTCACATCCATTTGATAGACTTTATAGTTCTTATATGCAGCATAAGTAAGAAATAATCTAACATCTTCTATTCTGGCAATAGGGGCAAAAGTTTCTTCAAAATCAATACCTTTCATTTGTGAATACCCTTTGCATACCAGTCTTGCTTTATTCCAGACTACTTCACCTTGTTCATTCAGCTTATTTCGGAAGACCCATCTAGTACCAATCGCATCCTTGTTTTTAGGTCTGGGAACAAGAATCCATGTAACATTCTTTTCTATTTGCATCAATTCTTCCTTCATGGCTTCCATCTAGTGTTCATCATTACAAGCTTCATTAACATTGTTAGGCTCAGTTTTGGAAATTAGACAATACTCTTCTGCAATCCTTCTTGTCTGCACACCTTTATTCTTATCTCCTATAATTTGATTTTCAAAATGATTTAACCTTACATACCTTGGGACTTTAGGATTCTCTCGCACTTCTGGTTCTTTCGGTCTTTCTTTTGCACTTCCACTTATCTCCCCTTCATGAATTTATTGATATATCGAAACAATTTGTACTTGATTTTGTGTTGAAGCATTGTTCCCTTGGTCTGTACTATCTTGCTCATTATCTGAGTGATATCTATAGTATTTGGATGATCTAGTAGAGTCCTCAACAACTCTGAACATTTGCATTTTCAACCATCTTTCTCAGTCTTCTATTATAGCACCGGTAAGCCTTTCTCTTAGTAGAGTAACCTAGAAAGATCCCTTCATCACTTCTTGTGTCAAACTTTCCTATGTCTTCATCTCTCTTAATGTAACACTTGCTTCCAAAGATCTTGAAATACTTAACAGTAGGATTATAACCAAACCATAGTTCAAAAAGGGTCTTACCAGAGATATCATTAATATTTACCTAGTTTAAAGTGTACACAACAGTGCTTACAGCTTCTCTCCAATAGATGTGAGGCACATTTCCTTCCAACATCATTGTTTTGGAAGCATCCAAAAAAAAATTGTTCTTCCTCTCTACAACTCCATTCTATTGATGGGTCCGGGGAGTAGATAACAGTATTTTGATTCCATGCTCTTCATAGAAAGAATTAAACTCCTCGGAAGTAAATTTACCACCTCTATCTGACCTTAAGAATTTTATCTTCAGACCTGTCTCATTCTCTACCATAGCTTTGAAACTTCTAAACTTTTCTAATGCTTAAAATTTTTCTCTTAGAAAAGCAACCCATATCATCCTAGAATAATCATCAATGAGCAACATAAAGTACCTTTCTCCATTTAGACTTCTGACTCTGGAGGGACCACATAGATCAATATGCACAAGCTCTAGTACTCCATTAGAATGATGTTGTTTACTACAAAAGACACTCTAGTTTTTTTTCCCATCCAGAATTCCTTGCATATTGAGTTAGTAGGCTTCACTAGCTTAGGTAGATCTCTTACTGCTTGGGTGGAGCTTACCTTGACAATGTTATCAAAATTCACATGACACGGCCTCCTATGCCATAGCCATCTTTCATCTACTTGAGAAAATAAACAATTTTCAGTAGCAGCACTCAAATGAAAGATATTACCTCTAGTATTTGTACCTGATGCAATCTTGTTTTCAGAACTTCCAAGTATCTTCCATCTTCCATCTTTGAACTAAAGATCATAACCCTTTTCCACCATCTATCTAACACTCAACAGATTATTCTTCAAGCCTTCAACATAAAGGACATCATCAATGTTATTTTTTCCACCAAGACAAATAGATCCTCTACCATGAATCACACCAACATTATTATCTTTGAACCTTACAACCCCACCGCCATATTTCTCCAGACTTACAAGCTTTCTTTTTTCTCCAGTCATATGATCTAAGCATCCGATATCAATGACCCACTCATCCTTTTCTTCAATTTGGACTGCAAGATCTTTCTCAACATTCTAATTATTAGCATATTCAATAGCAACTTGACTATTCTCCTTGATAGCAATGAAAACCCATTCATCTTCATCTCCATTATCCTTATCTGATTCTTCATCAGCCACACCTTCTTCAGCATAATAACATTTCTTCTAAAATCTAGGCTTATTAGGCTTAGATCGATGAACTCTTTCAAGACAACTTGATGAAAAATGACCAATCTTATTACAAGAGAAACATTTAAGAGGTAACACTCCTTTATACTTACCTTTTCCTATGCCTTCTTTCTTCACAATCAATGCTTCTAGCTCTTCAACTTCTCTTTCTTCATCATCAAGCTACTTCATCTCTTCCTCATACTTGAATGTCTTTCTAGAATACTCTCCTAGATCATATATTTGCTTGTTTCTTCTGGATACAGTGGCTTTAAATGCAGATTCAGTGTTAGGAGAAGAATCACCAAATTTGCTTAACTCAAAGGCAATGAGTTTTCCAATCATCATATCTCTTGTCACATTAGTTACTATTATGAGATCTTCAATAGCATGATCCTTTGATTTTTAAGAGGGAGGAAATGATCTCAACACTTTAGCTACAATTTCTTGTACATCCATGATACCACCAACACATCTAATACCCATGACAAGTTCATTTACTCTTTGCATAAAAGAAGTAATATTTTCATCTTCACCCATCTTCAAATTTTCATACTTTCCTTTTAATTTCTATTGCTTAGTGACCTTCACAAGTGCATATCCTTCATACAAAGTCTCAACTTCTTCCAGATCTCATAAGTTGTCTTCAAATCCAACACATTTGTCATTTTTGAATTTGTCAGAGCACTCAACAAAGCTTCAATAGCCCTGATATTAGTCTCAGCCTCTTTGATCTCATCAAGAGTGGAGGGACCATTTTGAGGAATAACATAATTGTTCTTTGTAATCTTCTAGAAGGGTTCTCCAATACATTTCAAATGACATTCCATTCTCCTCTTCCATGGAGAGTAGTTAGTTCCATCGAATCTAGGACTGTCCTTCTTGTATGATGTCATCTCGGATCACCTCAAGCTTTTAAACTTCTTCAAAGGAACCTGCTCTGATACCAATTATTGTAAAAAAAAGGACAAATAACTAAGAGGGAGGGTGAATTAGTTGTCACAGAAAATTAAAACTTTTCCCAATTAACTTAACTTAATCTCAGATCTGATGAATAAGCAATAAACCATAAACAATCAACACATTAGAGACATAGAAAACACCAAGATTTTTACGTGGAAACCCTGTTAGGAGAAAAAACCACAGTGGATGTCAGTACACAATATTATACCCTGTTAAAAGTATAATGAGAAATAATGGGAATGTACTTGCATTTAGGCACACTGCCTAGAGCTCACTTCTCAAATAAGACACTATCTTACAACAATTCGAATTAGATCCACAAGGTATGAACTGAGAAATTAGCTTCTGCAAAAGCCTAATTACAGTCCAGTTATGCACAAAAAAACTCCTTCACACTTCACTCACTCTTCTCTGCACTCGAATGAAAAAACACTATGCACACACTAGCACTCTCTCTTGAAATTCCTCGCTACCTCACTTCGCTCCAATAACCTCTCTTATATATCTGCTACATGGATTTACATCAACAACTCTGTCAACCAAAAGAAATATAAAACATATAAAACATATACGTGATGTTGGCCCAAATTTACAAATAAATTTACAATGTGAATCAAACATCATCGGCCACAACATAATGAAGACCTAAAATAATATCCTCGAGCATGCCAAACATTTCAAATTTAATCTTTAAGGATCTGCAACACGCAACAACCACCATGTTGGCCAAGAACACAAAAACTCAAACATGCAACAGAAAAATCACCGACCACGAGCACACTGATCAACGCGGACATGCAACAAAGATAGAGAATGATCTAGAAACATCCACAAGCATCACAAACCATCAAAGAAACATCTGCAACAACTAAAATCACACTAACTTCAATTAGGAACACTAACTAAAGCCATAGAAAAAATTTCAAAACACATTCGTTCACAACACGATCAAATCTTTACATGGACCTCTAAAACTTTCAGTGGATAAACTAGATACACTCAGTATTAAACCCTTTAGACCGCAATGTTTGATAATCAACATACTGAACAATTCAATTTCATGACCTTCACTATACCACTGGCAACCTGCAACTCTACCTTTAAGAATTTTCTCAATATCCTCAACATATCTAGCTTCCAAATACATCAATGCTAATAGTATTGGCATCAATGACAACCACATATCAACAACACAACCACAACATCCAACAATTTTCATTATTGTTTTTTTTTATTATTCTCGCATTTATTTTCTTTAATTTTATAGATAGGTTCTTGGTTGGATGTTTGTTTTTGGTTGTTTTTGTGCTCTTTTGTATTTCCTTGGTCTTTGTTTTTTGTTGGGTTTCTTTTGTTTTTTGGTTTGCTCGTTCTATTTTTTTGAATTGTACGTTATTATTTTGGTTTCTTTGTATAGTTTCTCTAATGTTCTTTTCTTTTGATGTCTTAGGAATTCTTTTGTTTGTTTCTTTATGCTTTTTGCTCTTTTTTGGAAGTATGTTTAGGTTTCTTTTGTTATTAGTTTTTCTTCTTTAAGTTTACTTTGATTTATGTTTATTTTCTTGTTTTCTTTTGGTTGTTTTTGGTGTTATGTTGGTTTTGTTTATTTTATTTAAGTTTGTAATTGTTTTGTTAGTTTGTAAGTGTGTAAGTTTGGGAATAGGTTTAAACTTATTTTTTAATTTTATTTGTCTTTTCTTACCTGACTCTCTTGCATCCTTCTTCCCCTTCTTCCTCTGGTCTATTTAAGATAGTCTTGGTTTTGTAACTATCCATTTTCATTGAGCTCTTTGCTTCATCCTGATGATGGATCAGGGAGTGTGATCCGAAACGTTAAGATGCAAAAATTATTACGCAATCGAATCCAAAAATCAAAGAAAATTAACATTATGTATTGTGGAAACTTGATATCTTTAATCTCCTTAGTGTTAACATCAATGGCAACCATCAGTGTTGACATCAACAAAAACAATGCAAGCCTCAACATTGACATCAATGACAACTGCCAACATTGACTATGTATAGAATAGAGTCTATTTTCTAAAAAAATGTATTTTTTTTTTTTAAATTGATGAATGGGTAAAAAATGAAGGAAAAAATACCATATGTAGTTTTTTGACAAAAAATAGAGACAGTAGAAAAAGAAATTAAAGATCAAAACCTAAGCATAATTGAAATGTAGAAAAAATCACATAGTTAGAAAGCTAAGAGAGAGCTCAACATTACTATGCTATTTTTTAACTTGATATTGAAATATGTGCAAACTTGATGGAGAGCAAGCTTGATATTTTATCATTTTTATAGAATTTACAAAAAACACATCTATGAGCGTTTTCATGTAATTCCAAACCTAAGGGTTGAAAATACCCAAAGAATATAATAATGCAAGCTCATTATATAGCACACTCACATTATGACATGCTCACATTTCCAAGAAACAAAAATAACTCTCTTTCTCTTCCCATCTCTCTCTACAGGTGCATATATATCTCACACTCTCTCTCTTCCTTAAACTATATACATGAAATAAAAATTTAATTATAAGTGGCATTTATATATAGACATTTATTTTCTTATACTTTAAGTTACATTTCATGTATATAGTTTTAATTTTTTTGAGAACGGTTTTGGATTTCTAGGAGTTATAATATAGATTCTAAGTTTTGGAAGATCTTATCATTTTTTAGATAGTCAAATTCCAGTAATTAATAATATGTTCCTATCATCTTGCAATTATCTAATTTTAAATTTTTAACTATTCAAAAGCATAATGAAGCTTCTCTCCAAGTTAGACCCCCCCCCCTCTCTCTCTCTCTCTATATATATATATATATATATATATATATATCTTATATATAGGTATATGTATATATACATATACATATATATATGTATATATGTATATGCATATAAATGTATATATACATATACATGTACATATATATACATATACATATATATGTATGTATATATATGTATATATATATATATCACCTATCTCCTATCCCTCTAGATATCTCTCTACATCTCTCTCTCTCTATCCCTCTAGACCTATCTCTATCTCTCCCTTTCTACCTCTCCCTCCCTCCTTCCCTCTCTAATTCTCTATATTTTACCCATATTTCTCTCCACCTATCCCTCTAGATATCTCTCCCTCTCCCCTCTCCTTATCTCTACCTACCTCTTGCAACCTCCATCCTATCTCTCGCTCTTTACCTCTATCTCCTTACCTTTTCATATCTATCTACCTTTCTATCATTCCCTCTAATTCTTATGCCTCTATGTGGTATAGTCATGGATGGAGGGTCCAAAAAGGGTTGTCTAACCATGTAGCCTAGAGTTTAACATAGTAAAAATAACATAAGAAATTCTCAACAAAGAATAATTATCATTGATTCAATAACTTCTAGTCTTACATGCATCATATGCCACATATGCAAAATAATTAGGGCTTGTAGGCCTGCCACAAGGGCATTACAAGATATTACAATTGGAACAAGGCCTTAATGTGGCATTCCCATCTATTTCCTAACTACTAACTGAGAATTTATGAACTTTCCAACTAGTAGTTGCTTTCCAAAGGATTAAAAATGATCTTAAATATAAATCTCTAGCTTCAATTATGATCTACATCACCCTCAAGGGTTTACAACCCCAATGAAAGATCAAACATGTAGGTAAGCCTCAAACAAGAAAAGATACCCATCAAAAGATGGAAATGTATTTTGGATATCCAAGAAAGTTCCCTTGGACCTAATTGGAACAAGGCCTTAATATGACCTTCCGCTATATTTCCTAACTACTAATTGAGAATTTATGAACTTTTCAACTAGTAGCTACTTTCCAAAGGATTAAAAATGATCTTAAATATGAATCTCTAGTTTCAATTATGATCTACATCGGCCTTGAGGGTTTACAATCCCAATGAAAGATCAAACATGTAGGTCAGCCTCAAACATGAAAAGCTACCCATTAGAAGATAGAAATGTATTTTGGATCTCCAAGAAGGTTCCCTTGGACCTAAATGCCTCGTATGATGTCCCATTAAGCTCCACATGTTCCAAAAATGTTTACACAACAAGCTTGAGCCAGATAGGCCCTTAATGCTCTGCTAGAGAATTGATAGTGAAATCTAAGAGTGATAACTTTTTGCAAATGGATGAAAATCACCTAAAATCTAGATATGTTGTAGATAAACTTTTGCAAAACCAACATCCTACTCCATGAGCTGTGAAATGATAATGTGATAAAATGCAAAAGAAACTATTAAGACAGCTACAATTTGAAATGCAAGAAAATAAATGTTTTTGGTTGATACATGATTTCTTTACAACCAAGGATTATCCTGCATCAAACACCTGAGGTTGGAAGAAAAATGAGTCCCTCACTTTCTAGGGGCTAGAGGAAAACCAAAGTGGTCCACCTCACCCTGAGAAATCCATGATGAATCTTCCACTAGTCTACCTTTCCACTTTACTAGGTACTCCTTATATTGCTTATCCCTAGTGCTCCTTCCAATTCTAGTGTTCAAGATCCGCTCAATCTGCTCTAGAGGTTGATGTGGTAACTTCTCCTTCAATCCAAATTATTTTTTACTACCACTTGACTATCCTTCATGGTACTCAAAGATATCTACAATATTGAAAATAGGTAAAATACTAAGTGCCTCTAGTAACTCCACTTCATATGCATTTCTTGAATCAAAATTTTTGATAATATTACATGGTCCAAACTTCCTCATCTTTATCTTATTGTATGTTCCTACTAGAAACCTTTCCTTCCTAAGATATACCATAACTTCATCTCCAACAACAAATTCCTTGTCTTCATTTCTCATCCACCTGCTCCTTGTACTTATTGTTCATGTTCTCCAAGTACTTCCAAACCTGACTATGCACTATTTCCATGAATCCTATAAATGCACTATTTCCATGAATCCTGTAAACTCTTCTACTTTTTCACTTCTCTTATTCTCCATACTAATGTCTCTAAGTTCCACAACTCCTCTAGGATGTACTCTTGTCACAATCTCAAATAGTTTCTTCCTTGTGCTCCAATTTACTGAATTATTGTATGTAAACTCTGCTTACAGTAGAATTATGTCCCAGTTTCCTACCTTATTCCAACCAAACATCTCAATAAGTTACCCAAGCTCATATTCACCACTTTTGTTTTTCCATCTATTTGTGGGTGATATGTTGAACTGGACTTCAAATTTTTCTTCATTGTCTTCCACAATTTCCTCCGAAGTACCCAATGAACTTGGTGTCCCTCTCTGAAACTATACTCTTTGGTAATCCATGCAGCCTCACAATCTCCTTGAAAAATAGGTCGTCAAAAAAATTTGGATCTTCCTCATACATGTGTTTTAGTTCTTCAAAACTCAATACTTCTACCTTCATTCTTGTTAACAAATTCCTTCTCCTACTCAATGTATTTACAACTTTGTTTGACTTACAACTCCTATGCTTCAACATAAATGTATAGCTTTGCAAGAATTCAACCCATCTCATATGTCTCTAGTTCAACTTACCCTACAAGGCTTGATAATCAGTATACAACACAAACTCCTTAGGCAAAAAATAATGCCTCCACTTCTTCAAGGCTTGAATTATGCCATTAAACTCTTGATCATAAACTGAATATCTCCTTTTGGCATCATTCAATTTCTCGCTAAAATAAGCTATGGTTCTTTCTTCTTAACTCAATACTGCTCCTATTGCATTTCCACTGGCATCATAATCAACTTGAAATACTTTATCAAAATTAGGCAATGTTAACATTGGTTGCTTTGTCACCTTTTTCTTTAGCAATTAAAAACTTCTTTTTGCTCTAGATGTCCACTTAAAGTCTTTCCTATCTCCTCTCATTGTTTCAGTCATGGGTGTGCAAATGCTACTAAAGCTCCTTATAAAATTTTGGCAGAAAATTTCCAATCCATGAAATTATCTTACCTCCCCAATGTCCATAGGTGTAGGCCACTCAACAATTTCTCTAACCTTCTCAGAGTCCATCTTCAATCCTTCAACAAAAATGAAAAAACCAAAATACACCAACTTTTTCTTCATAAAGTGATACTTCTTTATGTTTATCAACAACTTCTCCTCTCCCAGTCTCTATAATACTTATCTGATGTGCCACAAATGTTCCTCTCTAATCTTACTGAAAATTAGAATATCATCCAAGTAAATAATAACAAACTTACCCAAAAATTGCTTTAGTACCTCATTCATTGACCTCATGAAAGTGATAGGTGCATTGGTCAATCCAAAAGGAATCACTAACCACTCCTATAATCCTTCTTTAGTCTTAAATATGGTCTTTCATTTATCTCCTTCTCTAATGGTCCTAATTTGATGATATCCACTCTTTAGGTCAATCTTTGTGAAATATTGATGAAAAAAAAGACTCCTCTTTCCAACACACATGGATTCTCACAAACAATATTGCAATATAATAATTACTCCAAATTATACAGCAAAGACTCTCTACTCACATACTCATGGAAATACACATAGATTTCAAATTGCAATGAATCTTTCTTTATTCATTTACATAAAAATAAGCAACCAAATTACATCAATGACCTTCAAAGGCATTTCTTAGCTCAACCACACTCAGCTACCTTGCCTTGGCAGGCTCTTTACTTTTCTTTTGCAACTACACTACCCAGGAATTCAGCTCCCACACATTGATGCCTTCTCTTTCCTTTTACTAGTGCTGCCCCAAACCTGCAACCAAAAACTCCATTGAATACCTCTACAGAGATATTTTTCTCGTCCTTATTCCTCACAAACTTCTTCCCACGTTTTTCTTCAAAAACCCTCGAAAAATGTATTGAAAAACATCAATAATTACCCCAAAATGGGTGCCCCACTCCCCCCCAAGAATAGCTATCCATATTCTAAGTTTATGCAATGTTAAATGAGACATTTTAAGCCTCCATTAACTCCTACATGTGCAATCTTTACTCCCAAAGGCGTTTTTCTCTATTCTAGGCATTTTAAAATATCTTAAATCTCTATTTTTTTCTCTTTTATGCTCCAAATTCCCCCCACATTATTTATGCAATAGATAAATAGTTAAATATGAAATAAAAACTGATATTTGACTTCCATGGCCTCCATAATACCTTTCCAAAATAAAATTAATCAAATTAGTGCTTTGAAAGTGCGGAATCGAGTGCCAATAGGTGAAAAAAATGAAAGTTATCTGATTCACACAAAAATTGGCATGCAAGCTTGGAATGGTATCCCATGGACCCCTGCAAAAGGATTTTACTCAAACATTCACAGATTTTAAAATTTTAAACTTCTTGAAAATTGTCAACATTATTTAACAAACTTTCGATATTAAAATCTCTCAAACTGAAAAGGGTATGACTTTGATTCTTTTTGCACTTTTCACATGCCATCTCCATGAATACCCCTACCCAATTATTTTACTCCAATCCTTATGAGTTTTCCAGAAATAATTTTCAAAAATTGCTTATAGAGCGCCTTAAAATGATGATTTGACAAAAATTGATTTTATGCAAAGCTGAACACAAAAAGAGCTTTCCAAAGCTAAGATATGCCAAACGAACCCCAAAACACACCAAAACCGAATTCAAACCTAAAGCTTGGTTTTGGTTGATGTTGATTGCCCATCTGCTCGGATGCTCCTGCATCAGACATGCCAGGTAGGAAAACTTTTGTGAGTAGAACTCACAAAATGGAGTGGAGTAGTAGGACTACTCTTTCAGGTAGTGGACAACCTGTAATGAACTCCATCAGTGATTTAGACAAAAGGAATTTCTTCCAGCACTTAGCTAGGATTCTTGTCGTCCTCCTCCACCAAGTCTGCACTCTATTCATCCTTCTTTTTGTGGACTCACATCCACCATAGACCATCGTTCTTTGCCATATCTCTTCTTCCTTTCTATCTTTCTTCATGGGATCCAACACACCACAAAATGACCACCTCCACCAAGTTCCTCTTGCATCATCATCTACAACCTCTATACACAAATATGCAACATTCGCATACCCCATTTCAACTACAACTTTATCTTCTACTACTACAATCTCTTCTTTAAATGGTAAATAATCATCACCACTAAACTCAAAATCAAATTTTACCTTATTCTTTTTTACTGCTCCAACATCACCTTCTTCATCTTCAAAACCCATCATGTATGCATCTTCGCAAAGTTGTTCAAATTTCTCACATGTATTCATGTCCTCCAAAGGACCATTGACTGTGGCATCCCCTTCTTCATTGTTTGCATTGAAGATAACTTCATCCAACATCCTCATCTCTTCTTTCAACAAGAGATCATCCTCTTCCTCACCAACCCACTTGTCAAATCTAGGACCATCCATGTTCACAATTTATGATTGCAAACCCTCTTCATCCACTTCACACAATGCACTCCACTCACATGTTATCTCTACACCTTGTATCTTATCATCTTCTTCACTTATGTGGGCTAACCCCACATATTCTTTCTTACATTCAACCCCTACCAAAGGGCTGCAACACTCTTTCTTTTTTCTCTTATTTTTCGTTGTCCTCTTCTAAGAGAACATTTTTCTTCTCATATCTCTCTTCCCACATTCTCATTTCCTCTTTAAACTTCTTTTCTAATATATTCACTTCAACTTGGAGCTTTTCAAACTCTTCACGATGCTTCATATTTTCCACTTCTTCCCAATATTGTTCCCAGACCAAAATTTGTACGGGCCTCCTTATGACCCATCCCATCCTCTCAAGTATAGACTTCCTCACGCTCAGTGATCTGTCTACACACTCTAACCCTCTAACTTCATTATCCACCAATAGGTCCTAGCATCGACTACCTCATGTTTGACGCTCTGCCTATGCACTCAGAATCTCTGGCTCTAATACCACTGATGAAAAAAACAATACTCCTCTTGCCAACACACATGGATTCTCACAAACAGGATTGCAATATAACAATTACTCCAAATTATACAGTAGAGACTCTCTTCTCACATACTCATGGAAATACACATAGATTTCAAATTGCAATGAAGCTTTCTTTATTCATTTACATAAAAATTAGCAACCAAATTACATCAATGGCCTTCAAAGACATTTCTCAGCTCAACCACACTCAACTACCTTGCCTTGGTAGCCTATTTACTTTTCTTTTGCAACTACACTATGCAGGCACTCACCTTCCACACATTGATGCCTTCTCTAAGTTCCTTTTACTAGTGCTACCCCAAACCTTCAACTAGAAACTCCATCGAATGCCTCTACAAAGGTATTTTTCTCCTCCCCATTCCTCACAAACTTCTTCCCACATTTTTCTTAAAAATCCCTGAAAAATGCATTGAAAATCATCAATAATTACCCCAGAATGGGTGCCCCACTCCCCCCCAAGCATAGTTATTCATATTCTAAGTTTATGTAGCATTGAATGATACATTTTAAGCCTCCATTAACTCCTATAGGTGCAGTCTTTACTCCCAAAGGTGTTTTTCTCTATTCTGGGCATTTTAAAATATCTAAAATCTTTATTTTTTCTCTTTTATGCTCCAAACACCCCCCACATTATTTATGCAATAGATAAATAGTTAAATATGAAATAAAAACCGATGTTTGACTTCCATGGCCTCCATAATACCTTTCCAAAATAAAATTAATCAAAGTGGTGCTTTGAAAGTGCAAAATTGAGTACTGACAAGTGAAAAAAATGAAAGTTATCTAATTCACACAAAAATTGGCATGCAAGCTTGGAATGGTATCCCATGAACCCTTGCAAAAGGATTTTTCTCAAACCTTCACGGATTTTAAAATTTTAAGCTTTTTGAAAATTGTCAAAATTATTTAACAAACTTCTAATATTAAAATCTCCCAAATGAAAAAGGAATGACTTTGATTCTTTTTGCAATTTTCACATGCCACCTCCATGAATACCCCTACCCAATTATTTTACTCCAATCCTTATGATTTTTTTAGAAATGATTTTTGAAAAATGCTTATAGAGCCTTAAAATGATGATTTGACAAAAGCTAATTTTATTCAAATCTGAACACAAAAAGAAATTTCCAAAGCTGAGAGATACCAAACGAACTCCAAAACACATAAAATTGAATTCAAACCTGAAGCTTGGTTTTGGTTGATGTTGATTGCCAATCTGCCTACATGCTCCTGCATCAAATACTTTGCTCTACTCAAATAGTCCATAATGCCATCCATCCTTGGCAATGGGAATTTATACTTTCCTGTGATCCTATTGATTTATCTTGAGTCTATATACATTCTCTATTCTCTATCTTTCTTTGGTGCCAATACAACAAGTTTTACACATGGGCTTAAGCTTTCTCTAATCAATCTCTTCTTGAACAACTCTTGTATTTGTCTATTCAACTCCATATTTTATGTAGGTGTCATCCTTTGTGCCTATTTGTTAGGTAGAATTTCTCCCAGTATTAGATCTATATGATTACTAATGCTCTAGACCAGTGGTATTCCATCTAGTACAATCTCTTATATGATCTCTTCATTCTCTGTCAACAGTTTTGCTACTTCGGTTTTGAAAGGAAGTCAGGTGAGCAGAAACAGCTTCCTACATTAATCTAAGTAGGGGAGAGTTAAAAAAAAAAAAAATTAACACATTATGTTGTTACAATATGAGATACACATAAAGAATAATGAAAATAAAATAGCAAGTATACAAATGCAATAACAATAGATATACATGGGAAAAACCCTTTCGAGTTCTAGAGTAGAAAAATGGATCTTTAGACATTTTCCTGCTCATTTGAGTCTTTCTTGTGGATTTTTGCCTATTTTTTCCTTGATTTAATGTTGTAATGTGGTCAAATACATTCGCATTAGGTCTTGGTCCCTTGTGAATCATGATGCCTTACAAAAGTGTTGTGAAGCATTGTAACACACTTTCACACTTTTCTAGGATCTTATTATTATAATTCACTTAAATAACTTATTTTTATCATTTACCAAGCCTTATTTCAAAGTGTTGTAACAAACTTTCATGCTTTTCTAGGCTTTTCATCAATAGTTATACCTTTCTTATGCTTTAATTGGCCCCATTTTACATCTATAGTCCCTACTTAAGTGTATTTTTTAGAATAAACCTGATAAACATCATTCAAAATACTTAATTTCCGACACCCACTTAAAAGCTTTGAGTGGTACCTATTCACCATTAGCGGAAAATAAGTCTCCTTTGGCACAAAAATCAAAATAAATTCAAAATTCTAGTGGGTTTTTATTCTCTAAGACCTAAGGTTGGCCTGTGATGTAGTATTTTCAGGAATTAGGGCATAATTGTGTATAAACACAAGGATTTTCTCTTCATTTGACCTAAAATAATCAATTCATTATTCATTTATCATTCATCATGCATTCAATTCAAGCAAGCTAGGGTAAGTCATTTCGATAGCAATCAAGATCCTTTTTCAAGCATTCAAGGGTAGGTTCTTCACCTATTGTTGCAGAAATCCAAGATCTATCATATGATTTAGGTACATTGAAGGTTTGGAAAGCATTGAAGGATAAGTTACAAATTTTTTGAAAACATCTCCTTGTTGGCTAGGTCAAAATATCCACAAAAATGTCACTTACAGTGTCAGAAATCAAATTTTCAGGGGTGGACACCTGTCAAGAACTGAAGTGCAGACCGAGGCCTTTCGTTTCCACTTTCAAATTTTAGAAATTCAAAAGTGGACTCATTCACCATTATTGGTGAATGAGTCCCACTGTACCTATTTTTTAATGATTTCTGTAGATTTGGGTACCCATTTGGCTAAAACAAACTTTGGTGCAGTTTCCCATATTTGGGACTAAATCGCCCAGAATGGTGAATGAGTCCTAGAAGGCCAAATTTTCAAGATTAGCAGCATTTCTAGTCTTCAACATATTTCCAGCTGCATGCTTTCTATTTTGCTTTCCTATTCTGTTTTACTTGCATTTCTATTCATCTTTCTAGGTGTTTTTGTATATCATAATGTGTTTTCAAACATCTTGCATTTCCTTAGTTTTGCATTAGTAATCAATCTATTTTACCCATTCTTTGCATTTATGACATTACATTTAGACACATTTCAATCATATTTGCATTATTCTTGAGTGAGCCATCAAGGTTTTTGGGATTCCTCTCTCTTTTTAGGTGCAAAACCCTAGAAGTGCATGAGAGTCCCCCATTCCAAAAATCTATGGTTCATTTTGGTGAACCCAGATTTTGAACACCTTTTCTGATTTAGAGTCCACATCATCCTAGATTTGCTTGCATTGAATTTTCATTCCATGTTGCATTGGTTAATTGGCATTCTAGGGTTTCAAATTTTTGCATTAGTGAAAGTGCATATAGTTTGCATTTTTGCATCTCAAACCATTACAAATCCTATAAAATCTACATTTACATTTCATATTCAAGCCATCCAACATGGAAACCATCCAAACCAATTGAATTTTTTTGAATTTTTTGGAAAAAACCCTTACTAGGACTCATTCACCATTCTAGGTGAATTAATCCTTGTCCAAATATTTCACTGTCTATTACAGCATTAGAAACCTCATTTATGTGCTCTCTTAGCCTCCTAGTACCATATACTATAAGTCTGGAAATTTTTGGGAGAATTTGTTTTATGCATTTAGGTCAAAAGCATGAATTTTGGGTACTCATTTTTGCAATCACTTCAATACCAAACATCATTAGATCTGAAAATGCTCACATTTCTAAAATTTTGCATAACATGGCTAAAAGTTCTTTTCACTTTTGCATACACAATGTTTCTATTCATAAAACTTTTCATAAGTTTGATAATAAAAAAAATCATTCTTCCATATACATTGTTTGCATTCTTAAAACTTTGCATATATTGGATAAAAATGTTTTGCATCTTTGGATATACATTGTTTATATTGTTGAAACACTGCATGAAATGCTTACAAGTGCTTTTCATTTTTCTTCAAACAATGTTAGTGCCTTACATATTTAGACATGTTAAGAAAACTTTCATATCCCATCCCTATGAAAGTATTTTATTGAAAGAGAATACAACCTTGGACATTCCTAATGCTCATATTTGTTCTTCTCCTAATATCTCTCTTATTTGTGATGAAGATATTTTGGTGTTAGAAGAATCAATTAATGAGAGTTTTGAGAAACTGAGTTGTTTCTCTCCTCTTACCTCTTTTTGTGGACAAGACATTAATGAACAAGATAACATAACCATAGTTAATCATGACAATAACATTTTTCCTTCTCCTAGTATCTCTCATAGTTGTGAAGAAGATACTTTGATATTAGAAAACACAATCGATGAAGGTAATGAGAATCTTAGTTGTCCCCCTTCACCTAGAGAAACCCTTATTAAGCAAGACAATTCAACTATTGATCATTCCCCTACTTGCACTAAAGTCATTTTAGAAGAACCAACCTTTGCTTGTCAAGAACATTTGGTTTGTAGTTCTCCTAAAAACTCTCCTCCTAGGGAGGATACCATGATGCAAGACAAGGATAACATTGAAAACAATAATAGATTTTCCTTAGAAGAAAATGACGAGGTAACATTATAATCTCAAATGCTAAGGGACGTTAAAATTATTCAACCTCAACTCATCCTTTACCCCCCTTCACACAAACCTCAAATTCAAAACAAACCCAAATTCATCCTCTACCCACCTAAGAATAATGTGACACAGCAGTCGAGTCATAATACCGTTGCTCATACATACAACACTAAAAACAACCCACAAAAACAACAACCAACCCCAACGCCCTTACCTTTGCCTAACCCTATCTTACCTAGTCCTCATGGAAAGGAGTATGATCTTGTCAAACAATTAAAGAATACTCCTGCTAAGATATCATTATGGGACCTTATTCAAGCCTCCCCTCATTATCACAACATGATTCAAAGTTCCTTACAACAAGTTCCTATCCTTTCTAGTATGCAACCAAATAACATAGCAGCCCTCATTCAAGACATAAATGTTGACATTGTTTTCCACCAACGTGATCTCCCTGCTTTGGTAGTCCAAAAACAAAATGAAGCTTTCATAATAATATCTCAATATAGAAGAGTAGGGATAAAGCGAACCCTTGTTGACAATGGCTTTGCTCTTAATGTGTGTAGTGTAAATATTTTGGATAGGCTTAGAGTGGATAAAACAAACATTCAACCCAATTCTTTATCTATCAAGGGATTTGACAATGTAGGAAAGCAACCGCTTGGTGTGATTACTTTGCCTATTACAGTTGGGAAGGCCACATTGGAAACACCAATCCATGTTATGCCTCACGATATTTCATATAACCTTATTCTAGGAAGACCATGTGGCTTCATGCAATGAATGGTGTGCCTTCTACTTTCCATCGTAAAATAAAATACATCTACAACAACAAAGTATACACACTTGAAGCTGACCCTAACCCCAATAGTTGTTTAAACATTGAGAAAAGCAAAGAAAATCCCTTGAACACATTAACACCAACTACACAAGTGGAACCCGTCCAACATCTTGAAAAAGTTACGAAGCTATTAGATGATGATTGGGGTTCCTTAGATTTCAAAACAAATATACATGGTCGAGTATAAGATCATCAACAAAGATTCAAATAAGGGACATGAAAACGTGATAATTTCAACACAAAATTCAGAAGATCCTTCAACAACATCCACATCAACCACTTTAGAACAAAAGACAATAGATTACACAACAACCTTTGATGAACTCAACAATGAACAACCACCCGGTCCAAAAGCAATGAAAAGATTTATGGAAAAGGTTATGAACTTATGAAACAACCTGGATATAGTGGAAATGGATGTGGTGTTAGAGAAAAAGGTATCTATGTCCTCATTGAACCTAACACACAAGAAAAACTCCATGGTCTTGGTTATTTTCCTTTGATAGGAATCAACAATCCTTCACTTCCAATCAACACTATCACAAACAATTCTTCTAAGCCGACCTTAACAGTAGTGCATCCTGAACTCGTAGACATGAAAAAAATAAAGAAGTCTTCGCTTGATGTCAATGTCATCTCGCAAAACACTAAAGATTTGAATTCGATAGATTTTCCACCCTCCTATAAAGGAGAGTACAAAATCTTGCAATCTAAAGAGTCTTGCATAGATATGACAACTAATACTAAGCAAGAGATAGCTTTGTCACAAAATCAAGGAACATCTACCATTGATCAAGTGGGTATCTTGTCGAGACTCCTCCAAGATCACTTGATATCCCTTCCTCCAAGAACTCGAAAGAAATTTTGTTACACGGATTCATTTTGTGCCTATCATAGAGTTCATGGTCATTCTACTAATGAATGTGAGGCTTTGAGTAGAAAAATCCAACATCTTAAGGAGTTTGGTGCTCTTCCTTACGTGGGGGCACCTAATTCCTCTAATTGATATTGATTTTCACTCTACCATGCATCTTATCAATCATTTTGGCTCACTCTTGTCCTGCATTAATTGAGGGTAAGGGGTTAGTTAGCCTTGTCCTTTTATGTCACTTTTCATTGCCTCTTTCAACTCGTTGATCACCTTTCATGAACATATAAGAACAAGTGTGGGATGTGCACAACATGCCTTAAGTTGGCTCACATGTGACATACTACAGTTTTCATGACGTAGTTTATCGGAAGCATATGGCTTGGCAAAGGGATTTTTGAATAAGCTCTCATCTCTTCTTCTACTTTAAAGTAATTGCTCACAGTAATGGTGTTAGCAACCGCTTTAAAGTGGGGGCATACATCGACACTCATATTTCATTGTGCGATTTTCTTTTTTCTTGCGATTTCCTCTCTTGGAAGCATTAGGTACAATTTTCCCCAGGGTGAGACCTTGCACTTGTCCTCTCTTGGAAACAAGATGAGACCTTTTGCACTTGTCCTCTCTTGGAAGCATTAAGCATGATGTTCCCTAAGATGATCCCTTGCATGAACTAAGAAAAATCCCTTAGAACATTCCTTGCACCATTTTGCATACGAAGCTTTGCTTGCCTCATAGAACTCAAAAAATCATTTTTGTGTGGCACCTTATTAAGGTTATCAGGAGGTATAACTTTGATATGGCTTGAGTGGGAAGCCCATTCTAAGGCATGAATTTTCCCATAGCCACCTACGTGCATTATAACTTTGATATGGTTTGAGCAGGAAGCCCATTCTGAGGCATGACTTTCCGCATAGCTACCTGCATGTGTGTGAGTACATACTAGCCATGAGTGTATGTTTCTCACCTTTTAGTACTTCTCACCTGGCGGAAAGCCAAGATTTTCATTGCCTCAAAGTGAGTATGCATTTTTGGACAAACAACCTAGATCTGATCCACAACATGTTGGAAAAATGATCCAAGCTTGATCCACCTTTTATTTTTTCTCATTTACACTTCTCTTCCTTCTAAGTTATTGCCATTGCATGATCATGTATCTCGTTTTGTTGTAAGTTATACACCTTTTGTGTGTCCTTTTGTGCTTTTATAGGTTTGAATTAGGATCTTGGATTCTGGGGGCTTAGTTACCTCCTTTGATCTTTGTCATACTTTGTCGTCTACATTGGTACACTTGGACCTCTCTTTAATGTCTACTTTAGTGTGAGTTTGAAGTAGGTTCATCCTCTCACTAAAGTGGGGGCTAAATGTAGAATAGAAAAATGGATATTTGGACATTTTTGCGCTCATTTGGGCTCTCTTGTGGATTTTGGCCTAGTTTTGCCTTGATTTAATGTTGTAATGTGGTCAAATACATTCACAGTAGGTCTTGGGCCCTTGTGAATCATGATGCCTTGCAAACTTGTGTTGTGAAGAGTTGTAACACACTTTCACACTTTTCTAGGATCTTATAATTATTATAATTCACTTAAATAACTTCTTTTTATCACCTTATTTCAAAGTGTTGTAAAGTGTTGTAAAAACATTTCAAACTTTTCTAGGCTTTTCATCAATAATTATACCTTTCTTATGCTTTAATTGGCCCCATTTTGCGTCTATAGGCCTTACTTAAGTGTATTTTTTAGAATAAACCCAATAAACATCATTCAAAATACTTAATTTTTGACACCCACTTAAAATATTTGAGTGGGACCCATTTTACATTAGGGATGAATGAGTCCCCTTTGGCACAAAAATCAAAATAAATTCAAAATTCTAGCAAGTTTTTATTCTCTAAGACCTAAGGCCAGTCTATGATGTAGTATTTTTCGAGAATTAGGGCATAATTGTGTATAAATACAAGGATTTTCTCTTCATTTGACCCAAACTAATCAATTCATTATTCATTCATCATGCAGCATGCATTCAATTCAAGCAAGATATGGTAAGTCATTTAGATAACAATCAAGATCCATTTTTAGGCATTCAAGGGCAGATTCTTCACCTATTGTTGAAAAAATTCAAGATCTATCATCATGATTTAGGTACATTGAAGGTTTGTAAATCATTGAAGGATAAGTTGCAAAGTTTTTGAAGACATCTCCTTGTTGGCTAGGTCAAAATATCCACAAAAAGTCACTTATAGTGTAGGAAATCATAGTTTCAGGGGTGGACACCTATCAAGAACTGAACTGCAGACCGAGGCCTTTTGTTTCCACTTTTGGATTTTTAGAAATTCAAAAGTGGACTCATTTTCCATTAGTGATGAATGAGTCCCACTGTACCTATTTTTCAGTGATTTCTATATATTTGGGTACCCATTTGGTTGAAACAGACTTCAGTGCAGTTTTCCAGATCTGGGACTAATTAGGCCAAAATGGCGAATAAGTCCCAGTAGGCCAAATTTTTAGGATCAGTAGCATTTCTAGTCTTCATTCCAGCCTTCAACATATTTCTAGGTGCATGATTTTTGTTTTCTTTCCTATTTTGTTTTAGTTGCATTTCTATTCATCTTTCTAGGTGTTTTTGTATATCACAATGTGTTTTCAAACATCTTGCATTTCCTTAGTTTTGCATTAGTAAACAATCTCTTTTACCCATTCTTTACATTTAGGACATTACATTTAGACACATTTCAATCATATTTTCATTAGTCTTGAGTGAGCCATCAAGTTTTTTGGGATTCCTCTCTCCTTTTAGGTGCAAAACCCTAGAAGTGCATGAGAGTCCCCCATTCCAAAAATCTATGGTTCACGAGTAAAAAACCCCACCCCCCAAAAGCACAATACTTTCTTTATTACTTCAAATGATTAATAAAATATATCACCAATTACAAAGCTTCTTCAACAAGTGCTTCTACATGAACACATGTTCTAGTGTGATATTGGCAGCACTTTGGTACCTACAAATGAACTATGCATTCTACAACACAAGGCACTCAATAAATAGAGTGATACAAGCTTCAAGAAGCATCTAGAAGGTGAGGGGAATTTAAATCCACATGGCACAATTTCCAACACCTTAGACATGCATTTAGAAACATATTCAACATTCCCTTACACCCCTGACAAGTGTCAAACATGCAAATTTTCTTCTTCCAAGCTTGGCCACCTAGAATATGCTAAAAATAGCTTATGAAAGATGCCTTACACATCTTATAGTTGTCATAGCTTACAACACTTATGGTTGTAAGAGAATGATCTGTCATAATTGACTAAAAATAGTTGATTCTCTTACATCCTATCATAACCCAACTTGGGTGCCAACTTTCACCCATGCATTCAAAGATGCCTTATGACACATCATAGAATCTATCATATTTCATAGATTCCAAAGAGGGATGCCTATGTCCACTTCAGATGATGATGTGTCATCCAATCACCTCCAACAAGGATGCCACCCATTCGATGGGTCCCAATTTGTGACATGACACCATAGGCATTTAAATAATACAAATAAATACATTAATTACATCAATTTAAATCAATGTTAGGAATCTAAGGTTGAGACACCTTAATCCCATCATTCTCCCACTTGTCAAAGACCTACCAAGATTCATACGAAATCATCTTCTCAAGGTCCCAAGGCCCATGGAATCAAAACACCAACTGAACTTCTTTGTGCTCAATGGTTTTGTCAGTGCATCTGCAATATTCACCAAAGTGTCAACCTTCTCCAGGTTCACCTTTCCATATTCTACCATATCACGAATAAAATGATACTATACATCAATGTGCTTGGTTCCGGCATGGAAGATAGGACTCTTTGCTATAAAAATTTCACTTTGGTTGTCACAATAAATAGTACTATGTCCTACATCTAAACCAATATCAGAACACAATCTATTAAGCCAAATATCTTTCTTACAAGCATGAGTGGCTGTCATATACTCTTCCTCTATCATGGACAATGCGACTACAGCTTGTCACTTACTCATCCAATTGATAGCACCACCAAACATCATAAACACATAACCACTAGTGGATCTTCTATTTTTAATGTCACCTTCCCAATATAAATCCACATATCCTTGAATTCTCACAGAATGTTGAGGTCCAGTAGGATAACCATGAAAACACAAGACATACTCAGAAGTACCCTATAAATATCTGAACACTCTCTTAACCACATCCCAATGCACCTGTCTAGGATTAGCCATAAAATAGCTAAGGACTCCCATTGCTTGGGAAATGTCTGGTCTCCTACACACCATCGCATACATCAGACTGCCAACTACACTTGCATATGGTACTTTGGTCATGTCCTCCATCTCAGTACGATATTTTGGATAGTCATTCACAAAAAGCTTTTTCCCTTGGATCACAAGAACAACTTACTATCTACAATCTACCATGTTGAATCTCTCCAACACAGAGTTCACATATACTTTCTTTGGCTTAACCAAATCTTTTTGTTAGCTCTATCTCTTGCAATTTTCATTCCCACAATGTACCTAGCTGCACCTAGGTCTTTCATCTCAAACTGTGCTGACAACTGAAACTTCAAAACTAAAATTATACTTTTACCATTCCCAATAAGCAACGTATCATCTATGTATAGAACAATAATGAGAATGTGACCATTATCATATTTGAAATATGCACAATGGTCATATTTAGATCTTTGAAATCCCAATGACAACACATAGGTATCAAACTTTTGATACCACATTCTAGGGGACTGTTTCAAACCATAAAGAGACTTCTTCAGTTTGCAAACCAAATTTTCTTTACCTTTTTCAATGAAATGCTCTGGTTGTAACATGTATATCTCTTCCTCCAAATCACCATGAAGGAATGTTGTCTTCACATCCATCTGTTCCACTTCTAGGTCATACACTATTGCAAGTGACAACAAAAGCCGGATAGATGTCAGCTTTGCTACATGAGAGAATATCTCCCCATTATCAATTCCCTCTACCTAGGAAAACCCCTTAGCAACCAACTGTGCCTTATACTTCTCAATACTACCATCAAGACCACACTTTTTCTTGAAAAACTCATTTACAACCAACAAGTTGATCCCAAGTCTTGTTTTTCTTTAATGAATCCAATCTCCTCATTCATGGCTTGCATCCAGGAATCTAAATCATTCATATCCATTGCCTCTCTAACAGTCCTAGACTCATAAATATTAGTAATCAAGGAAATTATGCAACTAGAATCCCATAATGAATAACCAAACCTTTCTAATTGTCGCCTGAATCTTGTAGACGTCCTCAAAGGCTGAGGTTGAGGTTCTCCTTCTTCTTTAGAACTTTTAGAGCTACTTGAGCTCTCATCATCATCAGGTCCAACAAGAGTACTTAGTTCTTCTTTCTTCAAAGTTGGTGGAATTTTCACTACCTCCTTATTTTGTTTCTCCTCTTTCTCTAGTTGCAGCTCAATAGAGGAAGGTTTCATCTCTCTAAAAATCACACTTTTTTTGTAGAGAACCTTATGAGCTTTTGAATCCCAAAGTTTTTACCCTTTTACACTGACACCATAGCCGATAAAGATACACTTAACAACCTTGTTCTCCAACTTAGACCTCTTCTCAATCAAAACACATGAGCATAAGCTTCACAACCAAATACTCTGAGATGTCTCATCAAAGGCTTTTTACTAGACCACACCTCCATGGGTGTCTTTCCAACAAGCGCCAATGAAGGAGATTTATTGATCAAATAACATGCAGTGGCTACCGCTTCAGCCCAAAATTTTTGCTCAACACTAGCACCACTCAACATACTCCTAGCCCTCTCCATCAATGTTCTATTCATCCTCTCTGCAACTCCATTTTATTGTGGAGTGTAGGGAATTTTCTAATGTCTCTCAATCTCGTGCTCTTTATAGAACTTATCAAATTCTATGGAACAAAACTCACCACCATTATCAGTCCTCAAACACTTAATCTTTCTACTAGTCTAATTTTCTACCAAGGCCTTAAACTCCTTAAACTAACTAAAAACTTCAGCTTTACTTCTAAGGAAATAAAAAAATGTCTTTCTACTATAATCATCTATGAAAGAAACAAAATATACAAATTTTGATAGTGAAGGAACATTTACAGGACCAAAAACATATGAATGTACATAATCCAAAACCCCAAAAGACTTGTGAGAACTAGAATAAAAAGAAACACGGTGTTTTTTTCCATTTACACAATGTTCGCAAAAGTCAAACTCGAGATTACAATCAACAAGGCTCTTATTTTTCAGGGTTCTAAGACCCTTCTCACTAATATGACCAAGTTGTTGCTGCCATAACATTGTCTTCTCTACAAGATGCTTCATTTCCATGGAATGAGCACCCTTAGGTACCCAAAATGCATGACCATTGGATGTAGCTACAACATGCTTCTTCTCAACACAATCTAATGGCAAGGATGAAAAATCCAAAGGTCTCTTCTTTGGTACATCAAAATAAACTATTGCACTATGCAGTGCATGCACATCAAGATGAAATAGAGTGCCAATACGAACACCCTTAGCTATTTCCATAGCTCCTCTTGTCATCTTGCATCCTCCACCAGAGAAAACAACTTACACTCCCGAATCATTCAATTTACTTACAAAAATTAGGTCTCATGCCAAACCTAGGATATGCAAGACACCATCAATCCCCTTCACTTTTCCATCAGAAAATATGATTTTGACTCTTCCACGGCCAACAATCTTCAAGTGAGAGTCATCACCCAAGTACACCTCTCCACCATTGTACTCCTCATACTTCAAGAACCAGTCTCTATAAGAATTCATGTGGAAAGATGCACCCAAATCTATCAACCACACATCATCTGATGCATGGGTTGCCAAGGCTGCAATAAATGCTTCTCCATCATCTTGAGATGATTTCTTAGATTCAAAATCAGAGAAAGACTTTTTTTTCTTCTTCTTCTTCTACTTCTTGCAATCTTTCTGAATGTGACCAACTTCACCACAATTCCAACATTTTTCCTTGGACTTCTTACTAGGAGACTTTGATCTCCCTGAAGACTTTGACTTAGTTTTCTTGTCTTTCTTTTTGCTTCTCTCTTTTGGTCTGCCACAGACTACAAGAGCCTCCTTAGTCATCTCAAAAGACTTCCTTCACATCTCTTTAGATAATAATGAGGCAACAACCTCGTATGTCTTAAAGGTGGAAGTAGTGCTTCCAATAGTCATTATCAAGTGATCCCAAGAGTCTGGCAATGAACACAAAAGGAGCATGCAACGGTCTTGTTCATCAATCTTGTCTCCAACAGAACCCAGTTGTGCAACCAACATGTTAAATGCATTTAGATGATCTACTATAGACCATCTGTCTTCTATTTTAAGAGAATACATCTTCTTTCTTAGGAAAATCATGTTTACCATGGATTTAGCCTGATAGACATCACCAAGCTTCTTCCATAGAGAAGCAGAAGTTTTCTCTTCATGGACATTCAAGAGGATGGAATTAGACAAAAATAGTCTAATAAGACCCTTGGATTTCCTATCCATGAGATCCCAATCTTCTTGTTTCATTTCTGGCGGTTTGGTTCCACAAATAGCAGCCCATAGGTCATGGTCGATGATCATGTCTTCCATTTTGAGCTTCCAAAACTCAAAATTACCACCATTAAATTTCTCCATCTCAATCCTCCCAGATGTGCCTACCACCTCTTTCCTGCAACAAGGTAACGAAACACACACTTCTATAAAACTCCCACTCAAACATAGATTAGCTCAAAAAACCCTTCTACCCAACAAAGGAACCAAGGCTATCCAAGCTCTGGTACCAACTAAAAGGAAACCGAGAAAGTGGAAACAACTTCCTACACTAATCTAAGTAGGGGAGAGTTACAAAACAAAATTAACACCATATGTTGTTACAATATGAGATACACATAAAGAATAATGAAAATAGAATAGAAAGTATACAAATGCAATAAGAACAGATATACAAGGGGAAAACCATTTCGAGTAAAAAAACCCACCCTCCAAAAGCATAGTACTTTCTTTATTACTTCAAATAATGAATACAAGATATCACCAAGTACAAAGCTTCTTCAACAAGTGCTTCCACACAAACACCTATTCTGGAGTGATACTAGTAGCATTTCATTACCTGTAAATGAACTATGCATTCTACAACACAAGGCACTCAATAAATAGAGTGATACAAGCTTGAAGAAGCATCTAGAAGGTGAGGGGAATCCAAATCCACATGGAACAATTTCCATTTCCTTAAACATGCATTTGGACACATGTTCAACATTCCCTTACACCCCTGACAAGTGTCAAACATGCAAATATTCTTCTTCCAAGCTTGGGTGCCTAGAATATGCTAAAAGTAGCTTATGATAGATGCCTTACACATCTTACAACAATCATAGAATCTGTAATAGCTGATAGCACTTACGGTTGTAAGAGAATTTGTCATAAGTGACTAAAAATAGCTGATTCTCTTACATCCTATCATAACCCAACTTGGGTTCCAGCTTTCACCCATGCATTCAAAGATGCCTTATGACGCGTCATAGAATCTATCAAATGTCATAGATTCCAAAGTGGGGCACCTATGTCCACTTGGGATGATGATGTGCCATCTAGTCACCTCCAATGGGGATGCCACCCAGCCAATGGGTCCCAATTTGTGACATGATACCATAGGAATTTAAATAGTACAAATAAATACATTAATTACATCAATTTAAATCAATGTTAGGACTCTAAGGTTGAGACATCTTAATCCCAACAAGTTTGCAATGGATCTTCATCCTTTATAGTAGATTTCTTTGTCTCCCAGGTGATTACTACACTTCTTTGGAATCAATACAAAACACATTTTCTCATGCCTCAATCCTTCTAGAAACCTCCTTTCATCCACCAAACATAATTTGGTCATACTACAAACTTTATTTTTTTCCTCTTCCCCCAAATGTATCAATATAGCTCTTTTTCCATCTAAATTCATAGTATAGGGATTCTTCCTTCCATCATGAATTTCCTTTCTATCATATTGTCATGGTCTTTGTAACAATAAATGGCATGCATCCATAGGCATAATATCATGTACAACACTTCATCATTATATGATCCTATATAAAATTTCACCAAACACTGCTCACTTACCAAGATCTTATGTTCATCTTGAATACATGCTATCTTGTAGGGCTTTGGATGTTTCAATCTCTTCAAATTCAACTTGGTTACCATCTCTTCTAAAAATAGATTATTGATACTACCACTAGCAATGATAACTTTACATACCTTCCCTCAAGATTTATGTCTTGTCCTAAATAGATTATTCATTTGTGGTGGCTCCTCAATCACTTTTTCATGCATCAAAGCTCTCCTCATTACTAATGACTCATCTTTCTCTAGTTTCTCAATTGAACTAGGGGATCCAATAGGTAGAACTTCATCCACATAGGTTGTTCTTCCAATATTCTCAGTCCTCTTGTTGGTCCTTCCCTATTGGCATTCAAATGCTCTATGACCTTCACCTCCACACTGAAACAAGTTCCTCTGAATGATCTCTTCTCAAATATCCCTTCATCTCTCCTATATCCTTCATTGAGGTAGGAATTATGACCTCCTTGATAATTGTGGTAGAAATTTATGTCATCTCTTTCTCTACGGTATGAATTGTTGTCCTTCTCTTCACTGTAGTAAGGTTTCCCATCCTTGTTTTGCTCTATAAATTTTCTTCTCTTTAGATTGTGATCTGCTTCTCTGAAATCTTCCTCTTGCACTTCTCTATCTTTGTTCAATCTTTCCTCTACCTTTAGCACAAATTGGTATGCTTCTTCAATTGTTATCATCTTTACCAAGCTCAACTCTTCTTATATGTTTGTTCTTAGTCCATTGATGTATTGTGCAACCTTCTCCTTGCTTGCTTCACTATATCCAACCCTAATGATCATCTTGTAGAATTATTTAGTATAATCCTTCAAAGACTTATCCTTTTGCCTCAGGCTTTGTAGAATTTTTAGCAATTCAATCTCATAATCAACAGGTAGAAATCGATTCTTCAACTTTGTCACCATCATATCTTATTTTGTGATTTTCTTCTTTCCTCTCCTATTTCTATCCAATTGAACCTCTTTCCACCATACAACAGGGTGAAACCACAATAGTGGTTTACAATTCCAATGAGGAAGGAAAACTCACAAAAAATGACCCCATGGCAAAAAAAAGTGATTTTGGGGGTTCGTACGAACCTACAAGTTCAACTAAACCCAAAAGGGGTTCACCTGAACAAGGGTTTGAGCAAACCCATTTCTGAGTTTCCCACCCAAAAACCACATAAACATGCATTATGTGGGGTGGTTCACTCGAACTAGGGTTCGCTCGAACCCCCCTTAACCCTCATTTTGCCCCTCAAACACCAAGAAAACCTAAATTTTTCACTTCAAAGCTCAGTTTGAACATGAAAATGGCAAGCATTTCACAGATCCAACTAGGATCAGATAATCCTCGAACGAGCTATCCAATGAATATAATTTTGATATGTTTTGGTTTTATTATGTATTCATTTTTTTAGTTTTATTAAATATAGGTTTTTCACCGAAAATGAAGGTCTTTGTTCTGCACATGTGGAAAAATAGCAAATTATCAAAAAAAAATTGAAAAATATGAGTGCACCAAATATTGAAGTCTTTGATCCAACAAAAAAAAAATGAATTTCGATATATACAAAAAAAGTTACACGTTATATGGTCGCGCTATGTCTGAATTGTAATTGGTTTGACTTCAAAATTTGATTAAAGAAAAAATATTCAATAAAAAACTATCTAACCAAGTGGAAGCACTAGATATCGAGTCACAAATCTAAATTTGAAAGAATCAGAATTTTATCCTTCATGGAAAAAAAGTTATACGTTATACGGTGTGCATCACTTTTTTAAAATGTTATTTTCTAAAAAAAACCAATTTTCATGGGAGATGGAAAAATAAGTGCAATCTAATTCCAAAAATTTTGAAAAAAGTATTTTTAGAATCTACAGACAAAATGTGACGAGACTCAGTTTGCATCATCTTCAAATTCCTCATGGTTTAGCTACTATAGGTGCCCGAATGTGAAGATTTAGTTAAAAATAATAATTTCAATGTCTAGTTTGACCAAGAATTGTAAACCACTATCATGGGATCACCCAACAACATGTCCTTTTAACTTAGTTTTTACAAATCCCACTCTCTCTAAATCTTCAATTTCTTCATATTTAAAGTATTTTTTCATATCATTGGTCCAATTAATCAATTCCTTAGAGTTTAAATTTCTCATGTAATTTTGAATTTCAATTCTAGGTCTCTTAATAATCTTGGAAATAGCCTTCAACAACTTTACTTTATCTGAATCATCATCTTCTTCTTCTCTAAGGTTTTCTTCATTTGATTTGTAGCATGATCTAGAACCATGCTTTCATCTACATGTCTAGGGTTTAGACCTCTTCTTCTATCTTCTTCTACAACATCCAATTGGACTCTCATTGCTCTCATCATTTCCAACATTTCATCCATTCATCCAACAACATTAGCCATAGAAAGTGCTCTCCTTGGTGGGATCTCTCCCCTTGGATCCGGTGCAACTGCTACAATTCAGCAATTTGGCTACAAGGTCTCAACTGCCTCACAATCAGTGCTCAGTTGAAAAAACTTGTAGTATACATTAGGTCAACAATCTATTCACCATAAGGAATTCCTTCTCTCCCAAAGGACTTGCAAACTCACTCTGATACCACTTGGTGCAGTCACAGATGGAGGGTCCAAAAAGGATTGTCCAACCATGCAGCTTAGAGTTCAACAAAGTGGAAATAACACAAGAGATTCTCAGCAAAGAAGAATTATGATTGATTCAATAACTTCCTATCTTACATGCATCATATGTGGAACAATTAGGGGTCACAGGCCTTCTGTAAGGGCATTACAAGATATTGCAATTGGCATATGGCCTTATTATGACCTTCCAGTCTATTTTCTAACTACTAACTAAGAATTTATGAACTTTCCAACTGGTAGCTACTTTCCAACGGATTACAAATGATCTTAAATATGAATCTCTAGCTCCAATTATGATCTATGTTGGCCTCAAGGGTTTACAACCCCAATGCAAGATCAAACATGTAGATCAGCCTCAAACATGAAAGGATACCCATCGGAAGAAGGAAAAGTATTGCGGATCTCCAAGAAAGAACTTCCTTGGACCTAAAATGCCTTGTATGATGTCCCATTAAGCTTCGCACATTTTGGAAAAGGTCCACACAACAAGCCTAAGCCAGATAGGCCCTAAATGCTCTGCCAGAGAATTGATAGTGAAATTCTGAGAGTGATAACTTTCTACAAAGGAATGCAAATCACCTAAAATCTAGATATGTTGTATATGACCTCGTGTAGAACTTATATCCTGCTTAGAAATCTCAAAAATGATAATACAATAAAATATGGAAGAAACTGTTGAGATAGCTATAGACTGAAATGCAAGAAAATAAATGTTTTTGGTTGATATAGGAGTGCTTTACAAGTAGGGATGCTTCTACATCACTATGTGGCTCTCTCTCTCTCTCTCTCTCTCTCTCTCTCTCTCTCTCTCTCTCTCTCTCTCTCTCTATATATATATATATATATCCCTCTTCTCTATCCCTCTCTCTCTACCTACATTCCACTCCCTTCCTCCATATCTTTGTCTTTATCTTTATCTTTATCTCCTTTTCTCTTCATATCTCTCTCCCTCCATCCATCCACCCCTATCTCTCTCTAATAATCATCTCTCTTCTCTTTATATTGTTGGGAAAATGTGTCTCAACCTTTCAATTACAAAAGATTTACTATTGATAAGTAAGCACGAGGGGGTGCATTAGACATGCATTGGCAGTCAAATTTTTGAAATGTATGAACATTAAGTTTAGGGTTGTAAATTTTTCACTTCCTTCATTATAGAGTGGGGTTGGGGTGTCTTGTCATCCTCATCTATTAGGCCCAGTTAGGGCCACATAGAAGTCTAGGGCCACAAATATGAGAATCAATGTCACCTATAGTGCAATTTTGATCCCAAATAGAGCATGATTCATGTTTTAGTATGTTGGAACCCTATTGATGTAGATGTGATAGCATATTCCAAAATCAACAATAAAATACTTATTTCAACCAAATAAAATCTTATCACACATAGAACTATGAGTGTATTTCTCTCTATCAATTTAAACATAATTTTTTAGTATTTGTCTAAACTCAACTCCTACATCTAGGTTAATTTAATTATTAATTGTTTTATTACATTTAATTAAATTTAATACATAAAGTAAAAGTTTTTTTTAATCTACAACTACATATTTTTTATTATTTTTAAATGTTGAATGATAGTGTAATATGAATCATGTGCACTTGAAAATCCTATGAGTATATCATGTTCTATTTTCTAACAAATTAACACATTTCTTTCATCCTGTGTTTCTTACCATATACATAATTTGATTGAGATTTAATTAGATGTTTTCTATTTATGTCATTTGTTTGAGACTTAAGTATATACTTTCTTTTTACATTGTTTGATTGAGATTTAAGGAGATGTCTCCCATTTACATTGTTTGTTTGAGATTTAAATAGAGACTTTCTATTTACATTGTTTGATTTCAATTCAAACCATTTTATTCAATCATTTATATCAAACAATTAACAGTGAATATACAGAAAAATATAGAACCTAAAAAATAAAATAATAACATTATTAAAAAAATAGTTGTCACTAATAACACAAAATACAACAATTTTAAATTCATTATTCTTATTGTCGCAATACAATACCAAATGTCGCTACTAATAATATAGAAGGCTCTCACAGAAAAACTGTGCAATGAAGCAACTTCGCACACTCCGAGGGCTTTATCATACGCAGAGACATTCTAGGTGGCATCCACCCGAACTTATTAAAAAAGAGCTTTGGTCTTTTAAAAGTACATGAAAGAAGAAATAGTGAATAAAATCTTAAATCTTAGCATGGAGGAAGATCAGCAGGAGGAGGAGGAAGAGATTGTAATGGTCCCTTCCCATCCTTAACAATCCAAGCCATCTTCAACCCCCATGAGGTGTGAACCTCCAAATGGCAGTGCATGAACCATACACCTGTAAAAAGAGAGTTGGTTAGAAATATAAATTCTATTTCATGAGATAAT
This sequence comes from Sequoia sempervirens, assembly GCA_007258455.2. Lineage (NCBI taxonomy): Eukaryota > Viridiplantae > Streptophyta > Pinopsida > Cupressales > Cupressaceae > Sequoia > Sequoia sempervirens. The sequence continues at coordinate 191,150,790 of VDFB02271358.1, read as the reverse complement.
CAAAATATGATTCTGATTTAATCATGAAATGTGGTCCAAAACCTTAAATCAGATTACTCCCAAATAAAACATGCTTGCGCACAAACTTAAATAAAAATTAAGTTTAAGTATCATAGCAGAGTTGCAATTATCATCACCATAATCGATCAAGTGCACATATCCCATAAGGACTAGACTGAATTACCTGGATTATCAGCCCTGAATCTGATAGCCACCCATCCTCCATTGGGCACACCTACAGTATTCCTTTCGATCGGATCAACCAAATTAAATTTGGGCGAGTCCTTGGACTCATTATAGTTTCCAAATCCCTGGCCCAAAACGAAAAAATTAAAGCCATGCAAATGCAGAGGATGGCTCTCAATCCCAGCAATGCTTGTATCCTGCAGTATCAGCTGCACAGTGGTATTGAACTTGAGAACCTTCGCCCTCGTCCCATTCATGGGAGAAGTATTGTTAGGAGGAGTCCCAGTGTAGTTAAAAACAAAGGGCGGATTGTCAGGAAAAGTAGTATTATAGATCCCCTTCATCCGGCCAGAGTAATGCGATTGCAGAAGAGCAGTAGTGGGCATGACAAAAGATATGTTGTTGATGGAGGCTGTGAATTTGGTATTGTTGGGGGCTCCGCATTTGAAGCCTTTTGGGCAGGGATTTTGCCCTAGGCTTACTGTGAAAAAGAATTTTTTGTCTACAGTCTGAGGCACTGCTGCAGGAAACTGGGCGTTTGCCAGGCTTTTTAGCTTCAGGGTGTAGTTTGTGGCAAAGGCTGTGTCGTTAAATGCTGGGAGTTTTGGCAGGGAGGAGTTTTTAAAGTGGGTGAAATTGAAGTGCTTCTTTTTGGAGTAGGTGAGAATGCCCGCTATCGTGGTGTTGTCAAATGTTCCCTGCCCTGTTGCGTAAGGCCGAGCTGCAATGGCGAAGTTTTTGTGATGATGGAGGGATGTGTTTGGGTGCGCTGTGAGTAATACATTGGTTGTCTGGCCTGGTGTGATGAGAAAGACGTCTGTTTGGAAGGGCTTGGTGTATACTGCATCCACTTCTACAACTGTCACTGTGTGGTTTGCAATGCTGAAGAACATTTCATCATTGAGAGCAGCGTTAATGATACGGAGAAGGTAGGTCTTGCCTGGAATCACCTTCAGAATGAATGTATCTGCAACAGCTAGTAGTTTCTATGTTAGATAACACGTTTCATACCAAATGAATGTATCTGCAGAAACTACAAGTATGTGTGCTAGATACAACAGTAGTATGGATTAAAAGTTAGGAATTCTGCTTTTTGAGTAAAGAAAAAGTTAGTGAATGCGAAATAGCATTTAGATTTAAGTTTTGTAGACAATAGTATGCTAAGAGCCCCTAGCGGTAGATGGAATTTAAAACATCAAATATTAAATGATAGGGAATTGATTCAAATAGATTTAGATAAATTTGAAGATTTTATATAACAATTATTATAAGTTTGTAATTTAATTTTTTAAATGGTAAGAACTGTTTATCTAATTTCTGCATATAGTTAAAAAAAAAAAAAAAACAATAATTCATCTATATTTTTTATTTTCTTAAAACTAAATTATTTGATTGATATATATTTCTAATTTGAACTCTATATCTTTAATACCCAAAATAAAGCAAACGGTTAGTACAACTAAATACTAGACAAGCTAGTTGATCTAAAAATGAAGAGACGAACAAACTAGTTAATTAAAAAATGGCACGGATTAAATGTTTAGACAACTATATACTAACAACCCTCAATAGTACGTAGAATTCAGAAGGTATCAATTGAAATGTGACAGAATAATGAGATAAGGAAACATCATGATAAGTTGAACAGTCACAGCATTCATTGAGCTGATTATGAAATGTGAGCATCCCAGGGAAAGTTGCAAGTATATAAATTATCACAAATTTGACCTTAATGGGTCAATAGTACTGTAGTAGTAGATGCAGTGTACAATACATAGGTGGGGTATTCAATGAGTTCAATATCTTATAAAATAGAAAATGGTGGGGTATTCAATGAGTTCAATATCTTATAAAATAGAAATTGGTTGACCAACAAGATCCTTGGAAACTCCAGAGAGACGTATAGGAAGGCCACACATAGCTATTGGCAATATTTTTTTCTTTAAGTTTTGAGGGTAAAATGATGATGAAATGGAATCTACCAAATGGATGTAAGGACAAGGAAACCGATGATAATGAGATTAAAGGCATGTAAAAAGAGAATGAGAGAGGATATTCTGAAAAAGGAAAAATGGAATATGATATAAACCTGGGACCAGAAAGTCAGCCATTGATTTAGGATAATAAGCCCTAACTGAAGAATGGAACATGAGATAGAACTTTTCCGGAGAAAGTATGACGTTGGTTTTAGGTTGAGAAACTACTTGATGAAGTTATCTTTCAGCCAAACCTTTTTGGTGCCAAGGTTGAAATGGGAAGCCGATCAAAATCAAATATCTATAAGAGCTAAAAGGATGGTGAAATACTTCCCACTGGAATCCTGTTTATAAAGTATGTATTTTCGGTGAATAGGACGCTTTGAGAGTATGGTTTGATGACTGCTCTTAAGAGTATGCAACATTGTGATGGGATAAAAAGAAAAGTTGAGAAACTATCTTGTTTTAGAATATTATTATAATAACTTTGTGTTTGAAAAAAACCCAATGGACATCTTTACCATTAGCTGAGCAGTTGTAAAGAGGTCCAGGATGTCCATTAAGAGAGTAGCAATCTGAGACGTTGGGTCCTCCTCCATTTGCAAGAGCCTGACTGATCACTTTCTCAGTATCTGTATTCCACCATTCCCCTACATATACCATACATTTATACATTGAACCCAAAAGTAAGAATCATTTAAGGAAACTCATATAGACTTAAGATTTAAAAGTGGAAGTAATTTTTATTTAGAACTATTACCAAGAATAATATGCACTTCCTTGTGTGGCTTTGGAAATGGGTATGGAACATTGAGTTTGGGATAGATGATAAAGGCTCCGTATACACTGGCTCTTATCCAAGAAATGTGAGCATGCCACCATAGAGTTCCTCTCTGTCCTGTGACCGTGAAGTTGTAAACATAAGTCATTCCTTTTTGGATTGGGCATTGGGTTATATAACCAGGTCCATCAGCCCATCCAGATCTCAGCTGCCTAACTCCATGCCTGTAACAATACAATACAATTTATAAAAGCTTACTCATCAATATATCCCTTACAATCTGTAAACTATCAAATGGGTAGAACGTACCAGTGAATTGAGACGTTTTCTTTCACGTGATTATGAACTTTAACCACAACACGATCTCCTTCACGAGTAACAATTGTAGGTCCTGGAGATTTGCCATTCACTGTGATCAATGGTTTTGTCTTGCAGAGTCGAGTAACATTTTTCAGCCTCACCTGCACTCAAATAATAAAACCAAGATAAATGTGGCATTTATAACTCATCAAAAAATATACAATGTTACAAATTCAAACTCATAATGCATTATCCTAATACATGTAGCCTAATGGCAATGAGATGCTCTTAAGACTATGACTGGGTTCAAATTTACCACTACAATTGTTACCATTGTAGTAAGACAGCCTATAAAATTGTAGTGGATATATGGATAGAATGTGGTGCACCTGTCATGGAGTACATTCTAGAATGTGGTTGAAATAAGATTCTTAAAATTAAACAAAAGTCTAATCTCAAATTGAAAAAGTAATGTCTAATCACTCCTACAACAAACTAAGGAAGCAGTACATTCAAGCATGACTAATGTTCCACTGATGATGATGATGGAGTATACAAACTAAAATAAAATAAAAGTTCCACTGATGATGGAGTATACATTCCAGAATGACCAATGTTCACAAATCTTATCAATGTGGTCTGAGATAAGATTTTGGCAAATGAAGAAAAACAAGAGTTCCAAAGGAGTTAATCTCACATTGAATGAGTAAGTCCTGGTCACTGCTGCAACACAGTGAGCCAAAAGCAGTACACCAAAAATCTCAATGAGCAGCTTTTTGGGGGAGAGCTGAACAGCCACTCTTCTGGCCATTTTTGTTCTTTTTAGTTTTCCACAGCAGTAAGCACCTCTGAACCAATGCAGAGATGGGTGTGTGAGTGCAATGATATGGGGAGACTAGATAAATAGTATAGCAAATGAACGTAGGTTTGGTAGGATAGTCTGTAACGTGACATGTACAAAATGACTCTACATTCTGGTAATGGAGTAGAATGTAAGAAATACTTATCACCAACTTCCTGCCCTGGTCCATTCCATTGTTGTTGACTACTGCAATGTTACATGAAACAAACAAACATTTTGGCTTATTGCAGGTATACCAACTAATTTTTGCCGTTGATTATAAGCATCTACAGTAATGTTGTCCTAATGTGATTGAGCTGCTAAATTACGGTACCTGGGAGGGGTCTAAATCATTAATGAAATTTCCTTTCTGTGCAAGGGAGTTGGGGAGTTAAAGAGAGTCTTCCAAAGGTGGTTCTGTTGACATTGCTGCCATTCTACTCCGGCCATTGTAGTTCACATGATGAAGACAGAGATGGAATGTGAGGGTCAAGGTGGCCAATTTTCTTCCCAAATCATTATCTCAGCCTGTATTCTACTATTAAGTTATCACTTAATTTTCATTAGCATATTTTCAATTAGATTGCATCAGTTGGCATCAAGTTACCATCGCAAACTTCTTCCATGAATAGTTTTCTGAGTGACAAAAGCTCTTAAACTGCTCACGAGATGTCAGTGAAGGTTCCAAGGGAAGGACTTACATAAGTATCAGAAAACGAAACTTCTGGAGGAACTGTGCAGCATTTTTTTTCTGATAGAAATTTGTGTTCTAATATTAGACTTCAAAAATATTCTTCAATATATAATTGTGAATTACAGTATTTTATAATTATATTTTGGTTGGTAAGTGTAGGGTTTTCAGCCCCATAGTCAGCTGGGCATATCAATGTGTATTTTCCTTCTACCATTTAATTTAATCTTGAATTGTCATTGGGGTGACATCTATTTTACTGTTGATTTTTTTAACATTATTATTATTCTATATTAAAAATATCATTAGTATAATTTTCAAAAGAATAGTTTACTAAAATTAAATATTGAAAAATGGCACAATCTTATGTGAAGTTGGGTTCATTCCCTTCTATATCACCTCTCTCTATTCACACTCATTCCCATATATTTGATCCTTATCTTATCCCTATTTGCATAACATAAATGCATCAATTATTAAGTCAGTAGTTCATGTAACCAAAAAAAACACATGAACCCTCTTCAAGGTCAAACTCTATCAACTTTCCAAGAAAGCATGATTTCATTCATTACATTCTAATTGATGAAATGGGCTGCATTGGACCAAGGTTGTTAGATCACATTGACAATAAGCTATGTGAACATTTCCATATCTTAATCAAATCCCATTTGTTGGACACTCTATTGTTCTCATTGGTGACCTAGGACAATTTCCACCAATACATGACATTATAGTGTATGTTGGATTGTTAATGGAAAAATACTTTGGAGAATATTTCAAGCAATATAGTCACACTAGACACAATCTTTAAACAAAATAGGAATGAACCTATCCAAATCAAATTTCATGACCTTCTAAAAATATAAGGAATGTCAAGGAAACACAAACAAATAGGCAACTTCTCATGTCATGTATCAATGATAGCATAACGGTAAATAAACAAAATAAATTCTATGCATCCACACATTTTCTTACAACAAATGATTTCATTGAAACACATAAAAAACAAGAAAAAACAATGGTCACACATATGACACACTGTGTTGCTAAGCATAAAAGGGGCACGATAAATTCAAATTTAGATGACAAGAAATTATAGACAAAGGTGTTATTGTGCATTGGACAAGAAGTTATGCTAAATACAAATTTTTGGGTTGCAAGTAGATTGTCAAGGTTGCACTTAGCAAAGTAATTGACATTATCTACAAAATTGAATGCAATACCTTGAGTGTATGTGCTTTGTATAAATATTTTTTTACACCTGGTTTTGTTACTATAGGTTTTTATGATGTTTGGTATTTTCATTGATGTACTTTATCGATGATGTTTTCTATTGGCATTTGGTCTCCAACTATGTATAATGGGATGCATATGTTGTGAATTTATATGTTGGGTCCTATTTTAGTATTTCAAATTAAAATTGTTTTCACTATTTTTTATGTGATTGAACTATGCTATCTAGTTTAGCATCATTTTGTAATGACTATCAATTTATACATTTGTGTTTCTAGATCATGTGATTGTAGGATGTTTTTCACTTGATGTAATTTATTGATATTATTTTATTTATATGATATCACATTGGATGTATATGTTGTTCTTTAACTATCTTGTATGGTGCCACTATGACTAATGTTTAATAGATTGTGCAAGAATAGGCTTTACCTTGGAATGATGGTTATTTGGAGACATTTGGTTTGGGAAAATATGTTGGATAAACAATCTCATCTCACTCAATTTTAGTTGTAAGACATATCTTGTGTGTTTAATGTAAAATGTATGATTTGAATAAATGTCAATTTTAGGTATATGCACTATGAATAAACCCATGAAATGTGTGCTCTCTTTATGTGTGTCTATTTAAATTTGGGTTTTCATGAAATTGTAAAAGGAGATTTTTGTGAAATTGGGAATGAAAAGGAAAGAAAGGGATTTAATTTTAACTCATTCCTCATTGTTGTTATTATCTCTCCCTCCTTTCTTGGTGGTTTTTCTTACTTGCAAGATGGTTATGCTTCCTTAGTAAGTTGTTATACTTATGGAGAAGGAAAACCTTGAAGAGTTGCTAATTGTAAGTATGGGATCAAGAAACACTTCTTCAAATTATGTGTGAATTTGTATTGGGATATATATATATTCCTTCCATTTAATTTTTTTTCTTATTTTTTGTCATTAACCATGCCCACACTAGGTGGTTATGTGTAGTGTTCTATTCTTAGGATTGTAATTGAAAATTGGATCTTAGAATAGAGGAATTTTATTTATTTTAAGTTATGCATTTGAAAGTTTCAAAAAATCATTTTGTTCCCTATTATGATGAAAAAATTTATACAAACCAATATGTGATGGAAAAAATGTAGTGTTGGGTACCATACAATCAAAAAGGTAGAATTGAATTTTTGAAACTTTATTTTTTGTAAAAATTCAAGCTTTCAACAATGGTGAATGTGAATAGTGTTTTGTACATGAACTTATGAGTTTATCAGTTTATTTATATTTTGCAAGATGAAAAGTCTCGTGTTGGATACATAATAACCAACCTTTTTTATATGAGTGTTATGTGTGTTGACCTTTTTTTATGCCCCATGTTTTTAAACCAAATTTGATTTTTGGACTTGGGATTGGATACCTTCATTAGAAGTAGAGGGGACCCATACTCATCCTTTGAAATTGGGGATGGACCAATACAAAAAAAATTTATGGGGTAATATTAATGAGATAAAATGAGTGGGGAATCAAACATCAAAATTTACTTAATTAAGAATTTTTTATTTTCTTACATTGAAGGCCTATATGAAATTATGTAAGATAGTACCTAATACCTTATGTAGGAGGTCTATATAGAATCATACAAGAGAGTACTATAAAACGAATTGCATTGAAGGCATATATGGAATCATGTAAGGCTCGTACTATAGATATGACTTGTGTTGAAGGCCTATATTGAATCATGCAAGGTCTAGTACTAATGTCATTACTTGTGGTGAAATCTTATACCAAATTGTACAATATATTGATGACACTCTACATCTAATACATAGTAGTTCATTTCCTATAGTTTTCTAGGATTATTGGTACTTGATGTTTCCTTGTGATTTCCTTACATGAGTAGATGGTGTGCCAATTCATTATTTTATTTTGGTGGTCATTAATCCATCTTCTTGTGTTAATAGTTAGAATCCACGACCATTATCAAATTAATTACGATGTGTGTGTTCTTGGCATGTGTGATGCTTTGATTATTGTATCATCCTCATCCCTTGTATTATATCATGTGTGTGTATGATTTTTTAATTGATCATCTCTCATCTCAAAGATGTGGGCCTTAGGTTCCACAAATTGGGTGGTGGTCTCCATTATTAGGGCTTTCCAAATGTGTGGATATACTTGGGAGAACATGAAAATTTTATTACTTGGTTGTGGCACGATAGACCATTGTACAATTTTGAGAAAGGTGCAATTTTAAGGACCTTCATCGATCATTAGGTCAATTTGTATTGGAGTCATAATTGGACTTTCAGTTTGCAATAAACCATACACTTTTAGGATGGTGGTTTCATTTTACCTTCTTTTAGTTACCATCATATTTTTTGTGTAGATATTATGGTTTGAAATAGAATCTTATGATGCATTCTCATCTCAATGATATGTTATGGAGATGCAATTTTCTTTCTATCCTATGATGTTTTGATATCATATTTGTATATTTCTATGATTATGTTAGAATCATGAGTCTCTATTTTTTATTTTATTTATTGGGAATTATGTCATTTTTATGGGTTTCTCATTCATACAATAGATGTCCCATTATTTATGAAAATAAGAGCTTGGTGTTTCAAACTTGTATTTTTCAAAAAGTTAGAATTTATAATTCAAACCCCAAATTCTAAATTTCAAGACAATAAAATTTTGGAGTTACATTTGTATTTTTCAAGTTGCAAACATGTAATTAAAGTTCAAAGGTGGTATGGTATTTTACAAGTTTCAAAGTGCAATAAAACTCCAAAGTATGGGTTGCAAGTTTGTGGTTCAAGACTATCAAGGTTCAATTATGGGATTTTATTTGGTAGGTTACAAACATGCTTGTGGGTGAACCCACAATAGTGATTCCCACTTGTGGGATACCAAAAATTTGGATCAAAATGGGAAATAAATTTTCCAATCATCTTTGCTCAAAGGTTTTTCTTTTAATGAAGGTAACTATGAACAAAGATGACACATGCATCACCTCTCTTTGAAGGTTCTTATGAATAAGTGAGAATATTTTATTATTTTCCTTAGTTAAGAAAGTTCCTTTGAACTATTTTAATATTATTTTGGTTAGTGTTAGCACCTTTAAATGAAGGAATCTTTGAATGAAGGTTATTTGATAGATTCATTCAGAGGTTCTTCGAATGAAGGCCCTCGGATTTCCCTTTCTACCTTAGTTTTCAAATTTTCATCAAAATTTTTATTTCAAACCTTGGGTTGAACTAGCAAATGGAATCAACATGACAAGATAATTTGCAAGATTGTAGCACTCAAAATAAGCTTGGTAACAAGTATATTTTTTTTAATATATTTAATTTTATTTTCTATTTTCTTGTGAACATAGGTTCTTAGCATTCATCAAGGTCTTTGCTCCACTCACATGAAAAAATAGTAAAATAGATATTTTAAAATCTAAAAAAATATGTACATGCACTAGGTATTGGTTTTGTTGTTTCAAAATACAACTACAACACAAAGGTGTTATTGTTGGTTGGACAACAAGTTATGTTGAAAAAACTTTGTGGGTTGTTGCAAGACTTGCCAATGGTGCACTTAGTGAAGTAATTGCTATTGTCTACAAAATTGAAAGAAAGCCACTAATCTACATATGGAAAAAATGTGTATGTAATCATGCATAATAAGGAGGTTTTTCTCAAAAAAATGCCTACAAAAAATCCTTAAAAATCAAACTAATAAATTTATATTTGAATGATTTTGAATCTATTATGTTGAAGACTTGGGTTGTTGGGAACATGAGAATGGTGATGTATAGATGATGTTGATGTATGGTGTGGGGAGATTGTTAAGAATTGATGAATATGATAGTGTATGGTGTTTTCATTGATGGCAACCCATTATAGAGATACAATAGTGTTGGTCTGGAGAAGACCAAATATTTTGCAGATTTTCCTAAGTCCCGGTGTACAGTTTTCAATGTTCAATGAACCATTTTGTGGTTTGCATTGCTCCACTATGAAGAATTTGGTCACGCGATTTTGAGGTAATGTTGGTGTGTGTTGAAGGTGTCTAAATCCAAAGATTTAATCATATATGTCATTTGCAATTGAAGATAATGTTGACAGAGTATCGGCTCTAGAAATGACAGAGTTACAGTTATAATGTATGTTGAAATGCTTTGCATTCCACTTGACGGATGAATATTTTGTTGAGCAGTTCTAAGGCAGTGTTTGAGGATGTACAAGTAGTGTGTATGCTCCAAGTGGCAAGTGGTTTGGTGGTTCACATGTTGAGTTGTGAGTGAATAGTTGTTTCATTTTGTTGTTGCTTCACCAACAGTGTCGACTTGAAGGTTTTGGGGTCGTGCGAAGTTAAATTATGTATGGAGTTGGATCATGGGAGTGATTATAGGTCATATCGACCTATTTTGATGGTGTGCATGCCTTTTTTATTTTCGTCAGGCATATGTGTTGATATTTTGGGTCGACAGATTATGAGGATGCATAATACATCTATTTATGCTCAACTAATTGATGTTTTATTGGTTGCAATATATATACAAGGTTAATTCCTTGTGTGAAAGTGTGGTATGAGGCAATAGTGTGTGAGAGAGAGATCTGGTGCAGAAAGAAGTGTGAATTGTAGTTGTGGTAAAGTATGAAGTGTGTTAAGTCAATTTTTTGAGCTTTAGTGGAACTATATCTTCAACATATGTCAAATGCATTGTTAGCAATTCATCATTAGTAGTGAGCCACCCTTTCTTCTATTTCTTTCTATTTTGGGCAATGATCCACCGACAATGAGCCATTCTCTTTTATGGATAGTGAGTCCACCATTCTATATCAAACATTGTAACTGATCTTATAATATATTGTGAGCTAATCCTCACTATGGTTTTTCCCTTTCAAGGGTTTTCCACGTAAATCTATTGTTCTTGTGTTCTTTGATGTGATGCATGCTTTATATGTTCCTTTCATTTACTGCAAGTTAAATATGATGCATTAAATGAATGTTTAAATTGATAAAGTGAATGAGTTTCAGTGAATACTGATTCACCCCTCCTCTCAGTAGTCTAGATGTTCAACATATTGTTCGCCTTTATGTGTGAAATTACAACACAACTTTCTTGATTTTTAGAACTCAATTTTTTAAAAATTTGTGAATGATAAATGGCAAATTATTATCTAGGGTAAGTTAAAAAGATTGTTCTACAGCTACTTTGCAATAAGCAATCATTTTTTTCTCATAGTAATTTAATTCTTTAATCATTCTTCTACTACTTTATGATAAAAATTATTGCATTAATCATCATTCTACAAAGAATTTACTCAATAAAATATATACAGTTTATATCATTTTTAATATAATCAAAAATTTCTCTACAAAAACTAAATATAAAAAAATATTTTTTAATAAAAAAATCTTTCAACATGTCAATCGAACATATAAATCTAATTGCTAATTTATTATATTTATGTGAAGCCCTATTTGTACATACATCATTATTATTTTTTATTTTGCCCATATGTATATAAAAGGTCTCTAGAAACTTTGAAGGTGAGAGATCATCCTACTAGAGTATCCCATGGCATGATGGCATAGGTGATATATCTTAGTTGTCACCAAATAGAGTTTGGTACCCTCTCTATTACCACTTATTTCAAAGTAAACATCCTTAGAATCTATGTTCTTGGAATTGAAACTTCCTCTAACTCCATGCATTTGGTACAACTTTAGAGAATATTTGGTAATTGGTCAATGCGACAATCAATTGAAGAAAGTCTTTCCTATTTAAAGCACTTTAAAGCATTGAATACGTCAAAAAGAAAATTAGTTTCGGGCAAAGATTTTCTTATTGGTTTTCTTTTAGTATTTTTTAACTAAACATTATATTAGTTAATGTAAAGTGCTCTAAGTTTTGGTATTAAAGCTATCATCACATGATAAATAAATCTACTTTTTTGACGTTGAATGAATACATCTATATTTTAATGATTAGGTTACATGATAATTCTCTATTGATAGCTCAACTTTTGCTCGTCATGATAAAACTCAATGGCCATAGCTCACCTACATGTTGCCATGCAAATAGTCCAAACTTAAAAATTAAGATGTACAATTATTATAAAATTTATGAAAAAGTCTAAGGCCTTAGTCCATCCAAGCAAGAATCTAGAAGCATCATTTTTTTTTCATAATAATAATAATAAAAGCATCTATATATAATTATAAAATATAAATCAAGCTATTAAAAACTTACATTAGAAGGATCGTTTAGTTTGATGTTATGTAATGACATTTCAATAAAATTATTTTATTTTTATTTTTTTTAAAATAAAGTTTTGATTATCTGATTTGTCATTTCAATTATACTATGGAAATGAAGTTAAGATATATACAAAAATATGATATAAATAAATTTTAATAGAAGAAAAAAATATACTAAAGTACAATCACATTAAAATATATATTCTAAAAGATCCTTCCAAAGAAAATAGCAGCAAGTGTGCTGGTTTTTTTAATATTATTTAGTAACAACAAGATTGCAATATAGTCTAAGAACATCCACCCTCATACATCACCAACTATGCCTAAAGGGTTTCTTGTAGCATATTAGTACTTCCAAATATACTATGAAACCTTTGTCTTAGGCACTAAATAAATAGAAGTAATATGAGAGACCAACAAATGGTAAATAGGAAACTATGAGCTAAAACCACCCAAAGTATGGTACCCAAATCCCAAATCAAAATTCAATTTCTAAATCTCAAGGTGAGTCCACTAACTAAAATTATCATATTCCTTACACCTATCATAAGCTAGCATAACTTTGTCATAATTCACTCACTAACTTGGGTACTCCATTTTTTTTGCATTATCTCAATTCAAATATGCTCAATGACATGTCATAACATGTGTCATAAGCTAACCAATAAATCAAGTCAACAATGTAATCCCCGTATTGCATGCTCTTATGTATGTCATCAAATCTTTTACATCTCATACACATTCTTGCATTTCCATATATGTTAATACACATCTTATATAATAAGATATTCTTGTATACAATCATATCAATGCATACACATAGTAAAATAATCAAATCATAGGACACCCTTTTCAATGAGGACTCACAAATAATGAATAAATAATTTAAATAAATGACACCTTTCCCAACATTTTCCCACTTGTCCTATACTTTATAAGAGTAAAAGGGAGAATAAACACTATCTTCTATTTGTTAGGGGTTAAAAGATCCATAGACTCACCACACCACCTCAAATTCTCTATGTTCATAATTTTTTCAATGCATCTATCACTTTCTCCAAAGTATGAACATATTCAAGCCTGACTCTCCCATCCTACCTTGGATTTTTTATCAAGAGGCTTAGATCTCCCATGAGAACTAGATTCACGTTTATGCTTCTTCTTATCTTTATTTTTTACTTTCTCTTCCAACCATCTACAAAAAATAAAAATAAATTGTTAGATATAGAAAAAATTTACCTCATGGGTCAATGGACGATCATGACAGGCCAAACAGGGTCCTTAAGTGCCAATGAAAATACAAAAAAATAGACTTAAGCAACTTCAATAAGAATTTGAATAGGTTATTAACATAATTTGGAAAATATGAATGTGTTGCAAGTATGAGCATATTGGTGTTGTCATTGATGTCAACAAGCTTGTGTTTTCATTGGTGTCAACTGTATTTGTTGAGGAAGATTGGTGTTGAAGATGAACAATTGGTGTAGTTGATGCTTGGATTTGTTGCATTATGTTGTCATCAGTTAAGCTACTAGTGTTAACCTTTGTTGTTACTTTAATAAGCTTTTATCTATGAATGTAGTAATGTTGAAAATGATATGGATGTGTCTTTGTTGCTTGGTTTCCAAGTGCTTTTGAAAAAAATTGATAAAAAGAGGAAACAATGTGTTGTAGTGTTGTTCTAGGTTACAAAGACGTTCTAGTTTTGCTCCACATTTCTTCTAGGTTGAAGATATTCCTATGTGATTCAAATATGTTGGTGAGAGCTATTCAAAGGTGTTATATTCAAGAGATGGTATGCTAAATCATCATATAGTATAATTTGTGTTCACCAATGTGTGACGGTGCATTACAGAGTTGTCTAGGAGAATTTTTTTTTATCTGCATTTCTCCACAATTTTGCTTTAGGTCTTGTGATTCTGAAGGTGTGTTGATGGTGTTGGTAGTTTACCTTAGTCAAGAGGATTTGAGGTTTGGTACTTCATAAGGTAGTTTTTCAAGTAACAATGCATGGTAGAGTAGTCTAAGTGTACTAGGTTTATACATTCTTCAGGTGGAAGTTGTTGCAAAGGAGTTTGTTGGATTTTTGGGTGTTTGAGGGATATTCTAGATCATGTTCAAGTGTGGTGTGTGGTTTTCAATTCATCCTTGGGTTTGAGGAAGTGTGTACTTAAATTTTTAATGGTGTTTTCACAAGTAATGGTTAACTTGGTGTTTGCACTACATGTGAAGGATAAATATTGTTTGTTAAGTGGTGTTGTTGATTTGGGTCCCAATTAAGTTTTTATGTGGCCTATATTCACTTCTATCATCCACAGAAGTGTTTTGGTGTCAACCTAATTTGAATTTGTACATTTGAGGTGCATTACCAATCTTAGAGAGGGTTTCAAGGTTGAGGATGGTATAAGTATGAGTTGAATTGTTGGAGGATAAGATATATGAAAATGTGAAGTGTGTGATGCGAATTGTAGATTTGTAAGGTGCAAAATTGAGCAGAGAAGTGTGAGCTTTTAAGTGTTGGATTACCAGATACATGTAGTGAGTAGAAGGTGTCTGCAAGTTCCATTCAAATAAACTGTGAAGGTGTTGGAGCTATTGTGGTGGATTTTCTGTTGCATTGAGATGCTTTTCTCTGTGTAACATTCCTTCTCTCTTCTTTTCTTATCCCAACAATGAGCCTTGGTTGTGAACCTTTCAAAACAATGTGTCCCATTCTAGCAATGAGCCTTTGTAACTAGTTTTGAAATTACTTACATTGTGAGCTAATCCTCACCATAATTTTTCCCTACTTAGGTTTTCCACATAAATCTGGTTTTCTCTTGTGCATGGTGCTGATTTTTTTTTAGTTTGTGTTATTTTATTTTCATGCTAATTCACCATAATAGATTAAGGGTTTAATGAATTCTTGTGGATCTAAATGGTAAAGAGGGTTTTGATGTTTTGATCAGATACAATTGATTCACCCCCCCTCTTAGTTGTCTTGTTAATTCAACAATTTATATTAGATCAAGGTTCCTTGGAGAAAATCTTAACATCTTGAGGTAGATGTGGGATGGTGAACAAGAAGGAGATCCCTATGTTTGATGGCACAAATTATGCATTCTAGAAGACAAAGATGGAATGTTGTCTAGTTTACCTTGGATATGATGTTTGGAAATTAGTAGAGAATCAATATACCATTCCTACAAATGGACCGAGCACAAGTGATGAGATCAAGGCCTATGAAACAAATGGTAAAGTAGGGTTTGTTATTTTGAGTGATCTTGCAAATTTTGAATTAGTAAAAGTTATGTATTTGAAAATTGCTAAAGAAATGTGGGATAAGTTGGAAAGTATTTATGAAGGATATGATATGGTCAAACAAGCTAAGATGCAAAACTTGAAAACTACATTTGAGAACTTAAGGATGTTTGAAGATGAAAACATTACAAGCTATATGCAGAGGGTAGATGAAGTGGTGAGCTCCGTCAGAGGTCTTGGAGGTAAGGTCAAAGAACCTAAAGTGGTAAATAAAATTCTTAGAACCCTTACTAAAGCTTACAGTCATAAAGTTATTGCTATTGAGGAATCTCAAAATCTAAATCAGTATTCTAGAGATCAATTTTATGGATCTTTAACTACATTTGAGATGAGAGAGTTTGGTACTAACAGTGGTGCAAAAGTTGAGACTACTTTTAAGGATAGAAAATTAGAGAAGACTCAAGGTTCATATTAGGATGATATTGATGATGTGGAAGCTAACTTTGTGAGAAGGATGAAAAAGGGCACTGATAAGTATAAAGGTAAATTACCTTTCAAATGTTTTAGTTGTGGAAAAATAGGTCATTATGCTTCAAGACATGTCCAAATAGAAGTATGAACAATAAGAATAAGAAAAACAAAGGTAATATGATCAAGAAAATTTATTATGTTAGAGAAGAAGCAAGCATTTATGAAGATGAATGCTTGTTCATGGCTTTAAAAGATGAATTGTTTCTGCTAACTCTAAAAGTTGTGTGAAGGGATGTGCTCCAAAGACAAGATAAGAGTAAAGGTACTTTGGTATCTACTTTTTATGTTAGAAAAGATAAGAACTATTGGATCATTGGTAGTGGTTTCTCAAATCATATGACCGAAGATAAGAGTAATTTTGTTAAACATGAAAAGTATGATGGAGGATTTGTTATATTTGGAGATGATTCAGGTGCTCAAATTTTTGGAATAAGTTCAATTAGTTTAGATGGCTTGAGCGTAATGTTGATGATGTTTACTATGTCAAGGGTTTAAGGCATAACCTTTTGAGTGTTAAAAAAATGTGTAGCAAAGGATATAATCTTATGTTTTAATATGATGGATGTGAGATCAAAAAAGGGTCAAGAATTGTCATTTCTACTAGAAAGAGGACAAATGGAAATGTTTATCAGCTCAAGAGTGTTGATGGTCATTGTTTTATGACTCAAATTAATGAAAGTTGGCTATGGCATAGGAGGATGCATCACATTAATTTTTATCATTTGGTTAGAATTAGTTCAGTTCAAGACGTGAGAGATCTACCAAGAATTACAAATCCTATCAATGCTATTTACAGATATTGTCAAATTGGAAAGAAAACAAGAAGTTTCAAGGGTAAAGAAAAATCTTCTACCGAATTATTGGAATTGGTGCATATAGACCTTTTCGGTCCTATAAGAGTGATAAATCTTCAATGTGACATGTATTTCATGATTTTGATTGATGATTATTCAGGAATGACATGGGTTACTTTTCTTAGAGAAAATTTTGAAGGCCTAGATAGATTCAAAGCATTTAAACTTATGGTTGAGAATGAAATGGATTTGAAAATAAAATGTTTGAGGTCTAACAGAGGTGGATAATTCACCTCCAATGAACTTAATATGTTTTGTGAGAATCATGGCATAAAGAGGCACTTTTCTGCCCCTAGGACTCCTCAGCAAAATGGAGTAGTTGAAAGGAAAAATTGAACTATTCAAGAAGCTATAAGGACTATGATGAAAGAAGCTAACCTACCAGAAGTGTACTAGAGAGAAGCAATTCATAGTGATATTTACATACTTAATAGAGTTCAAGCAATTTAGCAAATAACACAAGGACTCCCTATGAGTTGTGGTACAGAAGGATCCCTACTTTCAAGTACTTTATAGTGTTTGGAAGAAAATGCTATATTAGAAGAGATGATGAAAACTTAGGAAAGTTTGATGTAAGGTCTGATGATGGTATCTTCCTTGGATATTCTACTAAAATCAATTCTTACAAATGTTACAACAAAAGATGGAAGAAAGAATTGTATGGATTTAAGCAAGCTTCTAGAGCTTGGTATGCAAGGTTGGACAAGTATTTGATATAGCAAGGATTCAATAAAGGTACCACAAATAGTAATTTTTACTTTAAAGTTGAAAAAATCAAATCTTGATTGTAGTTGTGTATGTTAAATGACAATTTTTGGAGGCAATGAAGCTATGTGCAAGAAGTTTGTAGAAGAGATGCAGAAAGAGCTTGAGATGTCTATGTTTGGGGAGATGAATTCCTTCCTTGGGCTACAAATCAATCAAACAAACAAAGGTATATTCATCTCACAGGAAAAGTATGTCAAAGAGATGTTGAATAAGTTTGGAATGGAAGACTCCAAACCGGTATGTACTCATGTGGTTACTAGTTGCAAACTAAGCAAGAATGATAAATCCCCTAAGGCTGATTAGAGCAAGTAGAGATTTATGATTGGTGGAATACTATATCTAACTGCTACTAGACCAGATATCATGCATGATTTTTTTCTTGTGGCTAGTGTGTGCAAGTGTGAAATCCTACTCTAAGATGTAAAACTAAACTAATGCAACAAAGGAAAACACAAAAAAAAAACACTCGGATTAGGCCTATTTAAATATAAACAAAATAAAAGAAGCAAAGAACAATATCACCTTGTTTAGATGATGGTCTTGGTTGGCCCTTTAGATGTTTGAATTTCTACTCCTTCTTTGAAAAAATAGCTCAAAATGGTGCTTGAAATGATGTTAGGGTGATGAGGATTCTAATGATGCAAATGGGTATGTGGATGTATACAATATGGAAGCTCAAAGTGCTACAACACTGGTGGATGCAAGTGATGGATTGAAGGTCGCTAAGTGCTTGATTGCTAAATGAATGCTTGGTTGTGGATAGTGCAAATGGGGAAATTTTTACCATTTTTAAGGGAAATTCATCTAACGCAATGGAGGGCCAAAAATTTTCCATGATGGAAAAGATCAAGGGCCAGGGTGATTTGATAACTCATAACCCTCACAAGTTGACATGTGGCGAGTGATGTGGAAGGGAAGGGATGATGTGGAGATGACATGGAGGTACTAGGTTGTAACTTGGGAAGGGACAAGATGTCCTCATAAAGGATGTCCTTGTCCACATGTGCTTGAGAGGACATGTGAGGAATTAAAAATTACTCAAAAAATCCTCATGGGGATGGGAGAAGGAATTTAAAATTCCTTAAAATGCATTAGATAAATAAACGTAAATTAAAAATTCACATGGGGAAGGGGGTTCCTTCTCCAAAAGTAGAAAGCATTTAATATGGTTGACTTAAGATATATGCCATAAATGGCATGGAAATTAGGTTGGGTTAATCAGGTGATTAAGGTTGTACAAATGTTGGGTTAGGGAGGATAATGAAGGATTAAGGGAAAGTGGAAGATTATGGAGGATGTGACCTTAATGATGATTAGAAGTGTGCACATCGTAATCACAAATTAATTAAATTAATCTAGATAAGAGAGAATTATGGAGGATGTGACATGAGGAGAGAGAAGAAAATGAATGAAAAATCTGATTTGATTCATAAAGGCTAAGGTGACTAAATTAAATAAATTGGGGTATTTATTTAATTTAGAGATGAAAGGGGTAAGGTATTTAGGTATTTAATTGATTTATTAAATACCTTAAGGGACATTAGGTTGTAGGGCAATATTAATCAAATAATTAATTATTTAATTAATGTGGATGAGAGATGCAAGATAGAGGAATACAAGGGTGAATTTGACCATATGGGAGTGGTCAAATTCAGGTGTCTACATTTTACCCCTCTTTGAAATACTATTAGAATAACAGTGTTTTGAACAAAAATAAAATATAGGCGACTCAATAAAAGAAAAAAATGTTAGATGATGTGGCCCAAGTATCACAAGGAAGTGGATAGAAGATAATAATGAAGAAATATGGTAGGGTATTCCCCCTTGAGAGGGTAGATGGGGAATAAAAGGGGCGCTAGACAACATCTCAATATGGAGAAATGGAGGGTACCATGCAATAGAGCTCGAAAAACCATGAAGAATGGCTTTTGAACGGAGGAAAACAAGGTGTAAATGACAAACCTTGGAAGAAAAGGGGTAAATGAATTAATAAGGGGTTAATTAAAGGGTAAAAATTACCCAAAAATTAAAAGGCTAATTAGGTGCAAAAATGAAAATTATAAATAGTAAATTTAAAAAATTACTATTCACCTAATTCTCATTTGCACACTTGGTAGCTAACTAGATGAAAGAGAGAGAGAGAGAGAGAGAGAGAGAGAGAGAGAGACAAGGATGGTTGATGGGTCGAGCAATGATGAGGAATTTGTGGATGATGATCTAATCCATTGGGTTGAGGAGGTGTGGAAGTACTATTACCAGCATGCAATACCCCACTAGATAGGCATTTGATCCCTAGCTTGTGATTCCAATTTGAATTTTATGCACATTTTTAATTTTGGGACGAGTAGGCTAGGGTACAGACATGCCACAGAAGGGAAAATTCACCCTTCTAACAAGAAAAATTTTCTCATCTAATAGATCTCTGAAGAAAGGGGTGAATGCATGCTCCACAGGGGTGGGCACGCTAGGGGAGGGGCAATTGTGAAATCACCTTTCCCCGAAAGAGGCAATCCTACACAACTCAAGGGTGGGAATGAAAATGGACAAGCAATTGGAAAATCACTGAATCTAGGAAAGGGAAAATGTGAATTCGCCCAAAAGGGGATTAGGTGGATGTGAATTCGCCCTTCAAAGAAAAGGGAAAACACAAATTTTCCACTCAAGGAGAAAAAGACACAGGGGTGAATGTAAAATCGCCCCTTGTGGAAAAGGGCGAATGTGAATTCGCCTTTGAGGAAAAGAGGGGTAGATCTGTGCCCAGAGAAGAAAGGGGCGAGTGCACTAGTCAAACAAGTGAACCCGCGAAAGGATGACAAAGGGGCGAGCGCACTAGCTAGACAAGTTAACGTGTTGGGAAGGGAAATTGGTGAACTTTCCTTGCACATAGGCGAATTTTCCAAACCGGGGTAGGGATAAAAATAAAAGGAAAAGAAATGAAATTTTGGAAAAACTAACAAAATGTTTTGCATGGATGCAAAACTTTGAGACATTGAGGATGCGTGAGAGATGTAGACACATAATAATGGCCTCAACTTGCAAGCCATATTTTTCTATGATGACCACGCTTCTCCCTCACATAATTCAATTATCTAATCATGTCCATTCCTCCATGATAATTTAAATAAATAAATTACGTTCATTTATTTAAATACATCATTGATCAATCCTTATTTCCTCCATAACATTATCATTTATCCTTGAATCAAATAAACATATTTATTTAACCCAATTTCCATCCCACCAAACAAATAATTAAAACAATTATTTATTATCTTTTGTCTCATTCCCATTTATGAATTAAACCATTATTTAATTCATAAGCCAACATTCCTGCATAAATTAAATAATTTATATTATTCCAACTACCTCTTTTTCTCCACCATTGATTCCCATTTATGAATTAAACCATTATTTAATTCATTAGTCTTTAGTAGAGGTGATCAGCGTGCCAAGTGTTTTTTGGATTCTCAAAGAGTAAACACAACAATCAAAAATCTGGAAATGAAACAATCAACTTCAAATAATTCTGATGACTTTTCATCAAAACATCACAAAAGTGGATTCAAATCCCACAATTTTGCCTACTATCCAACATATTTTCTAGAAGTCTTTGTTAGAAACCATAACTGAAATTGCTCAAAATTTTCATCATTCAACCATTAGCTTGCATTTTTACCTTAGGTTCAACCTTGTTCATTTTAGTTGCATTCCCTAGGCTTCATAATCATCCTTTCCTACATAGAATTGTCCTTAGACTTTGGATTAGGAAACCTCACCACACTTTACAAAATCATTTCCTTCAAGAGTAGGTAATCTTGGGACTTAGTCAACAATCTCCTTTTCAGTCATTGTCCTTTTTGTGAGAATTTCCAACTCAATAGTATAGTTAGGAAAACTTACTAGTCATTTTGACCTTGTCACTTAGTCCATTTAACAAGTCCTTTGATAACCAAAATTAAGACATAGATTAAGCTTAGAGTGGTTAGGAAAACCTTTCTCCAAATTGCATTCATCTTAGTCCATACTTTGCATATTTTATGCCTAAAAATCAAAAAAATCCAAAAATATTGTTCACCCTAGTCCTCATTTTGCACCTAGACATCGCATTAGTCACCTTTTTAGTCAACATTATCATCCTAGTCCTCATTTTTCACCTAGTCAATTTTATCACCTTGCATTAATCAACATTGTCATCTTAGTCATCATTGTCGCCTTGACCTTTAACATCTTTCTTTGGCAATCTTGTCATCTTGCATCAATCATTTCCTTAGGAAAACATCATAACCACCTTGCATTGTCATCCTTTATCACAAAAACACCAAAAACATAGACTATTTATCATAATCATCATCCTCATTTGAGAAATCCTCTTTTATGGTCAAAACTAGGCTTCAAAGAAAGAAAAGACAAATGGCAAACTTTGGACAAGACTTCAACACCAACATCCACACCAACACTTATGACATGAACCAAGACATGAATTTTAATCATCCATTTACCAACATGAACATACAATCTTCCATGAACCTACCAACATCCTCTCGAAATCCATTCGAACCATTCATACAGAGAGACCATAATGGACAAGTATTAGCTGAGGATTTAGAGGCTGCAGCCTTCATTTGTAGAGGACGTGGTCTTGAACGATGCTAACAGATACCTTGCTATGCTTTTAGACCAAGGGGAAAAAATACCAAGAGACTTTTACATCAATATCATAATATCTTCTTCTCCAGACAACACGATACACAACTCGACACCTCAACAAAACACAAACAATGACTCCAACAATATTACTATTGTCACCACACAAATTGCTACAAGCACCATCAATGTGACATCTAGTGGCACCATAAGTCAAAACACCTCCAACTCAATCAATGCAACATCTATTGGAGGAACACCCACCATGCCACAAGTAATATCACAATCCATGCCTACAATGTCAATGACATCTTCACAAACAGTTGGAACTACCCTTGGATCTACATCAATGGGGGAAAGTTCCTCAAACCCCATATTTGGAACTTCATCTATGACCATAGGGAAATCATCATCAAATCCTTATGTATGAATATCATTAAACCCCTTTGGAGGAACTAAATGACGTATTCTTATTAGAGGTCCCCAACCAAACATTAACACATCGTCACAACTAAACATCAATGCATCACAAGGACAAAATACCAACATCCCACGTGGACAATTCTTCCAATATGGACAAGGCACTCAAATGCGACAACAAATGAATACCTTTGGGCACCAAAATAGTCAAGGTTACCAGATTCCTCAAATCTTGACAAATATGGTTGGATCACACATCCCCACATATTCATCACAGATCCACACACAACACCACATTCCTCATCAAAATTGGCAATACCAGCAATCACCAAACCAAAACATATCATACATTTCACAATAACACATGTCACATTCAAACTCGACCATGCTATCACAATCAATGGGGACTCAAGGGATACCCATCACTCCCATGTGTGATGCGACCAATAATCCCATAATAGATGCCTTGATAGCCAGAGTGGCAGACCTCCAAAAATACATGGAAAACATGCAAAAATCCAACAAAATTCCACCAATGTCATATTACCTATGTCCATATCCTTTTGACACCACTTTATACATGCCACCATTTCCTCCTAGATATGTGGCACCAAAATTCACCAAATACAAGGGCAAGACAAATCCTATTGAACACATTCGAGAATTCATGACCAACTGTATGGACATTGCATATGAACACACTTACTTTGTGAGACTCTTCTCCAAGAGTCTAACAGGACCCACACTTGAATGGTTCTCCACTTTGAAGGGGATAAAAACATGGAATGAACTTGTAGACAAATTTGTGAAAAATTGTGCCTATAACATTCACACAGACACCTCCATCACTAGCTTATGCACACTTACAAAAGAAGACATTGGTGAAACTTTTATCCCATTTTTCCAATGATGGAGAGGCCTAGCAATTCATTGCCACATAGACATACCTAAAAAAGAGAAGGTTGACATGTTTGTACAAACACTCCTAGTCCCATTGAGAAATGGCTTGCGAGTCCATTGTTGTATAACCTTTGCAGACCTAGTCAAATAAGGCGTCCAACTTGAGAAAGCCCTTATTGCTGAGGGAAGATTAAAATATGGTCCTGAAAACAAAAAAGCAATTCCACCCACCGACAAGAACAAATATTGGGTTAAGAATAAACATTTCACCAATGATGGCGTTGTAGATGCTAAGGTTGTCAATGGAATGGGTCTTGTACTTACCCTTAAAGGGGCTTAACCGCAAAATACATAGATGACCACCCAAACCCATGTTTCTAATGTTGTATAGACAAATCAAAATAACCAAGGTAATTAGAATAACTAAAATCAAAGGCAACCCCGACAACCCAGACAATTCCCTAGGAGTCGCACATACACCCCCTTGGGTGAGCCCATTGAAGAAGTCCTTAAGAAACTCCTTCAAAATGGTTTCATCACACTTGAGGACCCAAAACCATATGACCCAAGGTAGTTTAAACCATTTTGGTGGGACAACACGTTTTCTGATTATCATCGGGAAAAAGGACATAAAACATCCTCTTGTCGACAACCAAAAAATCTAGTACAAGACCTTATAGAGAATCGTACCATTGAGATAGGTGGACCATAATTTGCATCTAATTCAGACCATACCATACACAAGAACCCACTACAGGACCATGGTTCTAGTAACCCTTCCACATCAAAAACCAATAACAATAATCGAGCCAACCATGCATGTATTGCATATGACTATTATGGTGGACCTATCATAAATCATATTAGAACAATTGTTGAACATGTCAACATAGTTACTATCAAAAAGGCCCTTGAGTGCAATGTCACTACCCAGGGGGGAAAAGTCACCATAGCCGACCCTCCTCCTCCCAGACAACCAAAGATAACAATAGTTGGCCCATCTGCCCAACAATCGTAGTCCCGTCCATTAACCAAATAGTCCCAACCTAAAGGACATTTTAACCTCATTGACCAACTTGGGAAGACACCTACACAGATTTTTATACTTGAGTTGCTATGCATTTCCCCAGCACATAAGGCTATACTTGACAAAAAATTACAAGAGTCTTTCGTTCCCCAAGACATTAATGTCAATCAATTTGAGTCTTATTGCTCCCCACCATATAACTTTTTCAGACCAAGATTACTCATCATCCAAATCCAATCATAATGATTCCCTTCACATTGAATTCTTTATCCATAAGCATAAGGTCGGACGAGTGTTAGTAGATGGTAGAGCAGGACTGAACATATGCTCCTTAAAATTGGTTAAGGCCCTAGGCTTTTCTGATGCTTCTGTAGATGCTACAAAGAGCATTGTTATCAAGGCATATGATGATGAAGAACATTCCTCTTAGGGCATAATTATACTTCCAATTCATATCGGACCACTCATTGTGGACACCACTTGTCAAGTCCTAGATCTAGAACTTCCATACGATATTCTACTTGGTCGACATTGGATCCATGCCCTAAAAGTTGTCCCTTCCACCTATCACCAATGTTTTAAGTTTCCCTTTGATGACACTGAGATTACCATATATGGAGACCTTGACCCATTTCAATGTTGTACCAATTTGAGAGGTTTCTCAGAGCGCTAAGTGCCTATTAACCATGAAGCTTTGACATCTTCATCCTCTAAATTCCTTGACCCATCAACACTTACAAAGCCTCCCACATCCACATCAATTGCTACAACATCCACTTCTGCTTCTTAGGCAACCATGACTTCCTCCATGACATCTACCACTTCATCCATCACCCCAAGCATCGACGCAATTATTAAGATCCAGGACCAAGGGTGTGGAGAGTATAATCTAAATATGACCTATTGCATAACGAGGATGCCCAAGTCTCCCTAGGCCTACGACAAGCCTTGCTTCGTGTCAGAGTCAAAAGAAATTTTCAAAGTCCCTCCAAAAACAGTATTCATAAAGTGGGGTGAAATGAGTCAAGATGACATTGACAATGTGTTATCTTGGATTTATAGAGAACTAGAGGATCCAACTCCCTTGCCAGTAAAAATATATGGTAAAGGATATGACATGATAAAGAAAAAAGGCTACGATGGAATTAGTTGCCTCGGCAAGCACAAGACAGGAAGGCAAGAACCTCTAGCCCCTAAAGGAAGACCTAAATATATTGGGTTAGGGTTAGGACCATGAGAATCTGGCAATCATAGTACCAATGTGCTTTCTAGAAAGAGAGTAAATGCTTCAGACTTTGTTGAGACAGTTGAAGATCCCCTTTCTGAAATTGATTCCCACGAATGGGAATTTGGCTCCCAGCGATCCCTAAGTGACTGTTGCCTTGATGACTTGTTCCTTGAACCAAGAGAGCCTAAATTTGAAGAGAGATTCTAGAAAATGTTCAAAATTGACACGACACCAAACAACACCAAGTCCAAATCATCTTCTACTCCCATTGACCATAATCCTGACATACTCATCTACCCTACTGAACCTAATGACCATCATTCATATTCATTTAAATTTCCACATGACACTACTAACCCTGACTCCACTCCCTTTTTTCCTTAATTTACTGATGAGTGTGAATCAAGCGAGACAGAGTACTGGATAGAATCTAATATAGAGCCTGACAATGACAATTTTATCTTTAACCTCTCTGAATTCATCGGCATGCTTTTTGCATCCTACCCACCATTCACCAATATTGATGACGGTATTTCCTTATTCTAACCTCAACTAATCAATTGGGATCAACAAGGCCCACCAGTTATTGACATATTTCAAAATGATGAGGCCATTGTAGAATTCATGGGACTGCGTGAGGGTATAC
Source organism: Sequoia sempervirens (assembly GCA_007258455.2). Classification (NCBI taxonomy): domain Eukaryota; kingdom Viridiplantae; phylum Streptophyta; class Pinopsida; order Cupressales; family Cupressaceae; genus Sequoia; species Sequoia sempervirens. Next base: position 191,124,281 of record VDFB02271358.1, on the reverse strand, counting down.
CAAGTGGAGACCACAAGGTTGGATTTTCCATTAACCTAGATTGTGCTGCTTTCTTTGGGGAGACTACTCCATCCTCTAGTCACAAAATGAAAAATAAAAATCAAGCAAAAAATGACACGTCTTTAGGTGAAAACCAAAAGGCACCTTATGATAATAAAAAAGTAAAAATAAAGGACATATTCAAAAGTGAAAACCTCTCTGAGGCACCTAAGGATGGAGGACTAGACTTTCTCCCCATAACTCAGGAAAAATCAGCCATGCTCATAGAGGACACTATGGAAGTAAACATATCTACAGCAGAAGATCCTAAGATGGTTCTCTTCATGACATCTTTGGCAGAGGAAGAGAAACCCGAGTTCCACAAATTCTTTTCAAAGCGTAAGGTCAAATTTGCATGGTCTTATGCTGATATGCTTGGGTTTGATCCAGAACTTGTCTTGCACCATTTTCCATTATTTCCAAACACCAAGCTAGTGAAACAGAAGCTATGAAAGATGCACCCACAAATCTCCTTGTTAGTCAAAGTAGAACTTAAGAAATTGTTAGATGTAGGATTCATACGGTCCATAGACTATGCTAAATGGATATCAAATCTTGTACCAGTCACAAAGACAAACAGTCAAATCTGCATCTACACAAATTTTTGGGACCTAAATAAAGCATGTCCAAAGGATGAATTTCCCTTGCCAAACATTGACATCATAGTGGACCTTACAGCAGGATATGAGATGTTGTCCCTCATCGATGGTTTTTCTAGTTATAATCATATTCGTATTTCCCCTGAAGATCAACACAAAATAGCATTCACATGTCCTTGGGGCACATACTATTGGAACATCATGCCTTTTGGTCTTAAGAATGTAGGTGCCACGTATTAGAGAGCCATGACAACCATATTCCATGACATGATGCACAAGATAAGGGAAGATTATATAGACAAACTTTTGGCAAAATATTTGCACGAAAAGACCACTTGAAGGTGCTAGAAAAAAATTTCAAGAGACTAGAAGAATACAAGGTCCACTTGAATCCAAAGAATTGTGTCTTTGGCGTAACATCAAGAAAAAATTTGGGATACATTGTTTCTGTAGAGGCATTGAAGTCGATCCTGCCAAGGTAAAAGCCATATTAGACATGCCTCCTCCAAAGAGGATAAGTGAACTTAGGACATTGCAAGGTAGGTTGCAATCTATTTGACGTTTCATAGCACAATTGGCAAACAAGTGTCATCCATTTCAGTATCTTTTGCACAAAAGTATCCCTTTTGTGTGGACAGATAAATGTCATGAGGCCTTCCAACAAATAAAAGATTATCTACTGTCACCACTATTTTAATTCCACCAATCGAAGGGAAACCTTTGATTCTATACATTTCTACAATAACTTTAGCACTAGGGGCATTACTGGAATAGAACGACCATGAAGAAAAGGAAAGGGTCGTATACTAAATTAGTAGGACATTGGTCAGATATGAGCTAAATTACACAACCATTGAGTGTGCTTTCCTAGCAGTTGTCTTTGCTGCTTAGAAATTAAGACACTACATGATAAATCACTAGACACACTTAGTGGCGAAGATTGATCCCTTGAAATATCTCCTAATTCATGCAACATTGACAGGTCGCCTAGCCAAATGGGTAATGATCGTGAGTGAGTATGATATTCAATATATTGAAAGAAAGGCAATAAAGGGACAAGTGATAGCAGACCTACTAGCAGACGCACCTATAGAGGGAAATCATCCACTAGTAGCAGACTTTCCAGATGACTCAATATTTCACATAGAAGCTAAGTCACCTTGGAGGCTATATTTTGATGGATCTCATACTAATCTAGCTCGGGGGCAGGAATATTGTTCATCACCCCTCAAGGAGACTCCATCCATAAGTCCTGCATTTCTTTTCCATATACAAATAATGTGGCAAAATATGAGGCACTTGTCACAAGACTCGAAATGGCCATCAAATGGAAAATCAGAACACTTCATGTCTATGGAGATTCTTAGTTGGTCATTAACCAAGTCAACGATGACTATGACACTAAGGATGAGAAATTAATGCCTTACAAATGAATGGTTGACAACTTTCAAACATATTTTCACATGGTTCCTTTTGAGCAAGTTCCAAGAACACAAAATAAGGTAGAAAACACAATGGCCACAATTGGCTCTCTCTTGGACATTCCTAGTAATGTGCCTCAAATTGAATTTTTGGTAGAACAACTTTTGGTTCCTACATATGACATACCTAAATCAGAGATGGTTTGTGAGCTTTTTGGTCCCAATTCTCCATGGTATCAAGACATTTATGACTACCTCAAGTCCCAAACCCTTCCCCCCAACCTATCCAATATCTAACAAAAGTCCTTTATCCAAAAAGCTACCAGATACACCATCCTCAGTGACACCCTTTACCGTTGTAGCTTTGATAACTCCCTTCTTTGATGTCTCAACGTTGATGAAGCACGAACGACCTTGCAAGAGGTACATGAGGGTATATGTGGATCCCATTCAAGTGGTCCTCCTTTAGCCAAAAAGATAATGAGACTTGGGTATTACTGGCCAACCATTGAGAAAGATGCACTTGAATTTGTTAGAATGTGTCGCCAATGTTAGATACACAGTGACTTGATTCATGCACCAACACAGGAACTTTGACCGATTACTTCTCCTTGGCCCTTCACACAATGGGGACTCAACCTCATGGGAAAGATCCATCCTACCTTGTCCAATGGCCACAAATTCATCATTACCACCACTGAGTACTTTACTAAGTGGATTGAAGTCATCCCGCTCACTTACATTATTGGAAAACAAATTTCCAAGTTTATCCTCAACTATATCATTTGTCGATATGGTATTCCACAATCCATCATCAAAGATAATGGTCATCCCTTCAAGAATCAGGATGTTCATGAACTTTTTGAACACTTTCATATCCGACACCACTTCTTCACACCTTACTACCCACAAGGAAATGGTCAAGCTAAGGAATCTAATAAAATGATCATCAAACTTCTTAAGAAGACCGTCAATGATGCTAGTCGTGACTGACACATACAACTTAATCCTGCTTTGTGGGAATATCGCACTAGCATCTGTACTCCCACTAGAGCCACTCCATTTTCCCTCATCTTTGGAGTTGAAGCCATCTTGCCCATAGAGGTCGAAATTCCATTCCTACAAGTCTCTATGAAAGTTCTAATCACTGATGAAGAATATTGACAGTCACGATTGCATGAATTAGAAATGCTAGACGAATGCAGACATAATGCCTTGAACCACTTATAGGCTTATCAAAATTGTCTTTGCAAAAGCTACAAAAAAAGAGTGATGACTCAGAAATTTGACATTGGTGACCTGGTTCTGATGCAAAATCCTAAGAATCAGTCCAATAGAGAAAAACCAGGCAAATTTGAGCCCAATTGGCTAGGTCCATACATCATCACTGCATCATTTGGTCTTGGTGCTTATTAGTTGGCTACTCCAGATGGAGAAAAATTGACAAAGCCAATCAACAGTCTGCATTTACGCAAGTTCTATACATAGCATTAGAAAGTCTAGCCGAAAACCATTAAAAATACAAAAAAAATGGAAAAATACAAAAATATCGTCACTTGGATGAAAACATGGCAAACAGGCACCCTGGTGACACAAAAAAAAAATGAATGAAAAAAATTGACCAAAATAAAGAGAAATAATTCATCCAATAGTGAAAACCTCTAAATAGGCACTTTGGATAAGTACCATGGTGAAAACCTAGAAAACAAGCGCTATGTAGTCAGTCATTGCTTTGACATCTACTGTCACTATATCTACCTTATTCCATAATAAACATCCATTTTTCTCACATTCATCACAATGTTTCACCCTGATATCATGACGTTTCTTTCCATGGTCGGTAGTGGTTGGCATCAAGTCTTGTGCATCGCCCATCCATACCAGTCACGCCCTTTCCATCAACTTGACTAGGGGCAATATTTTATCATGAGACTACAGTGGATATTGCACATGGTCTTTACAATCGAAAAAGTCCCAAAAAATCATAAAAACTAGACAAAGTCTTGAAAATCATAAAAATCATAAAAAGTCCTAAAAAAATCATAAAAATCATAAAAAATCCTGAAAAAATCATAAAAGTCATAAAAAGTCCCAAAAAAAATTCTAAAAATCATAAAAAGTCGTGAAAAAAGACCTAAAAATTGAAAAACATCTTGAAGAAAGCACAAAAAACATCCAAATAACATCACAAATCCCAAAAATAGAGTCAAATTTAGTCATGTTAGTCATTTTAGTCTTTGTCAATTGTCAAACTACAAGGTCTCTATGCATTTGATACATAGGCAAGGCCATCAGTCGATGTGCCCCTGAGGCCCCCTAGGGTCGATCCCTTAGGGTTTGTCTGGTCAAGTCAAAACATGTCAGTCCATCATCAATATTTTTTTCCATCCTTTCCGAACTACGAGGTCTCTGAGTGCATGACGTAGGCAAGGCCATCAGTCGATGTGCCCCCGAGGCCACCTAGGTTAGTCCTTTAGGGTTTGTCATTTTTGAAAAATAAGTAAAACATAGTCACACTTAGAAACAAGACAATCATTTGAATGTCAACATTCAAATTGTGAACCAACAAACAACATAGTCCAATCAGTCATCAAGCCAAACATCAGTCAAATTGCCAACACAATGTCAACCTAGTCACTTTATGGTCCCCTTCAAGATGTGTCCTTTGAATTGGACCCCATCAACACTTCATTTTCCTTTTCAAGATGTGTCTTTCCTGATGACAGGCTCCGTCACATAGTCATTGGCCTTTTCAGGATATGTCCTTCCTGATGACATGCATCATCAAACCATCAAAACTGTCAGACTATTCAAATCATCAACCTGTCAAACTATCAAGCTCTCAACCTTTGTCAAATAAATATTGGTAAACATATTCAATGGCTGTTGATTTTCCTTGTCTATTTTGTCTTATCTTTTTTATTGCTTTGTCTCATGAACATGTTACTAGCTACCTCAAGAATTTCCCATGAAGGATTTAGAGGTGCAATGATGTCTCATGGCCCAATTTTCCTTGATTGTTGTCTTTGGTGTGTGTTGACAAAAAGACTGGGGAAACTTGGCCTTTAGTGTGAGTTAGGACATTCCTTGTCTGTGGTCATCTTTTTTTTGCAAGTGGATGACCTTGCACACCTTGGTCCATGTCATATCATGGTGTTTGTTGTCCATTTGTCACATATTACTACCTAATGATGATTATGCAATACCTATGATGTTATTTGGCAAAATATTGAAGTATTCCTTTTTCATCCTCACATCCATGATTTCCACGCTAACCTTTCTTCTATTTCTTCATCCTCTAGTCTTCTCATCCATTTCGAGAGGACACTCACATTCTTTCAACCCACCTGTCCTCTTGAGGGGGCATACCACTACTTTTTTTTCATCCTTCCTCTCCTCACCTTCACACTAGGGCATTCTTTTTATTTTTTTAGTTTTTATTTTTTTACTTGTTTTCTTTGACACGACGAGATAAACTGCATTATGTCAAAGAGGGGAAAAATGTAGACACATAAAAATGGCCTCAACTTGCAAGCCATATTTTTCTATGATGACCATGCTTCTCCCTCACATAATTCAATTATCTAATCGTGTCCATTCCTCCATGATAATTTAAATAAATAAATTATGTTCATTTATTTAAATACATCACTGATCAATCCTTATTTCCTCCATAGCATTATCATTTATCCTTGAATCAAATAAACATATTTATTTAACCCAATTTCTATCCCACCAAATAAATAATTAAAACAATTATTTATTATCTTTTGTCTCATTCCCATTTATGAATTAAACCAGTATTTAATTCATAAGTCAACATTCCTCCATAAATTAAATAATTTACATTATTCCAACTACCTCTTTTTCTCCACCATTGATTTAATTGCTTTCAATTAAATCTCAACCCTTCATTTCAAGGCTTGCCCTAACTTTGACCTAATGTTTCCCTAACCCTAATCCTCCTTATGACATTGATTATTGGCCTTTGATCTTAGGGCTTCACCAACTTTTAATCTTGGCCATCCATTCTCAATTTGGAATTCTTTAAAAGGCCCTCTTTCAAGTCATTTTGGACACACACACACAAGTTATTTTCAGTATGCTTGAGGGATTTTGAGCACTTGAGCAACCACATTACTTCAATATTTTGCTTTTTTTTGGCATAGGTGATAGCTGTACTTCAAATTTGAGGGAAATTATACAAGTTTTCGGCAAGATGGAGAAGGCCAATGGAGGTCAACCAATGGAAGCTTGAAGACTAGGTGATATTGTTTCATGTTTATTTGCTTCTTTTTTTCATTGTGCTCTATTGTTGATTAGGGATTAAGTTATTATACTACTTGCTAATAATCTAAAAAATTTCTCTAATACAAGAGACACTTGGTGGTGCTAGAGGTGATAGTTAGGGTGATGAATTCCCATGATCATGGGTCATTAGTGTAGGTGAGATTGCTACATATGTTGGGGTATCCCAACATCAAAGCACACAAAGGACTACTGACCGCATTGATGGAGCGATGGAGCTCAGAGACTTTGACCTTTCATCTCCCAACATGGGAGATGAGTATGACACTAGAGGATGTGTGGAGGATCCTCAAATTGTGGATCTAAGGACACCTAATTAGTTGGACCCATAGTCTAGTAGTGGACAGGAGCCTATGGGTTGTATTTGGACCTATTGAGCTACCCATCTAGGGGAGGGAGTTGGATCTTGACACTTGCTTGGGGTTGGAGATACCAGCTCTACCATTATACCTTTGTGGCCTTATTAGTGATATTCTATTTCCAAACATGAGTGGACGCTTTTGCAGCCTCAAGGTGATTGAGGTGGCCAAGCACATTGTGGAGAGATAGGAGGGAGAGTTTGCATGGGGAGCGTGCATGTTAGTACAGTTATACTGAGACATGCACATCTTCTATTATAGATGAGCACTCAATGTGACACATGTGGCTTTTCTCCAAGTATGGGCCTTGGAGCACATTCGAGTGGCAAGGCTAGAAATTTTGATCATCATGACACAATATGACACACTGCTAGTGGCATACTAGTGGGGGAAGGAGTATGGCTAGAGACTGCACTATCAGGATGTGGGTGATTTGGAGGGGTGACTATGGAGACTGGATGGGCTAGTAGGAGAGGAAATCACATGGGGACCTTACTCAAGGTGATGGTTTGCAGGGTGGAGAGATGATGATAGGAGATGGAGGGGATGCCTATTCTATCAATGTTACTTGATTAGCTAAGACCCCTTTATTGTGGAGTTGTATAAACCAAAAAGGGTTACCCAACAATATAGGATACAATAGGATATTCTTGCAGGACCCTAGAGATTCAAATAGATCAACTAAGAGCTAGTGGCGATATGGGGGGAGTAGATTACTATGGAGTTTGTTTGACAGATGTGGGAGATAGTCCTGCTGACATAGTACCCATGGAGGGGAGGACCAGCGGATGCAGGTACCATAGTATGGTACTTTGTATGATGGGTGGAGAGGAGGCCAAGGAGGATGATGACTGTGCACTCGATTGTAGGGGCTCTGGGGTTCAAATCTGATGATGAGAGAGAGCTAGAAAGACCACAGAGGTGGAGGAGGAGGGCTGAAAGACAAAGGAGAGGAGGAGATGGTGATGTGGAGATGGATGAGGCAAGAGGGGAGGAGCAGGTGATAGAGGTGGATGCTCCAAAGGTGCATGCATTGGCTATAGTACCCTACATGCCACCACCACCCAAGGATCCCATAGTGCTACTTACAGGAGCCCTAGCCTAACTAGATATAGCAAACATCAACTAAGGGAGTCTAACATAAATCATGATATATTATAGACATAGGTGGAGGGATTGTGAGTGAAGGTAGAGTGACTACAGGGTTTGCAAAGAGATAGAGATAGGGATTACGATTCCCTTGTAGATAGGGCAAGGAGAGAGGTGTTGGAGATGGAGAGGGATAGGGATGACCTATAGAGACAGGTAGGGGAGATACAAAGAGGATTGGATGAGATTTAGTGGGAGAGGGATGAGGCTTGAGATAGAGTGGAGTGTATTGAGGTGGTCATGGGGGACGTAGGGGGACTGCTAGAGAGGGCAGAGGCAACAAAGGAAAAGTTGCAAACACTACAGGGTGAGTGGGATGCATCAGCACAGAGGATAGCACAGTTGTAGGTATAAGTGGATCAAATGTAGTTATCCCATGAGGCTTGGGAGAGGGAGATGAGACACATCAGTGGGTTGAGGGACAGGTATAGGATAGAGAGAGACTTGGGAAGGGCACAGGCAGCAAAGGTGGTCGATGTCAGGATAGAGGTCAACTATTATATGTTTTCTTATCATCAGGCCATCCCAAATCCGACATGGAGGGTATCACCATATGTTAGAGCATCCCCATAGATGCTAGCACCATCACACTTAGGGGAAACACACACATGAAGATATAATGGCTACCATGAGACACCCCCAAGGCAGAGGTTCAGTGCCAAACTCCCCCCAGAGATCAGATGTTAGGAGCGCGGGCTAGAGGAGAGAGGAGATAGGATATAGATTTTGATAGGTGCAGGGTGGATGGGAAGTATAGGAAGATAGAGACTATAGATTCGGTAGCATAGATTGGACATAGATTATTTCATTCATTATTTATTCAAGAGATGTAGTCTATGTACCTAATTAGAGCTCTACACTTGTATCTTATTTGATGAATGTTCATGGATATCATGATGGACTTGTTACTATGTTATTATGGACTTTTATTATGGATTATGGTGTACATATGATGGAGACTATATTTTTTGATATATATGATATGTGATGGACATTGTCGACACTATGTGGTTATTATGGGATTCCATGAATGTTTATTATGATCATGTGTATGTTGATGATTATGAGATATGCATATAGTTATGATGATTATGGTTTATGCTTATGTTTATTGTATATGCATTATTTATAACACTTTGTGATTCAGGATTTGATGGATGATTCATGATTTTATGATGTATGCTATGGATTTGGTACTAATGGTGTGTGATGCAAGTGGTGATGTTAATGTTATTTATTATGTATGCATATGAGATATGACATAATGATGAATGTGCTATGGATAACCATGTATATATGATGTGATATGATAATGCAACATGATGCAATGGATGAAAATATGTGTTGTATGCATATGTGATCATGTTATGGATGAATGTGATAAATGTAATATAATGCAATGTATGTGGTGAAATGAACTAATATGTTTAAAATAATAACTCCAAACAACCTAAAATGATAATGCAATAAAATGATAATGGAATGGAATGAACTTAAGATGCTTGGAATAACCAATCTAGATTAATCTAAACAACTTAAAATGAATATGAAAATGATAATGCAATGAGATGAAATGATATGAAATGAACTTAAGATGCTTAGAATAACCAATCTAGATTAATTTAAACAACTTAAAATGGATATGAAAATGATAATGCAATGAGATGAAATGATATGCAATGAACTTAAGATGCTTATAATAACCATTCTAGATTAATCTAAACAACTTAAAATGGATATGAAAATGATAATGCAATGAGATGAAATGATGTGCAATGAACTTAAGATGCTTAGAATAACCAATCTAGATTAATCTAAACAACTCAAGATGATAATGAAAATGGTAATGCAATGAGATGAACCTAAGTGAACAATGATAGGTGTGACAATGTATCACATAGCAAGATTAGTGATGATGGATGAGACATTGCACCTTTCAAAATACATTGGAACCCTAATAGGAAGAAAAGACGAGGGAAGAACATTTGCACAACCAAAATCACTAAGCATAGGCTAGGGAAAGAATGGATTGGGATAAATATGTGATGATGAATGAAATAAAATACTAATGCCATTTTGCCATTTTTCCATTTTAGGAGCACTAATTTTTTCTATAACATAAGACATAATATGCTAGGGTATGAAGAACCAAGGAAGATTAGTGTCAAATGCATAAGATAAACATAGAAAACAAGGAGGCTATCCCAACACCCAAAAGCCACAAGGGATTTGGTCGGGCTAGGTATTGGGATAACCACAAGCACAAAGGATTCCCCAACATAACACAAGACTATAGGGATCTTGGTGGGTACTACGTGGGACAACCAAGAAGACAAGAAAATGCAAAATCAAGATATTTCCCTATGTTTACTAGTCAAAGAGCACCATGATATGATGGATCATGGAAACCCTGAAAAGGTATAATAGGAAGTTCAAATGATAATAAAAAAAAACCCAAAAGAATCAAAATATCACAATAAATTTCAAATGTTCTTTGCCATAGGATCAAAAGGGTGGATGGGATTGATGTGATCTGATTTAGGAAGGATACATCCTATTATGACCAAGGATGGAGGGTAGATTAAATGAATGATGTGACTCAAGATACTCAAAATTGATTGGACCTCATGATACTAATGGATTTTTCTTGTTTAAGCACTAGTTGAATAAGGACATACTTGACAATACGACATGACAACAAGACACACCCTAAAGACCTAGGGGCTTGGGGGCTAGTCAAAGATTATCCTTTCCTACGTGAAAGCATAGAGCCCTCGTAGTTCAATAAAATATCGATGATTGACCATGGATAAAATTGGAAAGAGGACAAAGGAGACCTTGATGGATGACAAAGATAGGATGGACAAATGCCTCGGGGGATAATCAAATGATTAGCCTTACCTACGTGAAAGCGTAGGGGAAACGTAGTTTGAAAAAATTCCAAAAGGCAAGATGGGACCTAATGATGATCGACATGATGAAGGATCCTAGATGAGGACACAAGACCAATGGATGACACCAATTTACAAGTGACAAAAAGCTCATATTTTTGGATAAAAGCTCAAGATTTAGGATAGTCGATCTAAATTGTCGAATGCTCAACCAAAATCTACCAAGCAACAGATAAGAGGAATGTTGATGGGAGGATGGGAGCAATAGGATGTGTGGATAGGATGGATGGTTTAGCATAAAGTAACTAGGACGTAAGGTAGATAATGATTAAGCCCTCTACAAATGGCGCCTATTGCAAGGTTTTCACCACACATACTTATCCAAGGTGCCACCAAGGGTGTTGTTCACCATAGGATGAATTATTTTTCTTTACTATTTTTTGGATATTTTGACGTTTTAATTTTTTTTTGTATTTTTTCTAATTTTTTACTTTTTTGGTTTTTTTCAGGATATGACAATCCAATTGACTTAGGTGTAAAACATCTTTAGATGCATGATGCTAATAGGCTCCTCTAAGGGTTCCCCCTCAGGTGTAGCAAGCCAATATGCACCAAAACCATATTTGGTAGTGACAACATAAGGACCCAACCAATTTTCCTTGAACTTTCCTTTCTTGTCTCAATCTTTTTTGGTGCGTTGATTCTCCTTAAGGACCAGATCACCAACATTGAATTGGTGTGGATGGACCTTCTTATTGTAGCTTCTCCTAAGATGATCCTAGTATGCTTGTAGATGATTGTAGGCCTTGATGCGCTTTTCATCCAGGAGTTCTAGTTAACTTAACCCTACAACTCGAGAATCTTCATCACCGATGAGATTCTTCAGAGAGATTCAAAGTGATGGGATCTCGACCCCAATCAGCACAGTAGTATAATTTGAAAAATAAATGACTATGTGACTAAAAATTTTAGTCACATGACTAACACTAGTAGTATTTGGCAAGAAATGACTAATTTGGTCATTTATAAGTGACTAATTTGGTCATCGAGTAAAATCACAACTAAACGACTAATATCATACAAATAAAAAATGACTAAATAAATAACTAATATTAGACAAATAAAAATGACTAAATAAATGTGCTCATTATTAAAATATTGGCCATAATTTTCATTTTAATAAACATACTCTAAAACCTTCGTCAAGACTTTATTTTCAATCGTAACCCACCATAATTAATAATAAAATATTAAAAATAAAATTACTAATAAATATTTTTTGTGGAATGAATATTTTGTTTTGTGGTTTCATCATATGAACACCAAAGTTTCTTCTAAATTGAATTCCCAACTCAAAGGGCCCAACAATGTAGTGTGGAAGATAAATATGCATTGTAACGCCCCGCCGTGCGAACCCCAAAGGAACTAATAACAACAGAACAATTTTTTTTTTTAAACAGAACATAAGATTGTATTTAAATATTCCAAAATAACAAAATATTAAGTTACACGACTAATTCCATTGGGGTACACGAGGTGACATTACTACCCTAACCCATAACCACAATAATAGAATAAACAATAATTAAACAATTATATAAATCTATTCATTCCCATTTCATCATTTAAAATATCTATTAAACAATAACCATATTTATAACATATGTACATATGAAAATGAAAGATACTATAAGGATATGAAGCATTTAGATTACCACAGAAATAACACAACTTAACACAATTATTACCAATGATCGTTCCTGAATAAATACATTGCCTGAATATATAGTACATCCAAATGATAGAAAAATACAACTGTCTGAACATACATCTCAATAACCACATATACAATTTACAACAAGGTCATCCCAACACATGTGGGAGACAATACATTAATGAAAACATTACATCTGAAGTATAACATACATCTGGTACAAAGAATTACTGGATCATCAACATCCTCCAAAATCCTGCAATAAAAGATACATCTGCAACAGAAAGGGAACCCAATGGGGTGCGAAGCACGTTCCACCCAACCACCCCCGTGCTGAGAGTAGACAAGGAAGGGTCCCCGACCAAGCATGCCTAACAATAACAAAGACTAACTCCAAATAGACAACTTAACATCAAAGACCACTTAGAAACTCAACAACGACAAATCCAAAGGCACAACAACAAATCACTTATGAACATAACAATAAAACACCTTTCCAAATTACAACTAGTCACACTCACAACATCAATGAAACTCAAGGCATAATAACAAATACTTCTTCCAACAATAACCAAAGAGAAACCAATAAATCACTTAACCACTATAGACACAATATCACTTAACAACTACAATCACAAAGTTGCTTAACAACTACAAACACAATATCACTTAACACTACAATCACAACATCACTTAACACGAGGTTACAATGCTTCCAGAGAACAAAGATCATGAACATCACATAATAACTGATTAACTGTCAACATAGGAAGAGTGTCATGCATAAATTGCCATGAGTTACCCTAGCTCAACCTTCCTGGGCTACCGGACCCCCATCCTGGGTTACCCTGGCTTGCCTCTACCGGTCGCCGGACCCTCACACAAAACTATGCATCCCATCTCATCTCGAGCCTTATCATTCACTTGCTTCACAAGAGAGACATTCTTTATCTTTATTAGTGTGAAAGATCCCCATTAATTTTTTTAGATTATCACTTAGTTAAACTCTAGGTGAGTTACCCTGGCACCCCTTTGTGTGCCCGGCCCCCACAAAGAGCCACTCTCCTATCGACAACACACAAGGTACAATACCACAATAGGTAACTAGACAACATAACCACTCCAATCCAAGGAGGAAACAAAACAAGGAAACTCACTCCGAGCACCAGAGGAAACCAAATACAAAAACACACTCCTTCCAAAGGAGGTACAAATCTCATTACCCTCTCCTATTTTCAGGAGGCACAAATCCCCGTTCGTGGAAACCGGGTACCACATCATAGTACAACTCTACACCATTCCCAAGGCGATTCTCAAATTGAACCTCTACACAAAATATCCCACTCTAGAGAACTTCTCTGGAAGACTTACATAGACCCTTAACCCCCATTTGCCTGACATGGAGAATAAAAGAAACATGATAGAAAAGCATTCCATCTCTGGAAGCCCTTAACAATAACTTAAACTCTTATGAAAGGTAAGGTAAACCTAAGGTTTTCCCATATGACATAATAAAACAATGAAGAGAATACCACAATAGACTTAACGAATAACCTCAAGAAAACAATTACTTAAAAACAACTCCATATAAAAATATTTCCAATACTCAATAATTTCATCAAACAAATAAATCAACAATTCAAGAATATTTGATTCAAAACAAAACACATCGTTTAATTCAAATACGCACAATTACACTATAACATCATATCTTTTAATTTTAACTATACGATTTAATTATAACCACATAACTCATTTCCAATTCCCTCAATTAAATTATATCACTATATCTAGTAAAAATTATCATATTAAATTTTTGTTCAAAGCATCTCAAAATTAATATATAAATATATCCACGCATAAAATATTTTTATAAAAATCATTTTATAGAAACATATAATAAAATTAACAAATAATATATATAATATAATTTATATACATTAATATATATATTATAAATAATATATAATATATATATTAATATATATATTTAAATAAAATAAAAAATGTATATTAATATATATAATACATATTATTAAAAAAAAGCGAATAAAAAAAAACTTTAAATTTAAATTTGTTTTATAAAAAACACGCAGCCCTTTTTGGTGGTACTACGTACCTCCCAATGGGAGGCCGCAATCCCCATGACTGCGTACAGCAGTCAGTGACTGCTGTGCGCAGTCTGTGGACTGTGTGCAGTACCTTGGTGGGTGGTACGGCTTTGGCCGTCCACTCACCCCAACCAATACATAATAAATTTATTTTTATATATATATTTTAAAAACTTTATTTCACTGCGATTTCGTACGGTTATAACTTCAAAATCCGACATGCATTCATTAAATTATTTCAAAAAAAAGAAAAGAATAATATACAGAAGTTACCAACACAATACATATCTTTTTATAAAGGAAAATAATATATTATATATATATAACCCAAAATTTATAATTAAATAGAAGAATAATTTGTTTTATATCAGACACACATTTAAATCAAGGCATGTAAATACAACCCAACAATAACAATGATTTTCTCTACAGAACAATAATTTCATATTTAAATTTTATTGAAGACTTTTCAGAAGATTACACTATAGTTTTCTATGGAAGGATTCAAAGGCTTATAACAAACAAATTTCAATATCTGAATTCTCTTTCCAAAACACAGAGAAATTGATTTTTTTTTTTGAAAACACAACAACCAGATTTATTTGCAGACCAACCAAGTATTAATAATTTAAAAGGAGAAAACCTGGAGTCCTTCGTCTAAAGAAGAATTCCTTTTGTAGCCTCCTCTCGATCTCCTCTTGCCGCTCTCTTCTCCAAATCCCACTTTTCTTCAAAACCCCAATAATTTTTTACCCAGAAAACACAAAAACCCAAAACTATCTTTCTTTTCCAAAACCCCCAAAACAACAGAGCCCAAAAACTTCTGTGTGTCCATAATCTCCTCATAAAAAAAATAATAAATCAAAATAAATATTCAATAAAGCTCTTCCCCTTTCTTTTCTCAAAAATCCCCTTTTCTTATTGGTCATTTTTCCAGCTTTTAAAAGCACAACTTATCTACAATTTTAATTAAAATAATTTATTTAATTCAGATATTATCCTCACATGATTTTCTAATTTAATATTAATAAAAAGATAATATCTAATTATTCTCAACAATATTAATTTAATTTAATTTCTTGCACTTTAATTAATTAAATACCTTTTTAATTTACAATATATTTAAATTTAACCATTTACTAACTCACAATTAAATCAAAACAACAAAACACTTTAATTAATTATCTTATCAAATAAGATTAATTAATTAAACACTAACCATAAATTAAATAAAAAACTCAACAATTAACTACACAACGACAAGGACAAAACTTCAGTCATGACACACGACTCACAACAAACGATGGACTTGGGATGGGGACACTTCCAAACCTACTCCCTTTTTCAACATTTTACCCATTGGGTTAATTTATTGCTCGCCCTGTCCTGCCGAAGCAGGTGGAAACGAGACTTATTCCTGCAATCCTGCATCCAAATAAACGTCAAGTAGCACATGTATATATATAATCAAACATCCTATCATGAGAAGGAATTGCAGTGTAGCAAGGCACTCGTGAACGAGTGATGCTACACTGTCCTCTCACCTACTCTATTCTAACAATTACAATATCAATGACGAACTAACATTTCTAACCAAATTGATCATAAGATAACATGATACTTAACTACTGCATCATAACTAATTATTAAACCATTGCATTATAAAATAATACTAAGTTCAAATAACATAATCACCATAGAATCATCACATCGACATATAAAACATTAATGAACGACTATTTGAATAAACAATAATCCAATCAACACACAGAGTAACATAAATCATACTAATAATGTCATATCAAATGATCATGTCCACTAAAGGAATAACATCATCAAACTTCAAACCAACCAAATCAAACCATAATAGTATCATCATAGTATCAATGTATCAAGTTAAAGCATAGAAATTAATAAATCCAAATAGTAAGAGGAGGGGTATTACATGCATACAATTCTCAAATATATACTAAGCTACTTGTAAGTTTACATACTCTACATTTACTAGAGGAAAATAATGATATTAAAAATAATTTACAAATATGATTATATAAATTAGTTAAATTATAATAGAAGAGATAAAGATGGAGATAAAAAAATAAAGAGATAGAGACAAAGAAATATAGAGGTAGAGAGATAAAGAGGAATAGAGATATAGATGGAGAGAAAGATTGAAAGAGAAATGAATAGAAAAAAGAGAGATAATACAAGAGAGATAGAAATGTAAGTGATAGAAAGGGAAAGAGAGATAGAGAAAATAAAAACTAACTTTTTATTACTTGTTTCATCCCAAAAATCCATGAATGGTATGTGTCCTTGGGGAGCTATGCTCAAGGTAGCATGATGTTTGATATAGACAAAAAAACTTATAGAGAGAGAAAAATATATAAAAGAGAGGGAGATAGAGATAAGATATAGAGAGAGAAAGAAATAGATAATATATAGAGAGGTGGATAGAGAAAAAATAAATTGAATTCCTGTAATAAATTTACTATTACAAATATATAATTTTGTCTAATGAAAAATTATATTTAAAATATATAATTATTGATTGAATGTTAATTGAGACCTTTGTTACATAAACATAATTTGTGAAATTACCTACCAATTGACATCATGTACTACACATATGTCTAAAAAAATACACCAAAATTTTCTCTAATTGACCTTTCATACCTCTTCGGTGTACCTATTGCACACTAAGGTGCAACTACTAGTAATAATTATATATATATATATATAACATGTCAAAATGTGCTCATTATTAAAATATTCAAGGCCATAATTTTCATTTTAATAAACATACTCTAAAACCTTCATCAAGACCTTATTTTCAATTATAGCCCGCCAAAATGGAGAAGTGAAAGTGCCTAATTTTGGATTGCAACCTCTATCCATTTTTCCAAATCGAACATGATTTGTACAAAATCTTGTGGTAAGTCACTTTCCATGGTTTCAGTTAATTTTACTTTTCAAATCTATATGCAGTTAGGCCATATGATCCATTCTTTTTTAATCTTTCCTTCGACACTTTAGGCTTGGTTATCCTGCAGATGGAGCATGTTCATCATGCTTTTCAAGTTTTTGTAATGAATCTAGTCTTCATCTGCTTCTACTTGTCCATATGCTTCTTTTATTTTTCCTTACATTTTTATTCAATCTTTATGACAAATTTTCATTCTACTAGAATGATACATTAATATCTTCCCTTGACTATGGAAATTCTTTCCTTAACCTTTTAACTTTTTTTGTGGCTCTTTTGCATTTGTAGCTACTTGGCACCATTTAGAAGATACATTTTATCAATTTCTCATATCAAAAAATAAAATTTCAATAGTAAACTATGCAAAATCCTACTATATTTGGTAAATGGGTATCATTATACTTCATTTTAACTGAGGAAATTCATCTTGCAAGTCAAGCTTTATACATAACCAATTAAAATCTTTTGTATAGTTTAAACTTTGACTTGCTTTTGTTTAGATTGGCAGGTTCCTCTATACCTCAGTGGCTAGAATTTCATCCTCATCACTTTCTTGAGTTGACTCAGTTTCATAAGGAAACAATTGATTTGTTTATGCAGTGCAAAGGAAGAAAATCAATCACTTGAAAACATGTTCCTGAACTGTGGACTAAATCCATTTAGTTTCTTCAAATTCACAAGAGAATTCACCATGTAAATGATCACTACAAGAGCACAAATCTAAGTTTCCACTTTTCTTGACCTAAAAAAGTTTAATCCTCATCTTCAAACTCATTAGAGACTCCATCTCACTCAAAACACTCAACATCAGGACCTAAGTGCATTACCCAAAGGGGTTTTCACTCAAACCTGTCTTCAAAGCTAGTAGTCCTCCAAACATGAACTATCAAAGATGTCCTTTAACACAAACCTCCATTAAATACTGTAATGGCTTTTAGGATACCCCCTTAAGGGTTTTTAAAACATATCAAAAGATCATCATAGGTTATTTTAGGAAATAGGGCTCAAACCATATTGTTACCGTTCCAAATTAGGTCTAATTGGGCTTAAACTGCACAAGGGTTTATTGATTTTCTTATCTCCAGTCTCAAACTCATTCAATAAATGATTCAAATAGTATTCATTGGGTCTACTCATGCTCACAAATCTATCAGAAGTCTATTTTCATAAACATTTTAACAAACCCTAGGCTTTAGGCTATTTGATTGTCCCAAAACTCTATTTTCTCAAACAATACACAGATTTTTAGTCCTAACCTCTCTCTTTTCACATAGTAGCATGTACCTTATGGTCTAAAACCTCAAAAAAATGAAATTGCATTCCATGTGGAATATTTTCACCAAGAATTAGAACATTTCAATGGAAAAGTTTGGAGAAACATAAATTTTTATGTCACTATTTACCCTAAATTAGGGTTTCCACTGTTTTTCAAAAAAATCCCAATATCTTATTCAAATTTGAACCAAATTATATGAAAAAAACTTTTGAGGGAAGGATATTGAGCATACTTTTACCTAAAAACAATTTGAAGTGACCTTCTACCCGTATTGGGCCATACAAAGACCTAAAACAACTAATTTTTAGTAATTTCTAAGAAAAGATGGAATTTATTTATGATTCTCCATCACAATAAAATTCCTCCAACTCACTACATCTTCAATACAATCTACCCATGTCTTGGAAATGAGTTACAATTCATTTTTAAATGCTCTACAACTTCCTCCAATGAATGAAACTAACTCAAACAACCCTATGAACTTTAGTATTCCATCCTTGTATTTTTTGTAATTTTTGCATCTTTTTATGACAACTTTTCATATTTTTACAAAATTTGACATAATAGACTCAAATGACCATCCTAATGACCTCAACAAATTAAAATGACTCAAATTACCTTACAACGATACTAAATCATCAAAATTTAATCAACCTTCAAGATTTGCTCCATGGAAACATGACAGAGTCAAGGTGCTCCTACACCATTTGTTCTCTAGATATAGTTATTTTTTGTCCATGTTAAGGATTTCATATATATCCTCAATGATGTAAAGCATATTATGTGCATGTTGATGTATCCTCAAAATTTATAATATCTAACCAACATCTAATTTTTTAGGATCTAACAAAACTGTCAAATTGATGCATGATGAGTTTGGTTTTTAAGCTAAAGGAACATAAAGGTATATTAATTTAGGTAGTATTTGGAATTTGGCCAATTACATGCTTGTAGATGTTGAACTGGTATGTTAATTACTAATTAGTACTTTCCACAACTAAAGATGTTGGATTTGGGACTTTGCATCCAAATTTGATGGTTTCTATCTAGATAAATAATGTTTCTCTCATCTCTTATCTTACTAAATGCGTAAGATTTTTTCTCATTTATTCTACCTTAAATATTTTTCCTCCAATTATGGTGAAAATGGGATTTCTTTTCTTTTCCCTTGATTTTGAAGCTTGTAAGATGTTTTTGTTATCAATGACAAGTGGAGTGTTTTGAAGTCCAAGTGACCTTTCTTGATTTTGTTGTTGCAACTTCGTGACTTGAAATCTTTCCAAAATGTCTTTCATTCCAATGAAATGAACATGGTTTTGATACAAAATTGAGCTACTCTTTTTGCATGGTACTCATACATTTATAACATGCAAACAATAATGGAAGCCACATTTAAACTAAGTGAAGGAAGTTGATTTTCCTATGAAATTAGTATCATCTTCTTTATAGTTTTCCCAATAGCTTAATAGGACTATGTTTTCTACTTACAATTCCTCCCTTTTTCTTTTTGTTGAACTATTGTAGCAATAGATATAGGAATATAAATAAATCATACAAATCTAAACTGGATCAAGGAACTCAACTCTTGGTAGATGAAGTTAAAAAGTTGTGAGATGGTAACTGACTAGTTGAGAGAAGTAGAACAATACCGAATGTTAGGGTTAAAAATGAAATATTTAAAATCTTAAAAAGATAAAATGCAAAATAATATAATATATTTACATTTCCTTTAATTTTGAAGCATATACTATGTAGCCACTAGAACAGTGTTAGGTCTTGTTTGCAAAAAAATCACATTTATATGGCTTTGAGCATTATGTGTCCTTATATTTGAGATACTTCTCAAAAAAATTGCATCCACCGATATTGTAATCATGCCCTTAGGTGGATAGATTTAATGTATGTATTTCATATTACTTGTATTTCATGTATAAATATGAAACTTGTTGTAACTCTTTTTAATGTTCAATCTTATCGGTGATCTTTATTATGACCACGTAATAAATTTTTCAGAGTTTCACATATAAATAGACCATAATACATATGTGGAAACTAGATGCTCTTTCTTTGTATTTCTCAACATTGCATGTTTTGGTATTTGTAGAAGTCCAACATAATTTGTGATTCCTTATACCAAGTATGTTAAGAGTTTCAACCATCCATTGTCTACAGGAATGCATTTCAAAATGAAATTTGAAACTGAAGATGCAACTGATAAAAGGTACCTATAGACTCTTGTCCAATTCTATGTCATTATAATCATTTTTCTGTAAATAATTCATAATGCTTGCATTCTTTTGTTGCACATTAAATCAACTTAAAAGTAAGTTTCTTGTCCATAGGTATGTTAATCACAAACTTACTATTCTATTTTTGGAGTTGGTAAATGCAAATAGGAATGGACATTGAAGACTTTAAATGCTCCTAGTTTGTAGCACAAGCTCTTGAACAGGAAAATGAGAGCCAAATTCAAAGACTATATGTATGCAGATAAGTACATTTTCATTTGTGACTATCTATGTAATTTTTCACTAGTTGCTTGTTGACCAATAGTGATTATGTTCTTTTTTAGGCTAATTATGGAAAAGAAGATCCATCTTGTGTCACAAAAGTTAAGGATTTATATAGAGAACTTAGAATCGAGGTTTTTTTATTCTTTTCTTTTCCGTTATGAGATGTTAAAAGTGATCTTTTCTTTTCAAATTTTCCACTATCAAATTGCATAGTTCACAGGAGAACTTAATTTTATCTATAAAAATGATATTAAGGGACATGTAGATTGAGTTGTCTATACAAATTTTAGAATTTGAACTCTTAAAATTAGCTTCCACTTTCTAAGGGGGCATGCAAATCACTTTTGAAGTTGAGTGTAAAAAACAGAGTAGCATGTAAAGAAAAAGGATGAACAATAATAAAGTGAAAAGTGGCTCTTCTATCAACCATGTAGAGTACAATGAAAGGAGTGCAAGGATGGTAGGGGTTTAACGTTTATAATGCAATGGAACCTGAGTCACTGGGTTCACTAACATGTTTGAATAAATTCACAAATCTCAAAATCTTCAAGACACAATAGTTAAGTTTGATATACTAATTAACAAAAAAAATCTATTTGACACATACTATGGTCTATACCAATTCTTCATGTATAGGACAATTGATGAATCAACATTTGCATGTATTCTATTTTTCCCTCTAATTTACTTATCATTGTTGACAACTACTAATGATGAAACCTAAAGTATTATATGTCTGAAAGCTCTTCAGTAATCCATAATATCCACATGATATGAGCTTTGATACAAAGATTGTGCATAGTTCTTCTCAGTTTATTCAATTTGGTGCTATTATTTTTATCCTATGATTCAAGCTTCAAACCAACCCCTCTCATTAGTATTTGTCTTCTAGAATTTTCTAGAAGAGGGTAATCAAATTCAGTACTAGAATATCTAAAAGTCAAAGATCCTTTCCCTAAAACTAAATCTTTGTTCTCAAAAAACTAGAGCTAAGACGAGCCAAGAACTAGTGGAAGGGACGTTGAATGAAAACTAAGAGCAACTAAAATCCTTCCTAATAAAATTTCCCTTTCCACTATAACTGTCAATTCTAGTGTCTCCTTTTTTCATTTTATGGCATCTCCTCATTTTTTATTTATTGATAGAGAGCTTCTGAAAGATGTGCAAGATGTTCTTCAATATTAACAATCAATGTTGAGATAAAATGGAAGCATTTCTCTTGCAAATAAGGTGCTAAATCATTTATCCTTGAAGGATATTTATGTGCATGAAGAAAACTTAGGAGGTCTTCCAGAATATTCTTGGACCCCTCATCTATGGTATCTTTTATTTGACTAACCTCAATTCTAAAATAAGTGAACTAAGGTGACCAAACCAGTCTTCATCATTTTTCATCATAAATCTAAAACTCAACCTAGGTAAATTGAAACTTTTTAGGTCCCCTCTCTTGACAAGCCAACCCTCACTAGTAGTTAATTTGTGCAAATGGGTTTCAACATCTTTGTAACTATGGCTTCAAGGCATTTACCAACCTTAACTCTCTCACATAGATCTACAAATCCATCAGCTATTATTTTTTTCATCCTACTAACAAATAGGCTTTCAAAAAGTTCATCCCACAGACTCTTTGAGTGCTTCAAAAAAATCTAACACATGCATTGCCATGGAAACTCAACATTTGAACCAAAAAACATTTTTAGCCACTCCAAGCTCCCTTTAAATGCATCCATACTGTCCAATGTTTCTTTGATCAATGTCTCATTCTCTGCAAGTTCCTTGCCACTTTTCATAGGATCAAGCAAATACTTTCTCCCAAGCCTATCTGCAAAGAGAATATCATTTGCACATGTCTTAAGCCATAATAAGCAAGACTCTGATATAAATTCACTCAAAAAAATCATCATGGTATCTTGTAGCTTCTCTCTATGAGATTTCCACAACTACACCACATACATCTAGGTTTGGAATCCCACCAAACAACTGTGATCCAGGTGGAACTACCAACATAGTCTTATAAAAAAGAGGAAAATTGTTTAGAACCTCCAAGAAGAGTTCCCTAGCCTAACATAGCATTACCTATATGACTCTTACCACATTAAAAAAAATGGAACTAACTACCCCCACCTTATCGGTCTATCAGTCGAACATGTCTTCTAGTTCTAGTGATGTGTCAATGGTTCTATTTTTTCATCAGTGTGAGGATCTTCTATCAACGGGATGAGGTCTCCTATTCCTACGATGGTCTGATGGGAATGTTGTTGGTGGATTTCATGCCCATCATTGGAACCACCACCCAAGTCCTGGTGATAGGCATGAACTCCACCAATGACATCCCCATCAGAACATCATGGGAATAGGAGACCTCATCCCGCTAATAGAAGATTCCCACACTAATGAAAAAACAAAACCATCGATGCATCAATGGAACTAGAAGACATGTCTGGCCGATAGACGGATAAGGTAGTCCTTTTCAAATAAGTTTAGTCTACTATCACAAACCAAAAAATAATTAGAATTAGAGACTAATAAGAACCACCAAGAAAATTTTCATTGGCATATCATCTAATGGAAGAAGGATTTTTTTGGCCCAATGGATCCTCACCAAATCAGTTTAAACCTAGCAAAGTAGATCTCAATTGGGTCAGATAAGCCCCACCGAGAGTTCACTTTAGAAAACCTATCCTTGGTGAAAGAGAACACTGGATAAATGCATCTAAAAGAGCTCCCCAACAATATACATCCTCCATGGTATTGAATCATGTATCATCCCAAACAAGAATTTCTAGACCACAGCTAATTTTTTGACAGAATTCTAAATCAACGAATATGATCTTTTATACTCAATAGTCAGGAAGAATGTTATACTAACCATGGATTTCACCTATTATAATTATTCTTAGTTGTTGCACTACCATTTCCCGTTGCTATGCAACTACTTTTAGTTGCATTATTTCTTTGTACTGTTTGATGAACCCTTGGTGTGTGAAGTCTTTTAGCCATTTCTATCAGAATGAAGCAGATGGAGTTCATGGGTTTTGTTTCAAATGATATGGAAAATTTTGTTTGGAACCAAATAGAGTTGAATGGGTGTTTCAAACTCAATCAAATGTTGTTTAAAATAGCCCAACATGAAGACAAGTGTACTTAGAAGATTGGGATTATTTTTATGATCATCATGATTTGGTTTAGACCCAGGAAATTGAAGCAAAATGGTGATAAAGAACAACAAGGCATGGGCAAAAAATGTGTCAGGCTATTTGGGAAAAATGTTCCTTAAACATTAGAGATCTTCAAATTTGGGAAAATATTTTGAGAGGTTCCTTGCAAAATCCATTTTGTGCACATTCTACAATCAATCATTTCATTCCATGAGATGACATCTCTTTGAGGAATTATTTCAAACAATTCAAGTTTTTTGTCTACAATTCCACATCTTGCATATATGTCTACTAGAGCATATCCAACTATAACATCCAGGTATCTTTTTAATTCCTCTATCTTTCATCAATCTCTTTACTATTTGAACCTCATATAGATGTTTTAGATAAGAACATAAGTTGCAACATTTTTAGGATCCAACTAAAAATATGAATGGTTGATCAACCATTCACACCTGATGATCAACTATATATGTAAATTGTAATGCAATAAGGGTTGCTTACATGTGAAGTATGTGCAGCCCTCATCCAATAGATTTGCATGACTGCATGCACCTAGAACCCAAGCAAAGCTTACAATTTTAGGATGTGTTCTAGAGTGCTTCATTAATTCAAATATTTTGTGAGGTTCCTTGCAAAATCCATTTTGTGCACATTCTACAATCAATATTTTCATTCCATGAGATGACATCTCTTTGAGGCATTCTATCAAACAATTCAGGTGTTTTGTCTAGAATTCAACATCTTCCATGTTTTGTCTACTTAAGCTAGTTTTTCTATAGTTGTTATTTGGTGTTTTCAATGTTGTAGAGTTAGATTTTCCTGTATGCCTGAATGTCTTTTTTTGTAAAATCAAGTTTATACGGTTTGGGGTTTTAAGATGGGGTTTTACCTGACCATAAAAAACCTTTGTGGTTGGGACAAAGGTATACACCCCTCTTGCTAATTACACCTTATCATCTACTAGAGACCTTTGGGTGACTCCTGGAAATGGTATTGTGATGGATTGAGGGGGAAAATAGTAATAGAGGTGATTGTGACAATAAATTGGAGGTTGGTATGTACACTATTTAAGTCTTGTAAGATTCTAACCTGGAATCTAGAGGCACCAATTAGGCAAACCCTAGTCTGAGCCTTCATAAAAGAGTTTTCAATACCAATACATAAATGTAAAAATGTATTTGATTTTGACTTGTATATCTGAATAGCTCTATTTCTTCTTGAATTAAACATTTAAAAACTAGTGCAAGAGCACCAAGGTATTTGTTAAATGTTAATTCATAGAGGTCTTAGCTTAGTTTGAGTTTTGGGTCTAGAAGTCATTAATAAGGTCATGATTGACCAATTCATATTGTAAGCGTGTGCAAGCATAATGAAGAGTGTTGGAGGTAGTGGAAAATTTGTGAGGTTGGTAATGTCATTTTTCAATAAACCCTACCCCAAGCTAGTGTAAAGTGAGGGTTTTTAGTTACAAAGGTTAGATGAGAGTTTTCCCATCTAAAAAATGTTGATTAGGGCCCTATGTTGACCGGTAAGAAAATCTGAGTGGTTGTTTGGAGTTGGAGGAAAGAATTTGAGGTACCTCCTTTGAAACAAATACCTAATTGGTCTATTAGGACATCGTTGTTTCTAGGTTTTGTGTGAGATGGTACAAAGTGACCCGTGATGGTTTTGAAGGTAAGTTATAGTTTTCCTTAAAGGGTTTATAAAAGAGTAGATACATTTATTGTTGAGTGGTTTTTGTGAGATAAAGTCAAAAATCTGGGTCTACAGACCTACTAGATGAGTTGAAGAGTTTTTGCAAAGGAGTGATTTGGAAGAGTTTTGTAAATCAATTGGTTATTTGAATCAGCTTGTTTTGTGATGATTTGTTCAAAGCCAAATTGCTTTGCATCAAAAAATTTCCATCATATTGAAGCTTGATGGGAAAAAGGGACCATTGAGAGAACTCAAGGGGTGTTACTTACTAGGAGGAGAGAGGTTGTGGAGTACTTTTTGGCTTGAACAAGTAATTGAGCTCACCTTCTTTGTATTGAAGAGGATGTACCAGGTATGTATTTCCTTAGTTAGGATTAAATTATAATTGATGGTTTTGTGATGAGATGGTGTTGATGAAAAATCATATAACTATGATAGTTGAAATTATTTTGGTGGTCATATGACATTCTTTTTTAGAATATAAAGAAAGTATAAATTAAATTTTATTGTTTAGAAGAAGTGAGTAGGCTACATTCCTCTACTTATCTCAAACCTTGATTTGGGTGATGAGGACAGAGGTGTCATGCCTTATGTTACCTCACACTTGTTCTAGTCATGTAATCACATTGATGGTTGTTACCTCACCCATGTTCTAGTCATGTATTTACCTTGATGACTGACTAACTTGTTTTTAGGGCTTACATCTTACAAGAAAAATGAAGGCCCTTTGACCTTTTAGATCATCTGTGATAATTTAATTACATCAACAAAAAACCATGGAAGGATTTAATTACTTAGGATTTTGTTGAAGATATTAGTGTATTATTTGAAGATTTTGGTTTGTACCTATTTTAAGCCAGATGTTATGCTTTTGGTGTTGAGATTGAGTGGAACTCAAAACTTACATTTTTTGGTCCTAACAACATACTTTTAGTATGATATGGTTAAGATAGTTTGATTAAGAACAAAAAAAGATAAGCCTCAATATTTTATGTCATTTAAAGATTGGAATAAAGATTATTGGGCATGACAACTTAATACCTTAGATTTGCATCAATTATATATCAGCTAGAGACTTGACCTATACCTCATGTAACTCTCCATGACTATAAATATGATCTTAAAATTAGAAATATATACATTCTATGCAAGATTTATGTGATTAGTAGATACTTAGGGAATGTGTAAACATGATAGTGAATACCTTGAACTAGTTTGCTTTATCTACTAGTTAATTTTGATCAATTAAGTACATTTACATTTCAATTTTAAATAAAATTTCAATATTGAACTTCAAAATTTAGACAATTGCCACCTGCATTGCATGCAAATGGAGGCACCCCTTTAACACATTTCTTTTATTATGCTTTCATCTCCTTTTACATTTGAGTATACTAACTTATTTTGAAAAAAAAATTGATTTCACTATTCTATCCCATGGATCAGTTCTTATTTTTTTGTTGAACAAAAATCAAACACTAAGCTTCAGTGTTATGTTGGATTGTCAGAAAGCTACAATGTGAAAATAGCTTCTTTAGAGTCTTCATTCTATTCTATCTTTGCAACTCTATTCTTTCCAAAATTATTTTTACATACTAATAGTGACCATGCAAAAATTATTGCAGGAGTGGGAGGTTATTCTTACCTATATGAGCCACTTTGGTGGGTGGTAATGATTACTAGTAAATGCTTATTACGTATTAAATCAGGTTTAGGTGACAACTGGAGAATATTAATGTTTGAAAATTAGCATAGATTACTTTTATTCAAACTATTAATTTCCTTATTTACAATCTTTTTTTAGATTATAGTTATATGGCTGGAGAGTTTATATATTCATTGTTTTCAAAATTTATAGTTTATCTACAATGACTTCACTACCAGTCCTTAACAACTATTTTAGAATCAAAATTTTCACTCAAAATTACATTCACCATCTTTTCAAATAACTAATAACTACCCTACAAACCAAAAACTCATTTTATTTGCCCACAATTTTGTAAAACCCCCAAAAACTAACTAGAGACAGCCAAAAAACTCAAATTCATGGCAAAGGATTATTTTAACTATAGAGTTGTAGACAAGATACTCGCCACAATTTCCATAGAGGTCATATTCGTCTTCTTCTTCCTCTAAGGTCGCTACTCCAACTTCTCCAACCGCTTCGCTTCAGCCTTTTCCTTCACTATCACCACCTCAACCTCTATTAATTCCACAATCAATTTCATAGCCTCCCACCCACGTGTTGCTTCCTCTCTCCATCTGGCTTTACATTTTCCTTTTTTCCATTTCACAAAGGGTACACATTTCTTTGTTTCTTCATCCTCTAATTCCCTTTCAATTCCCTCACTGATATCCATCCCAACTCTTGAAATTGCCCATTCCAATAATGAGTCCATGTCCTCCAGATAATCCTTATGCACCAATGCCTTCATCACCTTTTTCACAACTTCAATAAACGCTCCCAAATCTAAGCCCCAAGCCATTATCAGCCAATAAATTTCCAAATTAATTTTCTACCTATGTTTGAGGTTGTTGAATCCTCTTCCCAGAATTAGTTGCACTAACTACACTAATTATTCATCATTGTACAAGAAACAACCATCAATCTCTTTCTGATGGTTCTCCATAAAAGTGTGAGATTTTTTTCTTCATTTTAAGCATGAAACTATCCTCCATCACCTCTATAGCAACAAATACTTAACCTCTCATGCACTATTTTCACACCTATTGTTCACCATAGTAGATGAACATCGAGAAAGTAATGCCTCAAGAATTTAATAACTTCATTCACATTCCTTTCCATAAATGTCTAGCGTACGTCGATCATCGCCACCACCTGAATCCACACACTTCTCTCATTCACTTCAAGAATTAAAACTTGAAATTACTTCATTTTAGAGCTCCCTAAATGCACCACCCATTTCAATCTTGTCATCAGGGGAGAACATTTATTTTAAATATCTCGACGATGGCTCAGGATGTCACATCAATTAGTAATAATCATTATTGCCATATCAGTGAGACTATGATTCTTCTTCCACCAATGAATAACTTTCCTTAGGTTTATTAGCAAGATGCTAGATAATGTCATCCTGATGCACCCCAACTCCACCAATATTCATTATGCACTTGATAATCCATGGTTATATCAAGCCATCAGGGGAATGCAAACATTTGTTCCACCAACATTCATGTGTCACATCAATGTGCTTACTTTTGTTGATTCTAATGGTCTATCGGGGAGAGAGCCTTAGGATTCAGCCCAATAGGGTATTGTTACACCAATACTAGGTTATGAGTTGCTTTCATCAGGCCATCAGCGAGGCAATAATGGGAATTTTGTTGATGAGGCATTGTTAGGACAATAGTGCTAATTTTTATTTAGGGACAGGGAAAGATTTATGGAGTCTCAAACTATTATGGTCTCATGCTTACTATTATGCTTTTGATATATTTTTTCCAAGCATCCATAGCTTGTTTGAAAGCATTGTTTTAGGATTTTAGCCATAGCAACAAGGCAGTGAAATGTTTGAAAAAATGCTTTGGTAGACATGTATGGAAAATGTGGTAGCATAGACAAGGCAAAGAACTATTTGAAAAAATTCCTCAAAGAAATGTGGTCTCATAGAATGCCATGACAATCAAATACAATTGGCAGCCGCTCCTAATTATTAGTTATGCAATGTGAAGTAACTGCATAACTACTTAGGTTGACTTTGTAAAAACTATATTGTAATTGAAATTTTGTCATCTATCAACATCTAGTTATTCGTTATGCAATGTGAAGTAATGCTTTGAGTTTGAAAGATGTGCAATGCAATGTAATGTAATCAAAGATATGAATATAAACTACAAAAATCTATTTTTTATAATTAATTAGTTAAATTCTTTACTTTATTTTCTCTTTATATCTCTAGGCTATGGAAGTGCCTTTGAATTTTTTAAAAAAATAGTTCTTGTCTCTTGTTCTACAATTTTTTACCTTTTTTTTAAAATTTATTTTTTTCCTAATTTTTTACTACATGGGATTATGTTTCAGAGCTTTAATGCCACTGTTTTTGTACATCCCAATATATTTCTCCTTCACCTTGCAACAGTAGTAGTAGTGCGCTCATATTGTATTCTTTATTTTTGTGCATTAGCTACCTTTTTTATGTGTAGCAGTGTTGTCATAACCTTTTGTGTCTGGTATGTGTGCATGGTAATTTAGTGTTTATATTTGTGGCATGTGTATCTAATTAGCATGAAGCTAATAGTAACATTGTAAGCACTACTATGAGTGTTGGTTTTTATAGTAAATTAAATTGATCATTGTGATTATTTTTAAAATTTTCCTTTTGCAATTATTTTAACACACACATACAAGTACTATTTAAGTAATGGTTGTTTTATTATGCAAACAAGGGTAATCATTACCTATGTAATATAATGCATTTTTTTTTTCTTTTTGAAAAAATGTATTGATAAACTCAAAGAAGGGGATAAAGTTAGCGTGTTGGATCTATTTGATGGTGATGTTGTGAGAATTGGGTGGATTCACTTCCTATATATTGTACATGGAGTCAACTTGAAAGGAACAGGAGATGCAAATGTAAACATTTTAAAGGTCACAAGTAACATACCCCTTGTTTATGAAGACAAAATAGATGGATTTGTTCGTCTAAAAGAGAAAGAGGGAACCTTCACATGGTGGCCACTAATATATTTGCAAAAAATGACATAGTTGAACATGTTTATCATGTACTAGTTATTAGACATCTTGGCCCACTTCTTTATGCAGTATTTTGAATTTGTTGTTCATGGATCTTAATTATCATGGTGTATTTGAAAGAGTTGGAAACTCTTAGACAACTTTTACATCTTGTAACTTGATATATATATATATATATGTATTTAATTTTTTTATTGTAGATTACTTTTATGTATCATGATGTTGAATCAATCTTTTGATTCTAGCATGTTTTTTGATAAAGGAACAAACAGGTTTTAGAAGGATCCTGAAACCCTTAACAAGATGAAAGTGGGAGATAGAGCATTAACAGAGCCTAGACAAAAAATAA
Organism: Sequoia sempervirens; assembly: GCA_007258455.2. Lineage (NCBI taxonomy): Eukaryota > Viridiplantae > Streptophyta > Pinopsida > Cupressales > Cupressaceae > Sequoia > Sequoia sempervirens. The sequence continues at coordinate 191,092,999 of VDFB02271358.1, read as the reverse complement.
AATGCTTCCCACAAAGAAGAAAATAAAAGAAACCAAGGCAACACAAAAAAAACTAACAAAAAACCACAAAACAACTGGGCACTAGGACAAATTCCTAAGAATCTCTACTACTTCCTGCTCCTATTTGTTCATATTAAGTGTAGACTTCTTGATCTCTTGGATATTCACTAAATCCTAATCTTCCTTCCTTTTCAAGTTCGCTCTAGTCATATTGCTCAGCCCCCCACTATTTAGCTGACCTTCCTCTTTGTCCACATCAACAAACACAACAATCCTAACACGATATGCATTTTCCAGGTTCTCCACCATGGTATTTGTGGTCTTAGCAGTGGATTTTAAGATCTTATGGCTCATAACTAGCACTTTGTGGAGAGAATATTTGATGCTCCTCAGCTGCTCCTCCATCTCAGACTGCTTTCCTTCATGGTTGCTTTTAAAATTTTGTAACTCATCAACAGTTTTCTTGAGGCACTCAACCATATATTTCTTCTCATTCTTCATCCATAAATTAGTGGCCCTAACTCTACCTCTATTATTATTGTCATCATCTTTCTCCATTTTACTACTCATGGCTCTCTAGTTCAGTTTAATCTCCTTAATTTCAAAGAACACCCATCTAATTAACCTAAAAAAAACCACCAACCCATTGCGGGCTATAGCAAGAATATCAGTAGGGAATTCTCATTCCTCCTTGAAGTAGTGATCATCAACTTTGAGATCCATAGGAAAATGGGGCCTCTCATCTCTATTAGTAGCAGGGTAGCTAGAGTACTCAAATGGAAATTCTGACTACGAGTTCTCATCATTTACATCATAGGAGGGATCCTCTGAAACCTTTTTCTTACCCTTCTTCTAGGGAGAATCACTAGATTTCCCTTTCCCCTTAACAGCTACCCTATCTTTAAAAGAGGGAGTCTAATGGGATAGAGTCAGCATGGCTTTAAAGTGATCATAAATAAGAACAAGCAAGCCTTCATGGAGAATAGAATGCCTAGTGGGGTTTTGTCTATGGCTCTACAAACTGGCATTCAGAGAAGAGGAAAGATAGAAAGGAAGTGAAACCCTAACCTGATGCTTGAAGTGGTTGAGGAGAACGAAATGATACTCGAAGACTCTAGTGTAGTGGGCATCCAGAGTGGCGTACTCCATTAACACGTTCAAGAACCTCCTCCAATGCTAGACAATCCTCTCTAAATTGTAATAAATTTTGGTAGTCCTTCGCAAATCCACCCTCTCAACCTCTGAATTTGGAAATTTATTGACCACCCGATTAGAAAGCTTTATGTCCCTATAGAACTTAATACCATCCATAGAGAGGCCCATAACCTTAGCAACTAACTACTCATTAATGACCACTTGTCCTCCATAAAAATTTATCTCACCATCCTTCCAACCTTTGGCAAAGACCCTACTAACCTTTGGATCATATCCATGGATTTTCTCAATGAAAACAATAATGCCACCCTTCTCTAGCTTCACCCAGAGCTTCAGATTGTTCCTAAGATGTTCACTACTCATCGATTCCACTCTGCGACTCTCACCACCCATGTTGATTTTCTTGTAGGCAGGAATAGAAGACTACAAAATCTCAAAATCACAAACACCCAAAATGCCTAGAAAGCATGTGAGGCTCACGTCATTCAAATGGTATATAAGATAATTACACTTCGGCCAACTATGAGTGATGATTAATTCGTAGTCCCAAGACTACAGTAAAGGACGCTTAGCCATCATTTAGGGGAATGGGGAATTGCACCTTCCCATGAACATATTCATACGTGATTAAGGCCTTGACATCAGCCTCCAACTCATCATACCTCTGCCACATCATCTTTTCCATAGCTTTAACTCCCTTGTTGGGAAAAAATTAGCCACTCTATTTATTTCCCTAAAATCATGTGAGATATAACTTTTCTCAGGATTATTAATAATTTCCTTTGAAAGGTCTATCTAATTCTCTATAAACCAAGAATTTTTTTGAAGTACCTTTAAGCATTGAATTATATTATTCAAATCTCCTTCAATCCAAACATTTTTGAAATTCAATTTGCTAGCCAGCTTCAAGACCTGAAACACTCTAGTAGCTTCAGCCACATGGTTGGTCTGAGTGCCTAAGGGGAGTGCAACTACCACAATAAAGCAACCATTATCATCCCTTATCACACCTCCACTCCCAGCATGCCCAGGATTTCCCTTGGCCATGCCATCAAAATTGATTTTAACCCAGCCAGAAGGAGGAAGACTCCAAAAGATACCATCTCTAGGTCCTTTCGTAAGCTTGGAAATGTTGGAAATGTCCACATTAATCTTCCAAGCTTCCGCCACTCTAATTTCATACTCTTGAAAGTTGACCTTACCTTTACTTTTCCTCCTGTTATTGAGCAAGTTAAAATTTTCACCCACAACTCTTATAATCTTTCCAAAGATCACTTCCTCTGAAAGAGCCACATCCCTAAAAGTTTTTTTATTATGCTCTTTTGAAATGCCCCAAGCAAGGTGAGAGAAGATATAGTTCCAAAGAAAATTCAGCACCCAATTATTTGAAGGGACCTTCCACAAGTTATAAAAATCCAAGACAGTTCCAGGAAAAACCTAGCCAAGATCCCACATTTGCAAAATCCTACCCCAAATAACATGAACAAAAGGACAAAGGAGAAAAAGATGTGAGGAAGTCTCTGCCTCTACACAACACAAATAACACCTATTAGGAAAGGAGAAACCCCTCTTACAAATATTATCATTAGTCAACAGTTTATTCTGAAGGAGAATCCAAGCAAACATGTTAACTTTCAGAGTAAGGTTGTGCACCCACACCTTAGCCCAAGTAGGGGAATAGAGGCTAGAATAATAAGAGGCCACCACAGAAGAGACATAGTAGATCCTTGAGGAGGACAACTTCCAAACCAAAGAGTCCTCCTAACCCTACGAACTGAGCCTTGCCAAATTAAGAAGAGCCTGCAAAGGCTAGAGATCCAGACTAATTAAGGAAATATCAACCCACTGATTATTCCTCCAGTAATCCCCGACCAAAAAACCAAACCTATATTTACAATCCTCCATATGAATCTCAAAGGTTCAGATATTACACAAGCGATCATTGCCAATCCACTGGTCTTCCTAGAATCATATTTTCTTGTCATCTCCTAGTTTCCAACCAACCTCTTTACCAGCAAGGTCCCTAGCCTTAATGGTGTTGTTCTAGAGGGAAGAACCAATGGTGACATTTTGAGAACTAAGAAAATGTTTAAAAGAGTCAATCCCTTGCAAGTATTTACTGCACCAGATAGTATTCCATTCATGAGTATCCACAAAATTTCTCCATACCTTCTTCGCCAGAAGGGCTTTGTTAAACACTCTAATATTCCTCAAGCCAAGACTCCCAAACTTCTTAGGTCTGCACACATTCTCCCAAGCAACCAATAGAATTGTCTTCTTCTCCTCAACCCCCAACCAAAGGAATCATTTTTTAATCTTATCAATGATCTCAGCAAACTTGGTAGGTATCTTAAACAAACTAAGGGTATAAACAGGAAAATTTTGATGAGAAGCCTTAAGTAATAGAACTTTACCAACTTGACTCAAGAGAGCCCCTTTTCAGCTAGCCAACTTTTGGTTAAACCTATCCACAAGAGAAATCTAGAATGAATTTGAAGGTTTGGACCCTAAGTAAGATCCAAGTACATGGAAGGAAGATAATTAACACCATAGCCTAAGATGTTTTCTATCTTCCTTTGTCTGTGCTCAGGGGTATTGAAAAAATAGAGAGAAATTTTAGCCCTATTAATTTTTTTCCCTAAGCCTTCCTCATAAAGGACAAGATAGCTCTTTAAAGCTTTGGCTTCACTAATAGTAGAACTTCCCATAAGAATCGTGTCATCCACAAACTATTGATGTGAACAAGCTAGGTTTGTCGAAGAAGGTTTTAACCCTTTCAAACTACCTTCCATCACTTTCTTATGCAAAATCCTTCCCATACTTTCTGCCATAAGGCTAAAGATAATGGGAGACATAAGATCCCCTTGTCTAACTCCTCTCGACACCTTGAAAAAATAGGAAGGAGAGACATTGATGATCACTAAAGTACTAGTGGTTGAAATCAATTCTTGTATCATTTGCAAAAATATTTCAGAGAACCCAAAAGCTTTTAAGACTTTGATCAAGAAATACCAGTCCACTCTATCATAGGCCTTAGCCATATCCAACTTGAGCAAAAATCCTTTATTTTTTGAAGCTTCAAGAGAGTGGATATTCTCATGAATCATAATAATAGAGTCTAGAATTTTTCTACCCAGAACAAAACCACTCTGTTGGGGAGAAATCAACAATGAAAGAATCCCAAGAAGCCTAGAGGTAATCACTTTAGAGATGATCATGTAGAAAGAGTTACATAAGCTAATTGGGCAGAAATAATCAAAATTATTAGCACCAAGGAACTTAGGAATGAGAACAATAAACATGGAATTAAGCTCTTTCAACAATTTCCTAGCTCCAAAAAACTCCTTAATAGCACTAGTTAGATCATCAACCACAATTTCCATGAAAATTTGGAAAAAGAACATAGGGAACCCATTTGGTCCAGGGGCCTTTTTTCCTTCAAAAGAAACAATCACCTTCCTAACCTCTTCCTGTGAAGGGATAGTCATCAAGAATCTATTTTGATGCTCATTTTAGAATGTTAGGAATAGCCTCAGTAAGAGTTTTCTAAGCACTCACATCCAACCCCTCTTCCAAAGAAAGAAGGTTAGAAAAGAACTGAATGGCCCCACTCCTTACCTCTTCCTCCTTAATTTTAACCCCACTCTTCATAATATAGGCTATGTGATTGGAGGCCCTATGTTTCATAGTAGTCAAATGGAAAAACCTGGTGTTCTTATCCCCAGATGAGAGCCATACTGATCTAAATCTTTATTTCTAGTAATCCTCTTCTTTTAAGATAATATCATAATATTTTGAAATAATTTCATTCTCCTTAGGAAGGGAGTCTCCCACATATCCTTATTTCTGAATTTGATCATGAATGTCCCTTAAATCCTGCTGAATAGCATCCTTCAACTCAAAAATATCCCTAAAAACTTCCTTATTCTAGGTCTTGACCTTGGTTTTGACCTCACCAAGCTTCTTAGCAACTCTAAACATAGTAGTCCCACAAACATTTATATTCCACCACTCTTGAATACAATTAAAGATATTATGATCAGACAACCACATTTTTTCAAATCTAAAAGGGAAATTTCTCTTACCTAACATAGAATCAACCATAAAGCTTATAGGGAAATGGTCTTAACCAATTCTAGAAAGATCATTTAAAGAGAAAAATTAATCCTTCAACCAATTATCTAAAATTAAGGCCCTGTCGAGCCAAACTTAGATAAGATCATTCCCAGCCCTCTTGTTAGACTAGGTATAGGTAGCCCCCTTAAGGTCCAAATCATGCAAACATTGAGAATTGATAAAGTCCATTAGATCCATCTTACTATCTAATTGTATTTGAGATCCCCCAAATTTTTCCAACACTAGCAAAGGCGTGTTAAAATCCCCCATGATAATCCAGTTCTCGTACGGAAAACAAGATCTAAAAGACTCAAGACTTTTCCAAAAACTCCTAGCAGATTTACTATTGGGTGCATAGATATTAGACAAAATCTAGTTGAAATCATCTTTGATATGCTTAAATCTAGTAGCCACATGATTGGCATCTTCCAAAATCGGAGTACCTTGAAGGTGATCCTAATTCCAATAAGTCACTAAACCCCTAGAGGCCCCATCTGATCTCCTACCTTGCACACCACCGTTCTTGAAAATCTTAATCTTCTCCACCTGTTTTTTGGGCATCTTGGACTCCTAAATAATTAAAATATCAGGCTTATGGTCCCTATCAAAATTGTGCAAATTTTCTTATTTATGGGAATTGTTTAGTCCCTAAATATTCCAAGACATAAACTTCATTTTTTTATGGGGTTATGCATAAATCTAGGATGGTTTTTTTATTTCCATCCACAATGTTTTGAAAGAATTCCTGTTCTCTATGCCATCTTGTTGATTTTCTACCTGAACCTCTCTAAACTCCCACATCTACTTTTAATATGTTTCTTATAGAAAACCCCACTATATTGCTCCCCTTTTTTCCCTTCTTCTTCTCAACTTTAGTATATAGGCTCTCTTCTAGATCTAGGTCCCCTAGCCCCATAAAATATTTCCCATCCATAATGTCATCTATTGTAGTAGCTCTATTCAATAGAGAATAGCCAACTTCGGTCCCCCCTAGAAGATTCAACAAAGTTCCCAAATGTGGATTTCACCATCTTTGGAGAGCTTTGAGACCCATCCTGACCAGAAGAATGAGAAATATTCTCCCTAGACTTCTTAGAATCCTCCATCTCTCTTGCCTTACTCTGGTCAGAATGGGAGGTTTCTTCCAAACTATCAGACACTAAGTCTGGAACTACATTCAAACTCTCATTCTACTTTATAGCACTCCCATTGTACCTTGTTCATATATGTAATATTTTTATTTTCTTTAATTTTTTAGTTCAAGTTTAATATTATGTTAGTTTTGCATTATAAAATTTATGGTATTTAATAAATTATTCATTTCATGACTACATTTACTACCAATTAATGGAAACCAATAAATAAAAATGACTAAAGTAATGACTAAATTAATGACTAAATATATAACTAAATATATGACTAAATATGACTAAATTAATGACTAGTATATGACTAAATATATGACTATCATGACTAAATAAATGACCAATTAACAACAATCAATGACTAAATTAATGACTCAATATATGACTAAATTAATGACTACCATGACTAAATAAATGACTAAATTAACAACTAAATCAATTACTAAAACAATGACCAAATCAATGACCAAATCAATGACCAAATCAATGATTAAAAATCAATGAATAAATAAATGACTAAAATAGTTTAGTCATAAATTTGGTGGTGTTATAAATGACTACAAATAAACCACTAATAGTCACGTGATTAAAATTAGTCATTTATATGCAATTTTTAGTAGGTTATTTAGTCATATATTGTTGTTTGTGTACTAGTGGCAAGATAGCATCGGCGCCATAAATGAGGGAGTATGGGGTAGCACCAGTGGGTAGCAGATGGATGTGCAGTATGCCCAAAGGGCTAGATGGAGATGGAGGTGCCAATCTCAACTAGTATTACTGACCACCTTTTTAAGGATTTTGATAAGCGTTTTGTTGGTTGCTTCGGATTGGCCATTACCTTAAGGGTAATAGGGGTGGACAACAATGTTAGATATGATATGTCTCACAAAGGTCTTTCATGTACTAGTTTTTAAATGGCTTACCATTGTCAATAATGATGGTGGAGGGAATTCCATATCTGCAAAAAATATGGAAAAGGGTGAATTTGGAGATTTGAATACCTATGATTTGGGAGAGTGGAATTGCTTCCACCCACTTAGTGAAGTATTCAGTGGCAGTGATGATAAATATATGGTCGTTAGATGATGGAGGGTAAATCTTGTTGATTAGGTCAAAACCCCATTGTGAAAAATTCCATGGAGCAATGATAGGTTGTAAGTCTTGTGTAGGAGCATGGATTAAATCCGCATGTTGGTGACGAGGTACACAGTTCTTTACAAACTCAGAGGCATCATGTTCCATAATGGGCAAATAGCATCCTACTCTTAGAATCTTCTTGGCTAAGGTCATTCCATTAGAATGAGACCCACAAACACCACTATACAACTCATTTAATGCAACATGGGATTCTAATTCATTGAGTCATTGAAGGAGTGTGCCATCATACTCTCTACGATAAAGTGTATCTCCTACAATGGTATAGCAAGAAGTATGTTGGATAAATTATTTACATTGATATCAAGTAAGGTCAAGTGGTAGGATGTTGTCATGGAGGTAGGTATAAATGTCATGGTACTAGGGTGATTCAAGACCTATGATATCACACATCATCTCATTATTAGGAACACTATATGTTGGTATTAGTAGTTTTTCAACAAGAAACTCATAGTCTATTGGATCTTTGGGCATGTCAATGAGGGAACCAATTGTATCCATTGCATTTGTTGCCTTGTTCTAGACTCTGGGAATTTTCTCAAATTGGATGAAGGTGAAATACTTCTTGAAGTCATCCACCATGCATTTGTAAGGTAACAGTTTGTCATCCTTTTTCTAAAACTCATTGTTGACATGTTTGATTATCAGCTAAGAATCGCCAGAGGCACATAGATGGGTGATATTCCATTAGATTGTGATTCTTAGGCTAGTGATGAGAGCTTCATATTCTATGATGTTATTCATGCATGGAAATGCCAGCCTGAATGACCTTGGAATATAATCACCTTGAGGAGTGACTAATAGAATACCTACACTAGCTCAATTATGCATATATAAACCATCAAAGTAGAGCATCCATGTATCTATTTCTGCAATGGTAAAGACCCCTTCATCAGGAAACTCAGCCACTAAAGGATATATGTCCACCAAAGGAGTTTCAACCAACTAATCTTCTATTACCTATCCCTTGATTTCCTTATGGTCCACGTACTCTATGTCGAACTTGCTCAATAACATGACCCACTTGGCCATGTGGCCAGTTAAAGAAGTTTTGGATAACAAATACTTGAGTGGATCAAATTTTGATATTAGCTTGATGGGATGATTGAGCATGTAGTGATGAAGCTTTTATGGATTGAAGACCACTGTTAGACAAGCATTTCCCATTGGGTAATAGTTGAATTCATAACCCACCAGTGTTTGGCTAATGTAATAGATTGCACATTCTTTAGAGGACTAATCATGCTGCGCTAGTAATGCCCCCAGTGCAACCGATGTAGTCAAGATATACAGCAAGAGTGGTTTTCCTAGAATGGGAGGCATTAGGATGGGTGGATGAGCCAGATACTCCTAAATATTTTTGAAGTTGTGTTGACACTCTAAATCCCACTTGAAGGTGGTATCTTTGCGTAGGACATGTGTGAATGATTGACACTTGTCAACAAGCTGGGCTATGAAGTGCTTGATGGACTAGAGTTTACCTTGAAGGATCCTTAATTGCTTTAGATTGTGTGGCAAGGGCATTTCCATTATTTCCTTGACCTTGGTTGGATCTACTTAAATACCCCTTCTAGATAATATGAATCCCAATAACTTTCCAGATAAAACTCTAAACACACACTTTTTGGGTTGAGGTGCAGCTTATATTGCTCTAACCATTCAAAGATTTTCTTCAAGATCATAGGATGTTATTCTCTGGTCTTGAACTTCCCAATAATTCATAAACATAATCTTCCATTATGATATGAATGAGGTCATGGAAGATAACAGTCATGGCATGTTGGTAGGTTTCCCTCGCATTTTTCAGAATGGTGCAGGAGCACCTTGGGATATCATGCCTCCATGAGACAATTTTGTTAAATTTTTCCCTAATAATTGTAATAAGGTCATGAATACCATGTTATTTATGTGTTTGGGTCAATATTAGGTTGTTAGGCGATGGGTCAAGTTATTTTGTTTAAGTTGTCAATATTGCAAAATGTTGTTATTGTTGTAAAAGTGCAAAAAAAGCATGGAAGTTGAAGATTAATCGATTGTCATAGGTTGGTTAGACTATTGGGATTCACTTAGTAGTTGAATAAAATTTGTAAAATGTTTAAATATTCCTTGTAAGGCCGAGCACAGAGATGAGGATGGTGTACATGTGAAAACTTCAATTAAATGTCTCTATTTTATGTAAATTCTAAACGTTCTTTGTTGTTCCTAGAGTTTGTATGGCCCTGTACAGTTAGTTTTTTATTTCTAATCATGTGTAGATGATAGTGCTTTGAATATTCTTTAATTTTTTGGTGCTTTCATGTGATTTGGTTGAGTTTAGAGAAAAATATCTTGATTTTACTAAAAATAGTTTTATAAGCCTAGGCAATGAGGGTTTTAAGCAAGAAAATGGTATAACTCCCACTTCCAACAATAGAAATGGCTATAACTTGGTAAAATGGAAGAATATGGACTATTTTTTTTTCCCACAAGTTTTCAAAGGTAGGAGATGGATTCTAATGCAATATTGATGATGCCCTAGGTTGTCTTCTTCATGTTTTATGCATTGAAAGAGTCATAGGAGTTGAAGTTTGCAATAAAACCATTAGAGGAAGGTTGGAAAGGGTTGGGATATCATAAAAAATTCCCACACATCATGTTTGAATGATAAAGATCATTTTTCAATTTCTAGAGTTGTATGAACCAATACACCGCTATTCATGCAAGCCTAATTAAGCCTTGTCTCAAAATGGTACAATCAATTTCAAGGCTCTATGTTACAAAAAAATCAACCCTAATTTCCACATATGTTGAATAACTTCCAAATGGGTATATAAAACATATTTTAGATTGTGGGTTGGATATTTTCTTTGCAAGTTATGACCAAAAAATGGTGAATTTCTGCTCTTTTAAGTTTATTATCAAACATAGCAGCAAGTTTTTGAAGGATTTTTTCCAAAGAAATCATACCTACACTCTTGACATATTATCAAATTGCTAAAGGGGTATCTCGAACAATGATTGGTTTGTGGGTTTGAGACCTAGTTTGCAAATTGTGTTAGAAAAGGCTTGTTTGGAGTGATATAAGAAGAATAGGAGAATTTTTTAGAAAACCCATCAAATGAGGGTTTAAAGTTTGAAAGCTTGATTTGTTTGAGTTAAGTTTGAGTTTATTTTTGTTCTTCCAACTTTTTTTGCATCAAATTGGTATCAAAGCCTAAAAATCTAGATAAAATAAGTTTTGAAGTTTATGTGTTATATTTTTGTAGGTTAAAGGAAAAGTCTAGATACCAAAGGACTAAGTAGAGAAGAAATGAGGAAACCTAGGTGAGGTATTGCAAAGACAAGAAGAAGTAAGGTGAAATATACTTGTTTGCAGAAGAAAAATGGAAATGTTGAGGAGATTAGTCTATGGAGACTTGTAGAGTAAGGAGGTACCAAATAAGAAACAAAAAAGAATAAGAGAGGAAAGGGAGATAAAGAAAAATGAGAAGGAAAAAAAATAGATGTTGAATAAGAGATAATAGAGTTGAGGCAGGCTTTGGAACTAATGAAAGAAGTTTAAGAAAAAATGAAACTTGAGATGCAAGGTTAGCATTTACCAATCAAGAAGAACATTATGTGGCCCATCAAGGAGATTATTCAAAAGAGAAGAATACATGAGAGGATAATAGAACCAAATATTAAGAAATCTTTGTTGATGAAGGAAGAGAAAATTCCAATAAAAGAGGAAGAGGCAGGTAATAAAAAGGTGGTTGAAGACTCTTCACATTTGTAGTTGGAGTATGAGGATACAGCCCACTGTACTTTTGCATTGCTTGGGCAGATGGGTGAAGACCATCCCAAACAAGATGAAAAATGGGATCAATTACATGTTGAGTGCAATCAAGGAGCAGATATGAACAAAGGGGCCATTGATTTCAAGGTTGCAGATTTACCTTTTGATGTATACTCTTTACAAGTATTGGTAGTTGTAGGTTATAGTACAGATTCTCAAGTATTTGCAGATGTTGAGAGGGTACAAGATTTTCCACCAAGGTTGGAGTGTGTCTTGGACATGAAGGCACTCAGAGACTCGAAGGACAAATCCTACTTTCAGCACTTGATTGAATGGAAGGTCCTACCTTATACAAAAGCTAATTGGATGACTGAGTACATTGTTGTAGATCCTCACTCAAGGGGACTTGAGTTCATTTTTGTCAAGGAGTATGGTGTAGGAGCACCTTGGGATTTCATGCCTCCACAAGGCAATTTTGTTAATTTTTTCTCTAATGATTGTACTAAGGTCATGGAGACCATGTTATGTATGTGTTTGGGTCAACATTAGGTTGTTAGGTGATAGGTCAAGTTAATTTGTTTAAGTTGTCAATATTGCAAAATGTTGCTATTATTGTAAAAGTGCAAAAAATGCACAGAAATTAAAGAGTCATCGGTTGTCATAGGTTGCTAAGACCATGTGGATTCACTTAGTATTTGGAGAAACATTGTACTATGTTTAAATATTCCTTGTAAGGCCAATCACAAAGAGGAGGATGGTGTATATGTGAAAAATTTAATAAAATGTCTCTATTTTATGCAAATTTTAAACATTCTTTGCTATTCCTAAAGCTTGTACGGCTCTGTATGGTTAGTTTTTTATTTCTAATCATGTGTATATGATAGTGCTTTAAATATACTTTAATTTGGTGGTGATTTCATGTCATTTAGTTGAGTTTAGAGCATGATATCTTGATTTTACTAAAAATAGTTTTATAAGCCTAGGCAATGAGAGTTTTGAGCAAGAAAATGGTATAAGTCCTACTTCCACTTCTAGAAATGGCTATAACTTGGTGAAATTGAAGAATATGGACTAAATTTTTTTCCCAAAAGTTTTCAAAGGAAAGAGATGGAGTCTGATGCAATATTGATGATGCCCTAGGCAATCTTCCTCATGTTTTATGCATTGAAAGAGTCATGGGAGTTGAATTTTGCAATAAAACCATTGGAGGAAGGTTGGTAAGGGTTGAGATAGCATAAAAATTTCTCACACATCATGTTTGAATTATCAAAACTAGTGTTCAAGTTCTAATGTTTTATGAACCAATACAAACCTATTCATGCAAGCCTAATTAAGCCTAGTCTCAAAATGGGAGTCACTCTGTGTTACAAAACAACCAACCCTAATTTCCTCATATGTTGAATAAATTCCAAATGGGTATCTAAAAAAAAAATTATATTATGGGTTGGAGATTTACTTTGCAAGTTATGACCAAAAAATGATGAATTTCTACTCTTTTAAGCCTATTGTCAAACGTAGCAAGAAGTTTTTGAGGGCTTTATTCCAACAAAAAAACATACCTACACACTTTATATGTTATCAAATGGCCAAAAGGGTATTAGAACAATTATTGGTTTGTGGGTTTGAGACCTAGTTTGTAGATTGTGTTAGAAAAGGCTTATTTGGAGTGTTAGAAGAAGAATAGGAGAATTGGTGAGAAAACCCATCAAATGAGGGTTTAAAGTTTGAAAGATTGATTTGTTTGAGTTAATTTTGATTTTATTTATGTTCTTCCACCCTGCTATACATCAAAGACCAAAGGGCATGACATTGTAGCCAAAGGTTCCCTAAGGGGTAGTGAAGGTAGTTTTATGCTGGTCTTCGGGCACAATTCTAATTTGATTGTAACCAGAAAATCCATCCATAAGAGATAGCATGGAATGCCCTACTGTGAGATTGACCAACATTTCAATATTTGGAAGCAAGAAATCATCCTTTGGCAAAGCTTTGTTAAGATCCTGAAAGTCTATACAGATTCTGATATTCCCATTTTGTTTGGCCACATGCACTATGTTGGATATCTAGTTAGAGTAGTTGATGGGTCTAATAAATCAAGCTTCCAACAATTTCTTCAGTTCTTTCTTGATGAGCAATGCCACTTGGGGATGCATTTTTCTTAGCTTCTATTTAATAGGTTTGGCATCTGGATGAACATCCAAATGGTGTAGAACCAATGCAAGATCTAATCCTAGCATGTCTGAATAGGTCCATGATAAGTTGATGATTTCTTCCTTTAATAGGTTGACAATGATAGAATGCTCTTCCTATGACAATGATTTGGCTACGTAAGCGATTTTAGGGGATTCTTCTATTCCCAAATTGACCTATTGCATCTCTTTGATCAGGATGGAAGATTGTTCAGACAAGTGAGTTCCAACAAGGGGAAGATGAACATCCCCATCCTCCAATGCCTCATCGAGGTTTCCATTGTTGGATACACCCTTTATTTTGAATTTTTATGATTCAAGAAGTGCCTCACAAATTTTTTCACTAGATGACCCTTTTTATTTTGTTTCTTTTTACTTTTGCAGTTAGGGTGTTCATCTTCCCCCAATCCCATGAGATGCATGTAAGTGTCCACTGAGGGAAAAGTGTCTATAGGTGCACTACTACATAAGTCCAAATCAATAAGGTCAGGGTGGTTAAAGGAAAGATTGATGGTGAAGAAAAATGTGGAGTCAAATAGGGAAGGGAGATCTACATCATCGTAGGAGACTATGATGGCTTCCTCTTTTGGTATTTTTTCAAGTAAATCATTATCTGCATTGACATTATTAGAGGTACTAGTGGATGTTGTCGGAACTTTTTTCTTTTTTTCATAGCCTAAGCCCAAATTTTTAGGTTGCACAGGTGTGTCAGTAGGTTGCACTCTTCCCTATTCCTCTACACCAATACCTCCCCCTTGATAATTTTATTTTTCAGCTAACTTGGATGCACAAGGATAAGTATCTTGGAAATACTCATTAAGAAGAGGTGAAGGTTCAAGTTCTTCCCTGTAGATCCATTGACTGATATCATTGTCTAATTGATCTTGTTGTGTTCCTATGGATCATAAAGTAGTAGACCCCATGTTCTTAGTGTTGATAGTTATTGTCTTCTCTTCTTCCTTTGGTGTAGACTAAGAAGGTTGGCCATAGGTACACGGAGATGCAGGCATAGTTTCCACATTTAGAGTCGTACACATCTTGTATTCTCCACATCCTTTATCTATGATCTTGACCTCGGTGATGGTGGACTTAGATGAAGTGGGTGGAATGGATGATGTGGTGGATGATGAATTGGAGTATGGATTGGAAGATGATGCTTGAGGTGCCCCCACTTTGACTCTTGGACAGTAGCGGGAGTGAGGGAAGGAAGCTTCCAAAGTGTGGCAATACTCAAAGGGTTGTGGATCTACTTGTATGGTTACTTCCATTCCATTGTATGGGAATTTTAGGCATTGATGGTAGGTGGACGGAAAGGCCTACATGATGTGGATCCATGGACAGCCAAAGAGAAGGTTGTATGGGAGGTTCAAATTAAGGACATGGCATGTGGTGTACTGCACAACAGAGCCAACCTGAATAGGAAAATAAATAATTCATTTAGAATCTATTTTTGCATTGTCATTAGCTTTGATGGTGATAGTCTAATCATTCAATCCAATGTGGGTATACCCTTCCTATTTTATGAACTTTAGCATGCAAAGGTTGAGGGTAGATCCATTATATACGAGGACCCCTTTCACTTTATGGTGGGATACAAGAACTTCGATGTGCAGGGTGCAGTTATGGTTTGAATTGATTGAAGTCATATCATTTTGAATAAATCCTAGTTGATATGTGGATGACATGTCCTACTAAGGCTTTAAATTGAGTAGAATCTATATCATTAGGCACATGTGTATCCTGAAGAGATTTGGTGAGGATTTCTTGATGGACAAAGGAAGACTTAAGAAAATCCAAGATGGATATTTGAGCAGGATTCTTTCCAAAATGATCAAGAATATTATATTGGGAGCTCACAGGAGCTGGTTGGGATGACGTGGAAGGTCCAAGAACAAATATGCAGGTGTGGTGAATAGTAACAACACATTGTGGGTTTTTTCCTTTGACATGAATCATGGATACGTGTGGCTCTACCTGGCTAATGCACATAACTATGCCATCATAGTTATAGGGTACATTCTTATAGCTAACATTGTTGGTGTTGTTATTTTGGCTATTGCTATTACTAGGCCCAATATTAGCATTGGAGGCACTAGGACCTTGATTGTGCTTGGGGAAAGCATTTTGATATATTTTTAGTTGGGCATTGGACAATGTCACTTGATTCACATCCACTACTATACCACCTCGATCTATAATATCTTGGATATACGTTTTAATTCCCTAAAACTTGTTAGTGGAATGACCTTTAATTTTGTGAAAGTCGCAATACTCATTTTCCCTATACCAAGCGATATTTGGTTTTGACTCGTTAAAAGGCTTCATAATAGGATAAGTGACTGGGTAACTCACTTTTAGGAGCCTCTTGAAAATGGCATCCAAGGATTCTCCTATATGAGTGAATGTATGCTTGTTATTTCCTTGGTTATACTAGTTGGACTGTGAAGGAGGATGTGGTGCACCATGTGGCATGGATATGATGTTGGAAATCAATGGTTGATTGGGGATGTATTTCGATCATGAGGTATTGGCTACTTGGATATGCTTGGTGTCAGTGACACCATCATTGAAATTGTTCTTGTTTTTATTCTAGTAACGGGACTTATCTCCAGATGACTTATCCTTGTCGAGGTTATAGATTTTGATTTGTCCCTTAGCAATGAGGGCCCTCTCAATGATAGTTCATTTTTCTATGACCTCTAAAAAGGTGGTGACATAATGAAGGTTGAGATTATGTACCATATCATGATGGGAATTTATGATGAAAATGGACACCATGTCCTTCTCACAGAGATGGAATTTTAGATGACTAACCAAGGCGCGCCACCTTGTAGGTAGCTTGCAAAGGTTTCTCCCTCATGTTGTTTTTCTTTCAAGAGATATAAGGTATCAATGTACTTCTCCAAGTTGAAGGAGAAGTGTGTAACAATTTTTTCTGATAGATCTACAAAAGAAGAGATGGACCCCTTTGGAAGACCCATAAACCAATCTAGAGCTATCCCTGTTAGTCTCCTAGGGAATAATCACAAGAGATCATTTTCATTGTGCAAGACTTCTTAGCAATGTGTGTAAAATTCCTATAGATAGTTTCTTGGGTCACTCTTTCCTTTGTATTTATCAAACTTTGGCATTTCAAAGTGCTTAGGAAAGGGGACAAGTGAAATGGAGGGATCAAACAAATAGGGACAAATTTCTTCAAATTTGAAAGACTTTTTGGATGTTCCTACTTGCAAGTCCTTTAAGGTAGCTTTTATTTCCTCCCACTCCTTATTGGTAGGTTTTGGTGATGAGGGATTAATCGGATTGGACTGATTGTAAGGGGCATATTTCTAATATGATGAGGATGGATTCAAGACGGTTTGATTGTACAATGGCAAAGGCGGATATGAAGGAATTTACTAATATGGATTAGGTTGCATGGATTGGGGATTGGCATAAGATTGTTGATATGGTGGTAGGGAATGATAATACAAAGAAGAGGCACCATGCTAATATGATGGAGGTGCTTGATAATAGAAGCAGGAGACACCTTTTTGCTATGATGGCTATTGTTGGGAGTAATATGGATTGGATTGGAAATTGTAGGTAGTATGTTGTTGGGAATTGTACGGAGGTTATTGTAGATTGGACTGTTGATAATAGGTATTATGTTTCGATTGTTGGGGATTGGTGCAGGATGGTTGTTACTGGGACTATTGTGAATTGACATAGGGTGGTTGTTGTTGGGATTGTTTTGGATTGTGGTAGGGATAACTGGGGCTAGGATTGGAGGTGGTGGGTTGCACATGATAGGTGTTTTGCGGGTGATATAGGTACTAGGTAGCAAGATTTTTAGGAGTTTTTTTATGGGATTATTGGGATTTCATTGAGATTTGTGAATGTTGAGGGGTTTGTTGGTAAGATGAGGACTACTAATAAGGAGGTCGATATGGGATTTTGGGTTGTTGAGGGATTTACAATTGTTGATAAGATGAAATTTGTTGTGATATTTGTTGGTGAGGAGTAGCCTACAATTGATGAGGAGGTTGTGATGGATTACCCTACGGTTCATGTAAGGGGTTAATGGTGAGGCAGTCGAGATGGGATGTGGGTATGTTATGGAGGTTGCAACGAGGTTTTTTGTGGTGGTGGTTGATAAGGCAAATGTGATGGTGGCTATTGGGGATTAGCCTAAGGTTGATGCAAGGACAGTATATTACCTTGAGGTGGTTGTTGAGATGTGAATGGAGGTGGTGGTATGTTTGGTGTAGGTGTAGACCCAGGAGGTGGAGGTGGTACGGTGAAAGGATTGCCCCTAGTATTCTGTGATAATTAACTTGATTGATTTGGTGGGAGAGGTGGTGCGAAGGTTGTGGGAGTTGAACCTTGTGGGATGTTCAAGCTTGGAAGATTAGGAGGACCTTGTGGAATACCAAGACCACGAGGATTTTTAGGATCGGGGTCTTGGGGATTGTTAGGATTAGGTAGTGCACCCATAACCAAAATTCTAACTAGAGGAGGTGGTACAGGGGGTATTACTTGATAAAGCACAACATTGCCAAATCCAAGTTGATACCAACCATCTTGAGGTGGGCCTTGGGGGACATATGAATTACTTGGATCATTATGAGAATTTTGAGGATCTTGTAGTGCAAGGGGTGCAGGAGGTGTAATGTTGACACATTTTTATAAGTCAAAACCCAACGACAGCTTGATACCTTTCAGGAGTAATGTGGCAAGGATTTTATCCCCACAATCATTAAGGAGACAATCTATCATTTGGAAATTGGTGGTATTACTGAGGTATTCATCAACTATGACCTTAGGTTGGTTGACCATGCTTTCATCAGGAGGAGATATAGTGTGGATTTCAGTATTGGATTGTGATGAGCCACTGTTGGTGGGTTCATCTTGAGGAATGTGAGGTTGAGCACCTTGGGACTGTTGTTTTTCAATGAGTTTATTTGCTTGCGATCATGTGGTAACAGGCATGAAAATGAAAAACAAACAAGTGAATAAGATGATACTACTCCCTAAGATCCCCTTAAATGATGGTCTAAATGATTAATAGAGGATTGATTGGATTAGATGACTAATTGATTGATTGATTGATTAAACAATTCGATGGGGTGATTTGGATAACTGATGATATTGGATTCAATTAAATTGATTAATGAGATTGGATGATTGGTATGATTGGATGATTTATTGGATTGGATTGATGAGATTGACTCTAAACCAAGTTCATGGGTTTAACTAGATGACATATGATGCTAATGATTGGATTGGATTACAAAAAGGATTATTATGACACTAAATCTACCTCAAGATGTAAGTAGATTGATTGGGTTGTGGATGATTACTGACTCGGGATGGATAACGATCTTAAGTAAGTTTGAATGATGAAAATTAGGATCAGACACCTAAGTCAACTCAAATAAAAACCCTCAAAATGAAGTCTAAGAGGTTCTAATGGATGAACCGATGATGGATACACAGTCTAGGGATTTCCTACAATGAACCTATATGATTTGATTGAGGATTTGATGATTTTTGGAAATTGTAGACAAAGTAAAATGATGATAAAAAAAATTTGTTCACAGGAACGGACTCAAAAAACAATGAGCTTTCAGTGGTCCAAAGGATTAACTCTCAGGATTTTTGTATGGTAAGAACATTCGCCTTTGTGTCCAAAAATTCACCCCTCAAGGTGATGGGATTGACTATCTAAAGGACAAAAAAATCACCTATGTGTTTGACAGGATCACCTATCTAGGTAGTAGTATCGCCTATATCTTTGGACACCAAAAGGAAATGAGCAGGAATGAGACACAAAATTTCCTATTTAGGGTTTAGGACCACCTCTTTCTTAAGATGCCAAAAGGAAACAAGAAGACATGACATGCAAAATCACCTATCTAAGGATCAGGATCGCCCATATCTTGAGATGTACAGACACTAACAGAAATTCTTGTTATGGGATCACCTATCGAACAAACAAGATTGCATATGTCTTAAACAATACGGACAAGGATGGTATAGATGGACATAGATTCACCCCTACAAATAGTAGGTTCACCTGTTCTAGGGGTTGTACAAATGAGGGGGGCTAGGAAGAGACATGGATTAACCTAAAAGGATGACAAGATCGCATGTTTGAAGGGAATAGGTGGACTTAAATGACACGAATGAGACACGAACTCACCTAAAAGGATGACAGGATTGCCTATTTTGAGGGAGCAAGTGAATGAAAGACAAGGATTAGATATATACTCACCTAAGGATAGGGAAAGATCACCTATTCATGGAATAGGAAAATGTTGGGTTTCTTAACTAAGAGACCCACAGGAAAATTTTCCGCTGACAAGGAAAAGTTCACATAAATGCTAACCTAGACTAGACTTAAGATATGGGAATGCCCCTTTCAGGGTAGGATCACTTGTCCACAGTGCAAGTTCTCCCCTATGAGAAGAAAACTTGCCACTAAGTGAAAGGATAGACTATGGAAAAGGACAAAAACATTGCAAACAAGTAGAATGGTTGGACTAACTCAGACTGGCAAAAAGTATTAGTACCATTCAAGAAGACACTCCAGGAAGCACAATCCTAAAATTAGTGATAATGGTTTACAAACTTGATGTAGGCCCACCACCTTGAGGGGACACCCCAAGGTTAATACTCCATGATACCGAGGTGGTTCTCTAGATCACCCTTTCTCACGAAGGTGGATAGCTAGCAATTCAGTGGCACAGGGTCATCAACAGAAGCCACAGGCTCACCTTCACACTCTCTCTCAAAGACTATCATAGTCCACCACAAGGATTTCTATCTCAACCCAAGGGAGTATGTGATGAGTAATTTCATGGTACAATGTGCATCCCCTGCACTACACCAAGCTATGGCTAGAACATAGGTCTCTATCTAGGATAAACAGGCTATCTTGTATTTCCTCCATATATGCTAAGGTACATGAGGCACAATCGTGAACACCAACTCGTCACGAGCGTGGATCAAGAGCCCCAATGATGTATTGGAAACTTGGACCAACCCTCCACATCTTATCTAGGTATCATCCTAGCTTCGATGCTTCACTAGACACAATGCGACTGGATTGGGATACAACTTTAGTTCTCCCCCCTTTATGTATCACATTGATAACATGTGGTTGGAATCATCCCTCGAGTGATGAAATCTCAGGCAGGTCCCGCTAAAGGAAGGAAATACTAGATATTTTGGTGGTTCCATAGGCTCACACATAGCACAAGGGGAGAGCTTAAATGCAATAGCACTTCCTAGGTAGACTGGACTAGACTGGAATGAATTGTAATTTCTCATCACCCAAGATCACCGAAAGGTGCAAGGGGAGTGGATACATCAACAATTCACTCTCAAACACAACAAACAAGATAATTGACCATTTAATTAATCTACATGTGCCTAAATTAGTGAGAAAAACAATAGACAAAGCTAACTAAAGGCTTCGATCACTCATCCTATAGCACACGTGTTAGTATTTTTGACCTCTAATCTTGGACATACATGGAGGAACAACTACACAAAATGCTAGTTAAAATGCCACAAATAGCTGACAAACAAGTTAGCTAGTTAGTACCCAAAACTAAAATCAAATTATAGCTCAAATTAAAAAATTAAAGGTTCTAGATTATTACCAATTTACCTCTATGTGAGATGAGTTTTCCCTTGTTCATGAAGCAAGATCACATGTCTTCTGAAAAAGGAGGGATCATTTTCACCCCTCGAATGAAAAAGTGTATGCATTGTTTCCCCTGTAGCTTGATCAAGTTCGCCTCTCTATCTAGCAATTTTTCCTATCAGGGTAGCTCTCTATATATCCCCCTCTATGTCTAGTGATCGGGATTAGTGGTTGCAATTCCACCCCTTTCATGAAAGGAAAAAATCATATTCTTTTGTGTTTGATGTAGATCCACCTCTGCATCTAGCAAATTTTCCCTTCAAGGGGGGATTTTCCCCTACCTATGAAATTTGAACCTGCAAAATTTAAAATAATAGGAAAACGTAAAATTGACCCATGATGTGGGTCCCATCGAGCATGCCAGAAATGTGTACAAGTGTGAATCCTACTCTAAGATGCAAAACTAAACTAATGCAACAAAGGAAAACACAAAAAAAAAACTTGGATTAGACCTATTTAAATCTAAAAAAAGTAAAAGAAGCAAAGAACAATATCACCTTGTTTAGATGATGGTCTTGGTTGTCCCTTTAGATGTTTGAAATGTGTGCTCCTTCTTTGGAAAAATAGCTTAAAATGATGCTAGGGTGATGAGGATTCTAATGATACAAATGAGTATGTGGATGGATGCAATATGGAAGCTCAAAGTGTTGTAATAATGGTGGATGCAAGTGATGGCTTGAAGGTTGCTAAGTGCTTGATTTCTAAGTGGATGTTTGGTTCTAGATAGTGAAAATGGGGAAATTTTTACCATTTTTAGGGGAAATGCATCTAAAGCAATGGAGGACAAATATTGATCCATGATGGAAAATATTAAGGGCTAGGGTGAGTTGAGAACTCATAAGCCCTCACAAGTTGACATGTGGCAAGTGATGTGTGTTGGTATTTTTTCCAACACACCCTTGGAATTTTCTAAAGGGTAGCCAACCCCTATTGTTAAGAATCCTCAAGTTGAGTGGCCAACATAACGAGTAAAGGATTATGAGGTCTTTACTCCTACACTTTAGGCTTTGTGGGACTTAGGAGGGTGTTCCTTATTGTGTTCATTTTTATTTATTTGATGGAGAACACTTCTATGCACAGATCAGTTCCTATTATTTGTAAATAAATGTAATTCACTAGAGATTTGGCCGACCTTTGAGTAAATGATTTTATATTTGCTAGGAACAAGAGGATATTTCAAACTCATATTTCATAATTGAAAGATTTTTTAATGAATTTTGTTCTCATTTTAAATCCATATCCAAGCATATCACCAATTCATTCAATTGCAAGAATTCTTAACAAATTGACCAATGCTTCATCAATCAGACATACGAAGTCAAATATGCAATAACCAATAATACACAAGTTATTTAGTTCAAAAAATGGAGGACTATTTTCATAATGCTTTGTTGTTTGAAAATTCACAATGTCTAAAACGTAACTTCTTATCAGATCTTGTGCAAATTCTTACAAATACATGACCCTCTTCAAGCATTTAATTGAATCTTTGAGTTAAAGCAAAAAAAAAAGACACACATTCAATTGAACATTTGAAGATAAATGTACCCTTGATATTTTCATTTATAACTTGCAAAAATTTATAAGAGTATACATTTCAGAACTAAGATTTGTTTCGATATCTATAGCTTAGATGAAACTAATTTAAGACTACTACATACAGGACTTATAACCAAGATAATTTCACTGTTCTATTCATTAAGCTTTCTATAATATCCTCTTTGTGGATTTATTTTTTTCCTATACTATTTACCAAACTTAAAATTTGAGCCATGCAATGAGCCATGAAATCCCTTTTATAGCACAAGGGAGAAACTAGCATTCAGCTCAAATGCAATTACATTTCATAGCATTTCAAAATTAATTTCATCTTCATTAGGGCCACTTCCTCGACTGTTATATTTAATCATTCCTCACCACAGGAAAGCAAAAGACAAAAAGAGTGTCATACAATTCATCAGAGAAGAACAAGCCAACCTTCCAAAAGGTGTCATTATCAAAATTAGTACGTTCATGCCAAAACTGGGGGAGTCACCATCAATACAAATAGTGTAGATTAACAAACCAGCAACAGGAGAGTTGAGTCAGCACCATTTCAAATGAGGAAATGAGGTGCTACCCTGCCTTGTCAACAACCAAGGAAGCACACGTGTCTGGTCTCTTGACTAAAATTGGAGTAGCTATTATCACTTCTTCATCAGAATCACCATAGGGCACCAGGGAAATGGGACAATGGCGAGAGTGAGGGCCCATTCCTCCTCCATCACTTGAAGAACTATCAGAAACTTCAATGGGAACATTGTGCTTCCCCAAACAAACCTTAGAACCCTTACTCTACTTCTTCATTTCCTCCATGGGCTCAACAAGCCTTTTCCCTCTAAACTTGAACAATTCTTCTAAAACGGTTTGTTTCCTCAAATTATAAATACTTTAAACAATAGTTTTCTCACCCTTCTTACGAACACTTCTCATACCCTCCAGAATAGTTAGAATTTCCATTATACCAAGTTTAGCATCAAGCACATAAACAAGAGGTTCCTGCATACTCAACCTTATAGACCTCCTAATTGGTGTAACTAGAATACTTGGTTTTCCCATCTTACCCAAAATAAAACACTAACCAACAACCTACCTCATAGAAGATACACCAGCCTAAACCCACAGAATCCCCTCTCATAGAAATGAAAAACCAAACCAATCCCATATAAAATGGCATAGAGCACAACTGTGAGATACGGAAATGATACTACCCTAAGAGACTAGAAAAGGATAGCTAGACCTCATGTACGCACACTTACAGACCCAAGGATACTACACCACCACCTCTATGATGGTTCGCTCAGCACTTGGATGTCACTCCTCCAATACCTACAACAATTACTTTAGCACCCTAATAATTGTAGACGATGAGATGAACTAGAGGATATCCTCATTAAATAGAGGAATTAGAGCATATGGTATTTAATGACCACCCTGGATCGCTCGAGTGAACAGAAAATAAATCATTCCATGTTGAATCCTAGTCGTCGATCATTTTGGATTTAAAACTCAATCAATGAGGCCCATTAAGTATCACCACTTGTCATTCCATTCGTACTTGGAAACAATGATGAGGTGCTTTTAAAGCTTCTATATAACCATCCACATCCTAGCTATATCATTTGCAACTTTCCCATTTTTTCAAAAGTTCCCTTACATTTCCTTCAATATTTAGCAACAAGCAAAAATTCACATTTGAAAGGAATATTCCTTAACAAAATCCCATTGTTGGTTGCAATAAATGGTTAAACCTTCTTGAGCATTTCAGCGACAAATACCTTCCAATGATGACTTCAAATAACCCAAGCCATTGCATATCATAGAAATTAATTTGAAGTTGGAGATATCTTTGGCGACGGGCCAAAGTATCAATGGAACACAAGTCTAACACGTGGCCATCACATTACTCATTCTATCCTTCCATCGCTTGTCACTGAAAATTGAAAGAGTTGTTAACATATTTCAATGATGGTGTCATGGAACACAAAAGGAGAACATGGTTGTGGCTCATCATAGAAAGGAACCCATCAGTTGAAGGAACTTCAATGATGGATGGTCACTTGAGTGGGCAGTTATTTCCCCCATTTAGAAAAGATGTGTTTAACAGGGAGGCCATAACCAAGTCAATGAGACTCGGCCCTCAAAAGGAAACTTAAACATAATTACTTGCTATAAAATACATGGCCAGACTTTGGGATAGTTTGAAACCATGATAAAATATTGGGCATCTAAGGAGCATAAGCAAAAGGGGTCGGTGAAAACATGCATTCGATTACTTAGATGGTGACTTAAGTAACCGACGACCAGATGTAACAAGTCAATATAAAATTAAAACACCCAAGGATTAATAATATGAAAATAAAAAATCAGGGTTTCTAGACCAAAACCCCAATCCATCCATGGACACATAAGCCTACAATTGTGACCAAAATAGAATTTTCTCAAGATTTTGCGAAAAAAATTGAGGCTCCATCAATGTGGAAGGTAAGGGATGATGTGGACGTGACATGGAGGTACTATTTTGTACCTTGGGAAGGGACAATATATCCTTATAAAGGAGTTCATTTTTCGCATGTGCTTGAGAGGACATGTGAGGAATTAAAAAATCCTCAAAAAATCCTCATGGAGATGGGAGAAGGAATTTAAAATTCCTTAAAATGCATTGGATAAATAAATATGAAATAAAAATTCACATGGGGAGGGAGTTCCTTGTCCAAAAGGAGAAAGCATTTAATATGGTTGAATTAGGACATATGTCATAAATGGCATGGAGATTAGGTTGGGCTAGTCAGGTGATTAAGGTTGTGCAAATGTTGGGTTAGGTAGGCTAATGAAGGATTAAGGGCAAGTGGGAGATTATGGAGGATGTGACCTTAATGATGAATAGGATTGTGCACATCCTAATCACACATTAATTAAATTAATCTGGATTAGAGAGGATTATGGAGGATGTGACATGAGGAGAGAGAAGAAAATAAATTCAAATTTTGATTTAATTCATAAAGGCTAAGGGGAATAAATTAAATAAATTGGGGTATTTATTTAATTTAGAGATGAAAGAGGTAAGGTATTTAATTTATTTATTAAATACCTTAGGGGATATTAGGCTACGGGGCAATATTAATCAAATAATAAATTATTTAATTAATGTGGATGAGGGATGGAGGACAAAAGAATACAAGGGTGAATTTGACCATATGGGATTGGTCAAATTTAGGTGTCTACAGCTAGATTTCAAGAAGATCTTAGATAGTCACATGTTGGAACAGTGAAAAGGATATTCAGCTACTTAATGGGCACTCCAAATCATGGCTTATGGTATCCAAAGGATACTAATTTCACATTGAGCGCTTACCGACATGTAGATTGGGCTAGTTGTGTGGATGACAAAAAAAGTAAAAGTGGTGATGCATTTTTTCTTGGATGTAGATTTGTGCCATGGCTAAGCAAGAAACATGATTCAATTTCTTTATCTACTACAGAGGCTAAATACATTGTAGCAACATCTTGCTACACACAAGTGTTGTGGATGAGGAAAACATTGAAAGATATCAGTGTGGTGTAGGATGATCCTATTTCTACCTTTTATGACAATACAAGTGCAATAAACATTTCAAAGAATCTAGTGATGCATTCAAGGAAAAAACATATTTCAATCAGATATCACTTTCTAAGATTGAAGGTTGTGGAGAATGAAGTGAAGCTTGAGTATATTTTTGACTTATTCACTAAGGCACTTCCTAAGGATAATTTTGAGTATCTCTGGGAGAAGTAAGGATTTATTGCTCCTCCTTCTTTGAACTAGATGCATAAGGAGATGCATCAATCCAATGGATCTCAATATCTATCCTTTCTATTCTAGATTGATGTTGGTGGCTACCTCTCAAGGGGAGTAGGTAGTGGCATTGTTTATTGTTGCAGATTGGCGTGTGCTCTTAAGGGAGAGTATTCAGAGTAGTAAAGGAAAGATGTTGTTAAGCAATTGTAAGTAGATTATGTTACGTCAAATTGGGACAATAATGCAAAAAAAATTTGTCCTTTGTCATTGATGTCAAAGGGGAGAAGACTAGTGTGAAAAAGGAACAAGTTTCCAAGGAGAGAATATCATAAGTAATAAGGGGGAGAGATTCAAGTGAAAAAGATATAAGAGAGAAATATGTGAAAGAGAAATTTAGTTGAAGAAAGATTGATGTAAGGGGGAGTGTGAGTAAAGAGTAAAAGATAAAAGGAAACAAGTATGTTTAGAGTTGTCTTTGATAGTTTTTCACATTGTGTTGTCATCAATGACAAATGGGGATATTGTTGCAAGTATGAATAGATTGGTGTTTTCATTGGTGTCAATTGCATGTGTTGAGGAATATTGGTGTTGAAGATGAACAGTTGGTGTAGTTGATGCTTTGATTTGTTGCATTATGTTGTCATCAATTAAGCTACTAGTGTTAAACTTTGTTGTTACTTTGATAAGATTCTATCTATGGATGTATTAGTGTTGAAGATGATATGGATGTATCTTTGGTGCTTGGTTTCCAAATGCTTTTGAAAAATTTTGATAAAAAGAGGAAACAGTGTGTTGCAGTGTTGTTCTAGGTTACAAAGAGATGTTTTGGTTTTGCTCTGCATTTCTTCCAGGTTGAATATCTTATGCAATTCAAATATGTTGGTGATAGGATTCTGGAAGTGTTATATTCAAGATATGGTATGTTGGATTGTCGTACAGTAGAAGTTGTGTTCACTAGTGTGTGACTATGCATTACAAAGGTGTCTAGGAGAATTTTTTTTGCTTTGTGTTTCTCCACAATTGTGCTTCATATCTTACAATTTTGAAGTACTGTTGATGGTGTTGGTAGTTTAGCTCAGTTATGAGGATTTGAGGTTTTGTGCTTTGAAAGATAGTTTTTAAGTAATAGTGTATGGAAGAGTAGTTTGAGTGTACTAGGTTTGTACATTCTTCAAGTGGAAGTTGTTTCAAAGGAGTTTGTTGGATTTCATGTTGTTTGAGGAATACTCTAGATCATTTTCAAGCATGGTGTGTGGTTTGTAAGTCATCCTTGGGTTTGAGGAAGCATGTACTTAAATTTTTAATGGTGTTTGCATGGGTAACAACCAACCTACTGTTTACACTACATGTAAAGGATAAATATTGTTTGTGGTAGCATGTAGTTAATTGGTGTTGTTGATTTGGGTCCCAATTAAGTTTTGGTGTGGTTTGCATTCACTTATATCTACCATGGAAGTGTTTTGGCACTAACCTAATTTGATTTTGCATGTTTGAGGTGCATTACTAACCTTGGTGAGGGTTTTGAAGGTTGAGGATGTTATAAGTATGAGTTGAATTTTTGAAGAAGGATAAGATAGATGAAAATGTGAAGTGTGTGATGTGAATTGGAGCGTTGTAAGTTGTGAAATTGAGCAAAGTAGTGAAAGCTTTCAAGTGTTGGATTACTAGATGTAGTGATCAAAAGGTGTCTACAATCATTCAAACATACTGTGAAGGTGTTGGAACTATTGTGGTGGATTTTTTGGTTCATTGAGATGTGTTTCTCTATGTAACATTCCTTCTCTATCCTTTTCTTATTCCAAGTATGATCCTTTCTAGATAGTGTGTCATATTCTAGCAGTGAGCCTTTGTAATTGGTTTTGTAATTACTTATATTGTGAGCTAATCCTCACTATGGTTTTTCCACTTAAATCTAGTGTTCTCTTGTGCATGGTTTTTAATTTTTTTTCATTTTTTGTTCTTTTCTTTTCATGGTAATTCATCATAATAGATTAAGGGCTTAATGAATGATTGTGGATTTGAATGTTAATGAGGGTTTTGATGTTTTGATAAGATACATCTGATTCACCCCCCCTCTCAATTGTCTTGTTCATTCAATAGTATGAATATAATTTATAGAAAATTGAATGTAGTTTGTAGGATACTAGGGTATGTAGAAAGATGGGGCGCCAAAAAGGGGTCTTAAGTGGCCACTTTTTTTTCTGAAATCAAGAAATACTGACCTTGGATGAGAAATTGAGGATAGTTACAATGAAAATTTTAAGATGCAACAAAAACAAGGGTCCTAGTGCTCTAAGTCTACTTTCTAAAATACTATTTTTTTAAAAAAAATGGTAGAGATTAAGGGGTTCAAAAAAGGGAGCCACATAAATTGGTCATGTTTTGGTCAAGGAAATATAACATAGTGTCTATTGTGGCTCCCTCAAAAGGTTAACTTATTTTTGGTATTTTTAAAATAAATTCAATGAGAAATTAGCTAACATGTAGTTTATGCCCAATTTTTCTAATAATTTTTTAATGAATATATGATTTTTTACTAATTTTCAAAGTGGAAACAAACTAAAAAATAGAAATTCGATTGTGCTACCTTTATAATTTTTTAAAACTAATCAAAAATCAATTTATTTATTTTTAATATGTGTAGAATGGAATATACTTTATAAAAATGTAATTTATTTGAAATTTCAATGCATGATTAAAAAATAAAGTAAAAAATACCAAACATTGATTTTTGTCAAAAAAATAAACACACAAACAAAATAAATTAAAGATGAAAACCTTAACATAGTAAAAATGTGAAAAAAAATTAATCATTAAATAGCTAAGAGAGAGCCTAACATTACCTAGGTGTTTGATTTACTCGACCTTGAAACACGTGCAAACCTAATGGTTATCATGAATGAGATTATGTGAAATTTTGTAGAATATGCAAAATCATGTCTTTGGACATTGGGAAGACACTCCAAGCCTTTGGGTTGGAAATCCAAAGCAAAACCAAGCCAGAGGCTTGGGGATTCCCAAAGCAAGACAAAATGTGAGCACGTTATAACGCACCCTCATTATTTGAATTCCTTGACAAAACACGATTGTGTTATAATGCGCTCATGTTTTGTGAATAGATTGACAAAATGTGAGCCTGTTATAATGCACTCGCATTTTGGTCTACATTGAAATTATTTTCTTGTCTTTTTTCTCTTTCTTCTTGTTATCTTTCAGGGAAACTATATACATCAAAATAAAAATTTAAGTTGACATTTACATATGGACATTTACTTTCTTATACTTTAAGTTATATTTCATGTATAAATTTTGAAGATGTTTGAAAGTGGTTTAAGATCTCTAGGTGTTATAATGTAAATTCTAGTTTTTTGAATATCTTACAAATTTTTAGACTTATTCAATGTTGACCCTAGTTTATCGATGCATCAAAAGATTGATCTATCAACACTCGATACAAATGGTAGAGATATGGATCACACGGGAGGCATTTAGTCCCTTGTCACACATCCCAAGAGGAGCATTGACAATCTACCAACAATCTCCCCCTCAGTGTTACCTGATTCAAACCCATAACCCAACGCTCTGATACCAATTATGGGCCCCATTTTTTCATTGCATCAAAATATCGATCTATCAATGCCTAATATAAATAGTAGAGACATGGATTGCATGATATGGGATTAGTCCCTTGTCATGAATATTGATGGGAGCATTAACCATCTACCAATAATCAAATTTCAGTAATTAGCATGTCAAATTTTAGTAATCAAGAGATCAAATTTCAATAATCAACAAGTTGTTTTATTTCTTTCTATCTCACTCATTGTGTATCCCTTACACTCTAGACCTCTCTCTCTCTCTCTCTCTCTCTCTCTCTCTCTCTCTCTCTCTCTCTCTCTCTCTCTCGCTCTCCCCTTCCCTCTCTACTTCTCTCTATCTCCCCTCTCCCTCTCTCTACCTACCTCTCCCTTGATCACTCCATACCACTCTCTCTATTTCTCTCTATCTCACCTCTCTCTCACCTCCCTTTCTCTCCCTCCATACTTATCTCTCCCTCTCTTCTTCCATATCTATTCTCTCTCCCAATCCCTCTCTCTACCTACCTCTCCATCCATCACACCCTACCACTCTCTCTCTCTACACCTTTCTCTCTCTCCCTCCCTCATTCCCTCTCTACTCTCTCTATCTCTCCTCTCTCTCTCTCTAGCTACCTCTCCCTCCACTCTTTGTTTCTCTCTATCTCACCTCTCTCCCTCCCTACCTCACTATACCACTCATGAGAAAATTAAAATTTCAATACCAATCAATAATCAACGATTAGAGATTTCATCAATAACCCAAAATAAAGCATTGAACTTTAAAACATGATTATATGAATTGAGTGACTAATATTAGCCACATTTGAGGGAGTAAGGTCTATACAACACCTTGGGGTTATAACATACAAAAAATAATTTATGGGGTATGCTCAAACACATTTCATACACAATCTACCAAATTCAATTAACTATTCCAATGGAAACCACATTAAGCAAATGCACTCCATCAAGACATGGCAACATTTTGATGTAATAAGACATATGCAAGGTTCACTATGACATACACCATTTCTATCCACACAAGGGAAGGGATTCACCCAAACACCATTTTCACAAGGAAGTTACAATTATAATACAATGCCACACACATTACTCACATCAAGCATCACTTTCACAAGCTAACACAAATGGCATCCATGACATTCACATGACAAATTAAAACTGTGGCTTTAAGCCAACCAAAATGATTCTCTTAATAATAATAATTTTATTTAACAATTACACATGTATCCCATGCAAGAGGAAAAATAATTTCCATTTCCCATCTAGGTTCTTATGAGAATCCTAAGGACAACATGATTTGGATACTTAGGTCATTGACCCAAATATTCTATTATGACAATGCAACATTCCATTCATGCACTAACATGGTCAATTCACACATATGATGATATTTCACTAGGAATAAAATGCACAATGCACCATAGGAAACATCACTATAAGATCACATTTTACAATTCAAGCATATGACATACACCATATTCAACTTCAATGCATCAATCACATAAGACAATTTCATAAAGCTCCATCATGATCCAAAAAATTAACACCCAATTCCAATCAAATGCATCCATATATATACATCCGAAGAGAAAAAATAAGCACAAATAAGACCGCTCAAGGTCACTATAGAATCACATAATAGAAATAAAGACATTTACATCCATCCATCCATCTCTCTCTCTCTCTCTCACACACACATCCCCTCTCTACTATTTATCTATCATCTCCCTATCTCTCTCTCTCCCCCTTCCTTCCTCCCTCCCCCCTATGAGGGTTTAAGGTGTAAGGTTTAGTGTTTAATGTATAGGGTTAAGTGTGTAGGGTATAGGGATTAGGGTTTAGGATATTAGGTATAAGTTTGATGGTATAGGGTATAGCGATGAGGTTTGAGGGTGTAGGGTTTATGGCTAAGGGTTTAAGGTATAAGGTTGAGGGTTGAGAGATAGTGTTTAGGGTTGATGGTATAAGGTTAAGTGTATAGGGTATGGGGATTAGGGTTTAGGATATTGGGTATAGGGTATTGGGTATTGGGTTTAGGGTTGACGGTATATGGTTAAGTGTATAGGGTATAAGGATTAGGTTTTAGGATATTGAGTATAGGGTTTAGGGTCTAGGGTTTGGGGTATAAGGTATAGGGTTAAGGTTTTAGCATTTATGTATAGGGTTGAGGGATAATGTTCAGGTTTTAGGGTTGAGGCTTGAGGGATATTGTCCAAAGTTGATGGAATAGGGTTAAGTGTATAAGGTATAAGGATTAGGGTTTAGGATATTGGGTATAGGGTTGAGGGTATAAGGTATAGGGTTAAGGGTTGAGAGTGTAGGGTTTAGGGTTTTAGTATAGGGTTGAGGGTATAGATTTGAGGGATAATGTTTAGGGTTTAGAGTATAAGGTTGAGGGTATAGGGAATAGGGATGAGGGTTTATGGTGTAGGGTTTAGGGTTTAAGGTATAGGGTTGAGGGTTGAGGGTTGAGGGATAGTGTTCAATGTTGAAGGTATAGGGTACAGGGATTAGGGTTTAGAATATTGGGTATAGGTTTGAGGGTATTGGGTTTAGGATTTAGGGTTTAGGGTACAAGGTTGAATTTATGGTTTAGGGTTTAAGTATAGGGTTGAGGGATAGTGTTCATGGTTTAGGCTATAAGTTTGATGGTATAGGGTATAGGGTATAGGGATGATGGTTGGCGGTGTAGGGTTTATGGTTTAAGGTATAGAGTTGAGGGTTGAGAGATAGTGTTCAGGGTTGAGGGTATAGGGTTAAGTGTATAGGGTATAGGGTTGATGGTATTTGGTTTAGGGTTGAGGGTTTATGTTTTAGGGTACAAGGTTGAATGTAGGTTTTAGGGTTTAATTATAGGGTTAAGGTTTGATGGATAATGATTAGGGTTTAGGGTATAAGCTTGAGGTATAGGGTATAGGGATGAAGGTTGAGGGTGTATGCTTTAGGGTTTAAGGTATAGGGTTGAGTGATAGTTTTTAGGGCTTTAAGGGTATAAGGTTAATTACATAGGGTATAGGTATTATGGTTTAGGATTTTGGTTATAGGGTTAAGGTTATTGGGTTTATGGTTTAGGGTGTAGGTACAAGGTTTAATGTAGGGTTTATCATTTAAGTATAATGTTTAGTATTTAGGGTATAAGGTTGAGGGTATAGGTTATAGGGATGAGGGTTGAGGGTTTAGGTTTTATGGTTTAGGGTTGAGGTATATATTTAAGTATATAGGGTATAGGGATTAGGGTTTAGGATATTCGGTATAGGGTTTAGGAGATTGAGAGAGAAAGGGAGAGATAATGGTGAGATAGAGAGTAGAGGATAGTGGGAGAGAAAGATAGGGAATGGAGAGAGATTTATAGAGGGAAGGAGTAAGTTTGGGAGGTTGAGAGAGAGGGAGGGAGGACAAGAGAGGGAGAGAGAGATAGAGTGGGGAGGGGAGAGGGAGAGGGAGAGGGAGAGGTAGAGGTGGAGAGAGAGATAGAGAGAGATAGAAATAGAGAGAGGAGGAAGGTTGGGATATTGAGAGAGAGGGAGAGAAATGGAAAGAGGGAGGGAGAGCTAGAGATGGAGAGAAAAAGAGATAGAGAGAATATTATAAGGAGATATATGGAGGGGGGAAGAGGGAGGGAGAGGTAAGGAGGGAGAGAGAGGTGGCATAGAGAGATAGAGGAGAGAGAGAGAGAGAGAGAATAGTGAGATATAGAGTAGAGAAGGAAAGATATAGTAAAAGAGAAATATGGGAGAGAGAGAGAGAGGAGGAAGGTGGGGATATTTTGAGAGAGGGAGGGAGAGGTAGATATGGAGAGAGAGAGAGATAGACAAGTATAGAGGGAAGGAGAGATAAAGAGGGTGAAGTAGAGAGAGAGAGATAATGGTGAGATAGATAATAGAGAGGGAAGAGAGGGTGAGAGATAAATATGGGATAAGGAGAGAGAGATGGGGAGATTGAGAGACACATGATATATATGGAGAGAGGGGGGCAAGGAGGGAGGGAGTGAGAGGTAGTGGTGAGATAGAGAGAAGTATAGAGGCAAGGAGAGAGAGAGGTGGGGATATTGAGAGAGGGAGATAGAGGGAAGGAGGGAGGGAGAGGGGGAGATGGAGAGAGATAGAGAAGACATAGAGAAATGAGAGAGAGAGAGAGAATGGTGAGATAAAGAGCAGAGGGAAGGAGAGTGAGAGATAAAGATGAGGGAGGGTGAGAGTGTGTGAGAGAGAAATACAAAGGAAGGAGAGGAAGGTTGGGAGATTGAGAGAGAGGAGAGAGGGACTGGAGTGGGAATGAGGGAGGAGAGGCAGAGATGGAGAGAGATAGAGAGAAGTATATATGGAAGGAGAGATAAAAGGGGGAGGAGAGAGGGATAAGTAGAGAGAGAGGGAGAGGTAGGGAGGGAGAGAGAGGTGAGATAGAGAGAGAGAGGAGGGAGGGAAAGAGATAGAGAGAAGTAGAGAGGGAAGGAGGGAGGGACAGAGGAAGAGAGAATTGTGATAGAGAAAATGAGAGAGAGAGCGAGGGGAGCGAGGGTGAGAGATAGGAAGAGAGGGATAGGCTAGATAAAGAAAAGTAGAGAGGGAAGGTGGGTGGAATGAAAGAATAAAGAGGAGGAATGTGGATAGATTGAGAGAGAGAGAGAGACAGGATGGAGGGAGAGAGAGAGGTAGATAGGGATAGGTTAGATAGAGTGAAGTAGAGAGGGAAGGTGGGTGGGATGAAGGGAGAGAGAGAGAGAGAGAAGTATAGAGGGAAGGAGAGAGAGTGAGAGAGAGGTTTAAAGCATAAGGGATAAACAATGAGTGAGATAGAGAGATAGAAAGATGATACAACTTATTGATTACTAAAATTTGACCTCCTAATTACTAAAATTTGTTGTCTGAAAAATTGAAAGATCTTCAAAAACTAGAATTTGAAATATAATTCCTAGAGATCCAAAACCACTGTCAAGCATCTTGAAACTATATACATCAAATATAACTTAAAGTATAAGAAGGTAAATTTCCATAAGTAAATGTCAACTTATGCTTAAATATTTATTTCATGTATATAGTTTCCTTGAAGGATAACAAGAAGAAAGATAAAAAAAGAGAAGAAAAAAATTTCAATGTAGACCAAAATACGATTGCGTTATAACACGCTTGCATTTTGGCAATGCTTTTTTGAATTCAAAAACAGGTGGTTTTTAAAATTAAAACCATAATGTGAGAACGTTATAATGTGCTCAAGTTATAACGTGCTCCCATTTTGGATTGGTAATGACCAAGCCTAGGCTTGATTACTACCAACCCATAACATGAGCATGTTTTATTATAACACGCTCACATTTTCACTATTTGAGGATAAAAAAGTGAAGTTGCCACTTTTTGTCCCCCCATCTTTTCACACTCACCCACTAGGTTTTTTAGGAAAAAAGCAATTTGAATTGGTGAAATTTTAAATTTCAATGCAGTAGTACTTTAAATTTTTAAAGAAAAAATAAAAAGAAAGTGTTTTTCTGACCAACCTAAGTATGAGCAAAAAAATTTAAAAAAAATGAATCTTTCAATATAAGTATAGGACACATGCCTGGATGTGATGCATATTTTTTTGTAATTATTTTGCAAGGAAATAATTAGTTAGGAATTTTTTACTAGGAATTCTTAAAAATATTAAAAACCATTCATTTAACCACCCTAACTTGGTCAAAGGTTTATGATATTTTTTTTTTAACTATAGTTTGTGAAGCATAGTGTGTGATGCATCTTTTGGATTCAAAAAATGTGTAACTATTTAAAATTTATAGATGTTCTTCGATCAGAACTTTACACATAGTTCATGTAAAAAATCAATAATAATTATCTATCAAATTCAAAATAAAGCATATCTTATATTAGTAGAATGTTGACAATTTACTGAATAAACCATTTTTGTTTCATCGAATTCAGATTAAAGAAAGGTCATCAACATGAAGGGTGAAGTCTTGAAAAGAGGATGATTTTTTTAGGTTTGACACCTCCAAGCCAAATCCCAAAGCAATCTTGAGGAAAAAATGGAAGAAAAATATTTATGTGAAAAAACAAATATCTATTTTTATGTCTTCAAAATGGATATCCATCTTGAAAAACAAAGTTGGTATCCATTTTTTAGAAATGGTCACCTATCTTTATGTCTTCATATTCATTTGTTAGAAATAGGTACCCATTTTTATGTCTTCAAAATGATTTTTTTTTTTTGACAAAATAGATATCCATTTTGAAAAGCCCAAAAATCCTTCAATAAAATGGGCATAAATTTTGCATTTATTCTCAAAAAAAATATTTTTTACAAGAATTAGAAAGGTGATTGATATCTCTACACAATGGACTAGGTAGTTTTTTTAGATTATACACAAAAACATAATTATAATCATTTAAAATTTATATTTCATTTTGAAACATCAAATTCTCACTAATTTTGCATATGAAGTCCATTTTTCATTATTTAACAATCATCTCAAAATACTTGAAACATTAGAGAAGTAATTAATATTGAAATATTTATATTTTTTTTAGTAAGGAGATGAAAAAATCTTCACAAATCATCATTTCTCTTTGTCCCTTTCTCTACTCTCTATATTTCACTCTATCTCCCCTAATCTTTAGACTTGTCTCTCCACCAATCTCTCCCTCCCTCTCTCCCTCTCTCTTTTTCCCTCTTTATATTTATCTCTCTCAATATATTGAGCTCTAGAATTATCTATCTACCTCTCCATCCCTCCCCCCCTCCCACTCTCTTTGTCCCTTTTTAGACCTATCTCTCTCATTCTATCTCTCCTTGAGCTCTAGACCTATCTCTCTACTTTTCTCTCCCTCCCTCCTTCCCTCTCTCTTTTTCCCTCTTTATATCTCTTTTTCTCTCTATACATATCTCTCTACCTCCCCCTCCCTCCATCCTTCCCTCTCTACTTAACTCAATATCAACTCTCTCCTTAGCCCTCTAGCTATCTCTCTATATCTCTCCCTCTCACCTTTCACTCTCTATACCTACATCTCCCTCCTTAACTCCCTATCTCTCTCTCCCAAGATCTAGACCTATATCTCTACCTCTCCCTTGATTTCCTATCTCTCATTTCCTCTTTAGGCCTCTTTGTATTTTAGTAAACTCAATAAATCGTATACAACCTAGTCTTCTTCTAGGGTTTCTTATATCTATACTTTTATTATATTTACATCTCAATTTTATATTTTAAAGTCTTTGCATGACCAATTATTCATTTATTTTATATTGTTACATATTTCTCTATTATTTTGATTGTGAAATGAAATTTACTACCCTACCCATCCTTGGAAACTACATGAGGGTTTCATTTTCAAATTCGACACATCATTGATATTCCACCTTTTTGATATATAAGTGTACCTTTTGGATTTATTTTTCCTCTCTCCCTCTCCACCTCTCCCTATTTATATATTTATTTATTTCTCCCTCTCCCTCTCCCTCTCCCTCTCTCTCTACCTATCTCTCACTTTCTCTTCCCCTCAAATATCTTTCTCAAGTCATATCTATCTCTAGATATCTCTCCCTCTTTCTATCCCTCTCACTCTCCCTCTCTTTACCTATATCTCCCTTTCTCTTCCTCTCAAATATCTTTCCCAAGTCATATCTATATCTATATATCTCTCCCTCTTTCTATCACTCTCCCTCTCCCACTCCCTCTCTCTCTACCTATCTCTCTCCCTTTCTCTTCCCCTCATATATCTTTCCCAAGTCATCTATCTCTAGATATCTATCCCTCTTTCTATCCCTTTCTCTTTATCTCTCCCTATCACTTTTATAAGTAGAGAGGGCATGTGAGAGAGGAAGATAGAGATAATTGGAGATGGAAGGTAAGAGAGGTAGAGAGGGGAGAGAGAGATAGAGAAAAGATATAGAGAGATAAATATAAAGGAATAGAGAGGGGGAATGAGGGATGGATGGAGTGAGGGGTAGGTAAAGAGATAGATAGAGGGATGGAGGAAGGGAGGGGTAGAGATAGAGAGGTATTGTGGGATGGATATAGGGAGAGGAAGGTGGATAGAGAGGAAGATGGAGATGGGAGATAAAGAGAAGTAGAGATAGAGAGAGAGAGAGAGAGAGAGAGAGGTAAGGTGGGAGGGATAAAGGGAGAGGTATGAAGAGAGAGGGAGGGTGAGTGGATATAGAGATAATTACAAAGGGAAGGGGAGAGAGTTAATGTGAGAGGAATAGAGTGAGAGGTAGGTAAAGAGAGAGAGGATGAGGGGAGATAGATAGAATTATAAAGGGAATGGGAGAGAAATGTATAAATAGAGGGAGAGGGAAAGGGAGAGAGAAAAGGAGAGAGAGTGGAGGAAGTAGAGAGGGAAGGAGAGGTAGGTAATGAGAGATAGGGTGGGAGGGATAGAGGGAGAAGTAGGTAGAGAGAGAGGGCGGGTGGAGATATATATAAGTAGAGAGGGTTAGAGATAGGTAGAGAGGAGAGAGAGTGTGAAGAGAGATATAGAAAATATCTAAAGGGAGAGAGATGGGGAAAGAGGGAGGGATAGAGTGAGAGGTAGAGAGATATGGAGAGGGGGAATAGAGAGAAGTAGAGATGGAGGGAGGAATGGAGAGGTAGGGTGGGAGGGATATAGGGATATGTAGGTAGGTAGATAGAGAGGAAGATTCAGATGAGAGATAAAGAGAAGTAGAGATTGAGAGAGGTAAGGTGGGAGGGATAGAGGGAGAGGTAGGTAGAGAGATTGAGGGTGACCAAATTACCTCTCTCTATTTTTCTATATTTCTCTTTATGAAGTAGAGATAGAGAGAGGTAAGGTGGGAGGGATAGAGGGAGAGGTATGTAGAAATATGGAGGGTGACCACATTACCTCTCTCTATTTGTCTATACTTCTCTTTATGAAGTAGAGATAGAGAAAGGTAAGGTGGGAGGGATAGAGGGAGAGGTAGGTAGAGATATGGAGGGTGACCACGTTACCTCTCTCTCTTTTTATATACTTCTCTTTATCTCACGTATTCATCTTCATATTTTTCTACCTACCTCTCCCTATATCCCTCCCACCCTACCTCTCTAAATCTACCTCTCCCTTCCTCCCTCCCTCTCTACTTCTCTCTATCTCCCCTCTCTAATTCCCTCTACCTACCTCTCACTCCATCTCTCCCTCTTTCCAAATATCTCTCCCTTTAGATGTCTATATCTCTCTTCACCCTCTCTCTCCTCTCTACCTCTCTCTCACCTTCCCTATCTATTCTCTCTCCACTCACCCTCTCTCTCTACCTACTTCTCCCTCTATCCCTCCTACCCTCTCTCTCTACATATCTCTCACTATATCCATCCCACCTTACCTCTCTCTACCCTTCCCTCTATAGTTCTCTATATATACCCTCACCCTCCTTCTCTCTACCTACCTCTCCCTTTATCCTTCCCATCTTACATCTCTCTCTATCTCTACTTATCTTTATCCTACATATCTATCTTCCTCTCTTTCTACCCACCTCTACCTATATCCCTCTCACCCTACCTGTCTATCTCTACCTAACCCTTCTTCCCTCTCTACTTATCTATATCTCCCCTCTTTTTCTCTCTCCATCTACCTCTAACTCCATCCCTCCCTCTTTCCCATCTCTCTTCCTTTACATATATTTCTACGTCTTTCTTCTCTCTATCCTCTACCTCTCTAACCTTCCCTCTTTACTTCTCTCTATCTCCACTCACACTCTCTATTTATAGAAATGTGGAGAGAAAGATAGAGGGATAGGGATAGAATATATATATAAATAAAGCTAGTTAAAGAAAGAGATAAACATATATAGAGATAGGGAGTTAGGAATAGAGAGGGAGAGATAGAGATGAAGAGATAAAGAGATATATAGGATATGGAGAGAGAGATAGAGATATATATGGTGAGATAAAGTGATACAATGATAAGTAGAGAGGGAGAGGGAGAGATAAAGAGGTGGAGAGAAAGAGGGAGAGATAGAGATGGGGGAGATAGAGGATGGAGGGAGAGTGGGTGATAGATAGAGAGGGTAGAGGTAGAGAGATAGAGGTAGAGAAAAGGAGAGATATAAATAGAGAGGTAAAGAGAGAAGAGGGGGAGAGATAGATCAATACATAGAGGGAGAGGGAGAGATAGAGAGGGATAGGGGGAGAGATAGATAAGGAGATAGAGGTAGAGAAATATATGGTTAGAAAGGGATAGAGAGAGAGAATGAATAAGAGAGAGGGAGAGATAGAGATAATGAGATAGAGATAGAGATAAAGAGAGAGATAGGGATATGTAAATAGAGGGGGAATGAGTGGTAGAGAGGAAGTGATTGAGACAAGTAATAGAGAGAGAGGGTAGAGAGATAGGGAGAGAGATACAAGTAATAGCTTCTCACATAATTATATACTTAACATTTGATGGAAAAGAGTCATACTATTTATGGTATATTTTAAATTGTTGTCATTTATGCCATAGAAGGCATGTGAATGTTCTTAACTTTTTGTATAACTTGCTGAAAAGAATGTCTTCTACGTATAAAAGAAAAAGAAACTAGTCAGCATTATCTCATTTTTGTTTAGTCACATTACTGGTAAAGAGGACCCTTAGGGTTCAATTCCAAAATGTGTCATGGGAATATTTTCTCAATTGCAATAATATAAACAATATTCTTGAATTTTCTAATGAAGAAAAAAAGGACTAGGAACAAGGAATAAAAGAGCCTATTGTGGTTGCTCCTAAGGGAGAAATTCCCTTTGGTTCCCCTACTACAATACCTACCTACAACATGGGAGAAAAAAAAGAGAAATTTTGCAAGAA
The DNA here is from genome assembly GCA_007258455.2 of Sequoia sempervirens. Classification (NCBI taxonomy): domain Eukaryota; kingdom Viridiplantae; phylum Streptophyta; class Pinopsida; order Cupressales; family Cupressaceae; genus Sequoia; species Sequoia sempervirens. Next base: position 191,052,110 of record VDFB02271358.1, on the reverse strand, counting down.
ACACAACCTACAACCTCTTCTGAGTAGCCCATAGCAGAAAGTGAGCAAGAAACCCTTGTTTCTAAGAGGCCACTAGAAGGTAAAAAAGAGAAAGAGTGGAGCTTCTTCTTTTGCACCAGCAAGGGTATAGAAGAATTCCACACAATCTAGGTGGTGGTCACATCATTTCAAGAAGAAGGGTTCAATGAGAGGCACAAGCAAAAAGAAAAAAGAGGATGTTGTTATGATAGAGACAAATTAAAATTTAGAGGGGAATTCCCCTGGTAAATATGTAAACATACCAATTGTATGACCATTATATTTTTCTACCACTTTTGAATCATATTCAAAAAGATACTTTTGTAGCTAAAAAGATGAGGAAAAGATCTCCAAAAATACATGTTTTAGAGGGGTGTGATTATAGGTGAAATGGGAGAGGAACAATTTTTAGAAAAAAGATGAGGAAATTTTCATTGAAGAAAGGAATACTAATAAAGAATTTCAAGAAGAAATGTAGAGGATAAAATAGTTGAAGTAATTATTAAAAGCATACCAATAGAAATATAGTGAACAAGATGCTAGAATCAAAGAAGTGGAGAAAAGACTACAAGTTTGAGAATGGGTCAAAACTAGAGATATTGACATAGCTTTCCATGGTAGAGATAGAAGGAAAAGATCTAGTACCCCAAAGATCAATTAGACCAATTAAAATACCCATTGGACCAACTATTGTGCCCCTAGGTGTTGAACTATGGAAGAAAACATAGGAATTCTCTCAAAAAGAGAAAGAATAGGAAAGGGAGAGAGCTAAAATGGTATCTAACCACACTAGGGAATTGCAAAATCAAGAAATAGAAGTTAAAAAGTTAAAAGTAAATATTGAAGAAATGGAAAACAAAACGACACAACTACTAAAGTGTAGGCCATTTTCCAGAGTCTATGCTTTGTTCTTGTAAGAGTATTTTTTATGTTTTCAATTTATCCAATTGATTAGTGATATACCTATTGCAATTAACAAGAAATATTTGTTTTTAGATGTATTTTACAACTCCGCAATAGAGATGTAGGACCAATTGTGTGAGTTATATATGCATAATTTTGTTCTTTCATATGAAACTGCTTGGAATCCATGGATGTTTGTAGGAGATCTCCAAATCAGAGCTTTGGACTCTTATGTTAGGAATCAGAATCAAAGGGGGAAAATTATATAAGAATATCATGAAAAATAAAAATCTATTGCCTTACAACTCAAGGAGTCAGTGGATCCAAATAGAGTAATAGAGTAGTGGATAGATCTCTTTGATCATAGGGAAGTTGAAAAGAAGATAATGGATTGTAGAAAATAGGATTATAAAAGGATAAATGAATTAGCAATAGGGACCATCAAGGAAGCCTTTAAATTTATTCAGAAAAGATGGGATATCTTTCATTAGAGCTGAAAAGAAAGGAGCCACACTCTATTTACAACTATGTAGATCCATAATTTGTAGGTTTCACAAGTATATAGATATTGCAATGAACAATGGAGTTGCCTAGTTTTCACTTGTCCTCCATCCTCCTATCCTCCTATTTCATGTACCACATTGGATAGGGAGGAAATGACGGGAAGAAGAAGAAGCAAAAAATAAGAGAGCTCTCATACTAGAAAGGCTATTACTTAAAGCAGGGCAAAGGAGTTGGCATTGTGGTTGATTTCAAAGAGATGGATCTACAATATAACCTTTGGCCTTAAAATTTTCTTAAGGAAAAGAAAATAACTTAGCTGGGGCGAATTGGTGGGCTTAATTTATGGCTATTTTTCCTTCATTAGTTTATGTCTTTATCATTTCAATCTCCTAATTTTCACATATATTCCTAAGAATTCATGCATCTTTTATATACCTTTCATGCACTTTGATAGACTTAAGTATGTGGAAATACAAATATGATATGTTGACATCTTTATGTGTGAATGTATGAATTTTCATGAGATTTAGTATAATTATATGCCTAAATTATGATTGCTAATGGTCTGTATGCCTTAGGGATGAAACTAACCTCTTGCAGCTAAAAGGACTGTAACGGGCCACAACAACTAGATTTCCAACCCATGGCATAAGATTCGTAGACTGTTGTAGGGGAGAAGTTAGAATGGTAGAAGTGTGATAACTCTAGAGAAGAATGAAGGTGACTATTAAATGGTCAACCGTGAGTCACCACTAGCACATTATTATCCACTAAATAAGACAACTAGAGGAAGAAGTTTGAGTAGGAGTAACCCATGAAATGGCATTCCCCAGGAAACACATTTTGTCATGGCGGTTAATCATTAGGGCAGAGTTCCAATTTAGTTTCTCTTCTTCTTTTCAATTATAGTTTTTTGTTTCAAGACTAATTCCTCTCCCTATCTTTGAGGGAAAGTGGATGGATACATTATGGTTATGTTTTCAATCCTAGAATGAATAAGACTCCTCATAGACCCTATATAGTGGCATATGTTATGAAGAGTAAATCTAGTTATCTAGTTAGTTTTTGCTAGTTACCAATTGAAAGTTGATTATTTTTAGTTTTTCTATTATCAATTGAATACTAGATATGTCTTACTGAATGAGAAATCTTTAGTAGATTCTTGTCAAATTGTAAGAGTTTGGAGTTTTTATGCAATAAAGGAGTTAGTTCAATATCATGATTTTCTAATTAAGTAGTAAGTGTTTGACATCTTTTGTGGAAGTAGTAACTCAAGTAAGGGCCACTTAACGTATTATTATCCACTCAATTTCTAAAATAGATGTTAGAAATGTCAAAAGATTACAAGCCCCTGGTCAATAATTAAATGAAGCCTCTCATAAAAGATGAATTGTTCAATTAGGAATTCACCCTCTGAATTATGTGTCTACCTGTAGCACCAAGTTAATTAGACACTAGAGAGGCCCTACAAAACATATGATCTAATAAGATTCATTATAGCCAAGTTAAATATTTCTACAACTTTTCCAACTAAAATTGTTGGCCAAATGCATATGTAGTACTACTTTAAGGCCAAATTACCAAAAAAATTAAAAAAATTGAAAACTTGAACTCCTATTCATGTAAATAAACATATATATATAATACCCTTTTTAGATCCATAAGTGTAGTTTTCAAAAATATTTATATTTTAATAGTTTAATCATTATTCATATTTTATTTTTTTATTTTTACTAAAAGTAGGTTATCAACATAAAATATAAGGTTGATTACCATGATAGAAAAAAACTAGAACTTATTAAAAAAATTGAAAAAATATGATGCACTAGACAAATGTTTAATATGAAATTTGATGTCGAATGGAAACAATTTTGTTTTAATACACACACATTTTAATATTTATTTTCAAATATATATTTAGCAAAATTGGAAAAAATATATCCATGCACTAAAGTTTTAAGTTATAAACACACAAAATTTGAAGGAAAAAAATAAAATTTACTACATAAGATTGATGTCTCATGTAACTAGATCAGTGTTGGGTGTTTCATTTATAAAAGTGTGACACACTTTGTACTTTTACCCATTAGTTATTTATTTTATTTATGGTTGCACTCTTTTGAGAGTTGCTTTTAGTTTACCTTTTTGGCTTGGGTTTTGTTGGGTGAATATTTTGTAATCCCTTTATAGATTACAAAACATGAATTTTAGCCACAGTTTTGATGAGATAAATCTCTCCTCTTAGAAAGGGGAGGCTCCTTTCTTATTGCTCACTACAATTAACTAGAAACTAAACTAAGATATATACAATATTATTATCCATGGGGGTGTCTCCATTAGCATATCCTCTTGTTTTAGGATAAGAGAAACAAATAATAATGAAATCCTCAAATACAACTAGTTAGAGAAATAATAATTGATACTTGCTAGTACCAATGAATAAAAGTAATTGAAAACACATGAAAGCACAAAGTCTTTTTGTTGTCTTCAATGTGAGTTTTTTACTAACCAATGATGTAAGTTGGAGCACAAATTCTTTCAACTCACTTCACAAAAATATTCATGCACCAAGTGAATAACCCCAAGCACAAAGTCTTCAAATTATCGTCCAAAAATATTTCAAGAGTAACCATATCACCAATTGTAGCACAAATTTTGTCAACTAATAACACCAATGATCCATAAGAATGTAATAAAAAATTGTAGCACAAAGTCTACAAGTTCCCAACACGATTCATTTACACAAAGTGAATAACTACAAGCTCAAATCCTTTATAATCCTCCATCAAGAAACACTTTCAACACACACAAGTTCAAGTAAATGATATAACACAAAGTTCATATAACTTATCTTGGAAGTCCTCTAATCTTAATAAAGAAATACCACTTATCCAATCAACACAAAAGAAATCAATAAGAATGACATAAGAACATCCTTATTCATACAAATTTGATTCAATGCAAAGTTTGATACAAAAATTACCTTATGGTAATTTTAATTTGAACTCAAAGTCTCAATTTGGGAAGCACTTCATTGCAATAGATTAAAGGGAAAAATTATAAATGAACTCGCTCATATTTATAGATGAGAGCTAAAGAGCTAATCTAGGAAAAGTCTAACTACTTTGACTTATTCAATATTTCCAAAATTATTGGAGGACTTCATTGTTGTTACATGTATTTACAATTTTAAAAATGAAAAATGACATGTAAATTGTCTTTGGCTAACTAAAAAAACTTGCAAAAAGCATGAAAGATGTTAAAAAATAAACTAAGTGAAAATCAAGGCACGTTCAACTTTCTCCACCATCCTTCTCCAAGAAGTTTTCATATTTCTTCAGGATTGCTTGAACTTCTTTATCATTGGGACCTATGGTGTGCCTATAGATAGCAAGAACTCATGTGATTGAACCCTTGATAGTGTTGCACACTTTTTGATGCCTTTCAAGAACAAATTTCAAATTATCCAAAGTCAGCAAAATATCCATCATTTTGTACATTGAAGCTACTGAGAAACTTTTTTCTTCAAATTCCTTCTAAACTATGGATGTATATTCTTGGATAACTGATCTAGTGGGAAGAGATTTCTAGTTGCATTTCATGACTTTCTTGCTTGATGATAGGCAATAAATCAATCAAAACTACTCAAGAATCTGGACACAAAAGATCGAAATGACATGCAAGAGTAGCTGCAAAAATTTCATATTTTCCAGTGTTAGAGAAAAAAAATGTTTTATGCACTTGTGGGAAAATTTTGAGTGACTACATGTGTTTTGGCAATCCAAATGCAAATGTGGAGAAAAATTGAGCTCTTGCATGGGGTATTACACTTTGGATGTAATGGCTCAAAATTTTTGAGAAACTACATGTTAGATGTAAAGGTGAAGAAATTTTGAGCTATTACATGGGGTATTTCACTTTAGATGCAAATGTGTTGAATTTCTAAGCTACTGCATGTTGGAAGAACACTTGGGTGCACGGACGTTGAATTTTTGAGCTACTGCATGTGACTTAGTGGTTTGAGATGCAAAGATGGAGATAAACCCTGACACTCTAGTTGCACAGTCTCATAATTTCCCTAACACTGTAGTTGACTTGTAGTGCCTCAGAAAAACCTTGACACTACAATTGACTTGCAATGTATCAGAAAAACCCCAACACTACAATTGACTTGCAATGTCTCAGAAAAACCTTGATACTACAATTTACAGAAAATGGCTAAGGTACAAGATAGTATGAAAGAGTGGAGAAAAACCTCAAAATTGCATGAGGGAAAGAACTTTGGAAAAATATGCAATGTCTCAAAATTTCCTTGGCATTGCATTTGCAGTGTAGGAGAAAAACCCTGACACTACAACCTTTTTAATTTTTGTAACTTTTACTTGTAGGGTCAAGAATTTTTGACGACTGTGCAATTTGGAGGTTTGATAAGTGACTTGTAAGGTCGGTAAAAAAGTATGACTTACCAACTTTTAAATTTTTTTCACTTTGACTTGTAAGGTCAGGGAAAAACCCCGACCTTGAAATATTTTGCAACTTTGATTTGTAGGGTCAAGGAAAAACCCTGACCTTGAAACATTTTGCAACTTTGACTTGCAAGGTCAAGGAAAAACCCTGATCTTGCAACATTTTACAAGTTTGACTTGCAGGGTCTAGTAAAAACCCCAACCTTGCAACATTTTGCAAATTTGATTTGCAAGGTCGGGGAAACACCTTGACCTTGCAAATGCAAGAAATTTTCTAACTCCTGCAAACTAAAATTTCACAACTTGCACCAAAAGGAAAATTTTGACAAACCAATTGAGGTTAATGCTCAAAAGAACATTTTGAGACTAGGGACCACACACATGGGAAAATTGAGATTCACCTCATTTTGCATGCTTAGAGTACATGGGCTACGAAATGGACAAGTATTGTAGGGGTTATCCCATGAATTAAGTGCAGTTGAATTCAAGGATAACAGGTTTCTTTGAGGTACAATAGATATATATCATCGATTGATTGGTGGCAATGCAAGAGCTTGGGGATAAGTTTATTTAATCCAATGCTTGGGTTTATGTATGGGTTCTATGTTTTATAATTATTTCTCCATTTTAAGAATGAAATTTTGGGAGAAAGATCTTGAGAAGAGTTAGTGATTTTTTAATAGTTTGAGAAATGATTAGAGCTTAGAAACCATTTTTCTTTGTAGGATTTTATATCAAATTATGGAATCAATTGCAATGGGAGAAGTGCTTCCCTTATGCTTTGAGATGTGTTCTTTTAGCTTATTAGATCTCTAAGTGTTTTAATGGACGCTTTCATCTTTGGTATTTCTTGAGAGCTTGAAGGAGCTCATACACCACATAATGTGCATTCTTCAAAGGCTTTTGAAATTTTTTTTTCATCTCTTATCCCTTTGTTACAAAGGAAGGCATTCATCAATTAATTTTTATTTATTTACGTTAACTTTTCATAGAAAAATGTGAAATGAATAGATTATCTATATTCCTTTATTTATAGCTTGATTTAATTTATGTAAAGAGATATTGTAGAGATCCATGCACCCTTCTCTTAAAAGAAAGATGTGTTTTTTATTTTTTATCTCTATGGTTTGGATGCAAACTCATGTACCTTAAAATATATTTTTATAAGTTTGCTCGATGTAAATTCATTTGCCTCTAACCATCTTTCCCTTAGTTGATTTTATGGTTTTGATTAAAACATTTTTACATGCATTTATGTGGCTTATGTGGAACATTTTTGTTCTTTTTAAAAAGATAACTTCATTAATGGAGCACTTGTACACCTCTTAAAAATTGAAACCTATCATCTTTTTTTTTTATGAATTGCTTGGTTGTGAGAAATCTTATGTGATACTTCAATGTACCTTGAGACCATTTCTATGTATGTATTTTGGTGTGGATTATGTGTATTTATTGAGATAATCGAAAGAATCTATGTGTGATTTGTGTAAATTCTTTGTGAAATTATTGGGATAAACTTGAACATTTTAGATTCATGGCTCTTCTCCTTTAGCTAGGTATTTGACTAGAGTTGTGCATGGATATCCATTTCTTCCCAATGATCTTAATATGGTTAGGAGGTATCTCTTTTCATTGGAATTATTTAGTGAATTATTAAATGGAATTCATTAGTGATATAGAAATAAATTGTTTGTTAACTACATTCAAATTTTATCAAAAAGTATCAATAATTGTATTCAATGTAATTGTAATAGAACTATTTCATGTTATTTATTTTTCAATAAAATGAATAGTAAATGTCTTAATATAAGGCCCTTAGGCATATGTGCCTTAGCTCGGTACTTTTTTTGTTGTAGATTATATTACCACACTTTTTGATGATGTTTTGTATTCCCATTGAGATATTTGGCTATGCATTTTAGATGCTTATGCTATCACTTTATGCGCTTTTATTATTATATGCAATGTTGATTATCGTATCTAGTTCAACATTGTAGATTATTGTTAATTTCTACATATTGATATATAGATCATGATAGTTGTAAATGATTTCCAATTAGATGTGATGATTTAATATTATGTGATGGTTTATATCATGTTGGGTGTTTTAGGCTATGCTTTGACTATCCTTATATTGTGCAAGTGTGTCTAATGTTTCACTTGAGTGTGCAAGTACAAAATTTCCCAACAATGGTCATTTAGATAATATCAACTTGGGTAAAACATGATTGCTTAGTCCCCATCTCATTCAATTTGAGTTGTTATACAAGTCTTGTGAATCCACATGTATAACTTAGATCCAAATTAGTGTTAGTTTTAGAATTTGTGTGTTGTGAATAAACTTATGAAGTGAATGGTCCCTATGTGTTAGAAATCTCAAATAGATTGAATAACCTAAGGAACTTTTTAAGAGAAAATCAAAGTTACATAAGCTGGAAAAACATAAGAATGCAAACCAGGACTCTAAGAGATTATGTAATGTTGATGTGATGATATTGTGCATTAAGAGCTTCCAATCTGAATCAATACATGAATAAATGTATGAATATTGCAAGAGAATGCAAATAAAACCTAGGTAGTGAGTTTATATAGAACTTAGGAGAGGAGGTAGGTGGAAAATCCAACCAATAGGAATCAACCACAAAAAGTGGAAAGTGGTTCCACCCATTAATGAAGGGGACACCACACACTTATCTCCTAGTAATAAACTCACTTTACTATCCTAAGCAAGCTTAATAAAGTGTAGGAAAAACCTAGGACTAAGGGAAAATAAATTAACCCACTAGGAAAATAAAAACCTACGCAAACACCCCCCTTTAAGCATAGCTTAGGAGGATGTAAAATATGATGGGTCTCAAAAAATGAGGCCATGTTAGGTACCCATGTACATAGAAAATCCCATCAAAGAAGAAGAATCCCCCCACAAATAGAGAGAGAACACCCCCCATAATAGATAAAGAATAGAAGGAGAGACTAAGTAGTCCCCCCAAGTAGATCCAATGGTAGATGCTCAAAATTGGATGGAGATGATGGTCCATGATTTTCGAACAACATTCCTCCCCTTAGGAAGAAACAAAACCAAAGGTGTGTGCAAGTTGTCTCCTAAGTTCTAAAAGGAATATGTAGGAAGAAAATGCAAGATGTATGAAGTCTCTAAATTTGGATCAAGTGTCTTCATGTTGATGATGAAAGAATTCACAATAAAATCAAGCATTCTAGGCCACACTAGTAAAGATGATAATGTCCTCGAGACTGATGTAGAGCACAATCCAAAGATGCAAGTATCTCCTCTAAAGATTTCTTCTCCAAATGATGATCCAAAGTATCCACACTCATGTCAAACTATAAAGAATGATCATGTGGAGAATCAACAAGAGGTTCAAAGTGTTCCCTCACAAAAATTGAAGAAGAAACATCTTCATCAAAGAGAAGATGAATACACTCAATAGTGTCTCCCAAATCTACAATATGTGTCTTCATAAACAAGTTTGAAATACCTGTCAAGAGATCATCCCAAGTTGAATCAAGAATACTATGGATTCCCTATTGCAAGAAGTCATCAAAAGCTTTTAAAGAAGCAACTCTAGACTCTAAAGTAGCAACAGATGCAAGGAAAAAAGAGTGGTCCTCGAAGAGAATGTGTATGTCCTCAATAGTGTCATTGAGATCCGAGATGAGGGACTCTACAAACAAGCAAGAAATTTCTAGTAGAAATTGGTCCCAATGGACTAAATCCAAAAGACATAAATGATCTTGTTGCAATGAATCACTAGAGGCTCTTGAAGAAGCATCTTTAGAAGCTGAAGTTGCAAAAAGTGATTTCAATGTAATATCAACATGAGTATGAGAAGCAAGAGAAGTCTCCATGTCATCTAAATGTTCAAGACGTGCATAATACTTAAGCTCTTGTAAATTATCATGATCATAAGGTATATTATCTACATCATCAAGTGGAATGAGGAATTTTGTAGTAAGATCATCTGGGAATGGAGAAACATGAGGGTCTCTGAACATCTCCCAAATCTTGGTCCAAAGTGTGTAAGGACATTCAATGTCCGCTATAACCAACATAATGTATTCATCAACATAAGAACCAATGATTCCTAATAAATGATCAATTCTATTACCCCATACTGATTTCTTTCTAGGTGTGTTTGGTTCAAGCATGAGCCCATAAAGGTAAGGAAAAAAAATTAGCCATCTAAGATGGTTAGAATGCCTTTTTTCCAAGACTCATAATTAGCCTTATCTAGGATTATCATGGAAGGATGAGTAGAAAATCCCTTTATACAATTCTCAAATGATTGTAAAAGAACACCAAAAAGAGTAGCAATACACTTCCACCCTTTTCACTAGTATTAAAGATTACCCCCCCAAGATATTATTGTTGGAAACAAGCAACACTGAGAGGGGGGTGAATCAGTGTTGTGCAAAAATTCAACTTAATTATTATGTCATTTAACTTACTTAATCATTCAACAAAAGAAACATAAAGAAATTAATCGCAACACCATAACACCAAAATTTCTACATGGAAACCCTGTTACGGGAAAAACCATGGTGGATGGCCAATCCACAATATAGTTTGAGTATACCCAAAATGAAAAGTACAAAATGAGAATGCATTTGCATTTAGGCTCATTTCCTAGAGCTCATTGCTAAAAAAGGATGGGCTCACTACCCTACAATGATTTGGAATGGATCCAAAAGAATGAATTGATGAAATAGCATCAACAATTCCTTATTATAGTTCCAATTAAGCTATGTAAATAATCCCTGGTCCTTCTGACTTATTCAACAATTCTGCTATACTTTGCACAAAAACACACTGCAAAAATATTAATGCACAAGTGAAACTATGCATAATCACCTAATCATTATTCTTGATGATCACAACACACCACCACACTTCTTTTTCATATTCAAATGATATATCGAATCTCTTATATATATTTGCATCTAGAGATCAAGTCGTTATAGGTTGGCCTTAATAAAACTTGGAAATATTATCAACTGTTGTCCCAAAACATGAACAACTTTGATGTGCACCCAAACAAGTCGGTTGGACTATAGTAGGGACCCAAAATTAAATATTTGAACATAAAAACATTTTAAATAATTCCACTTTACACATCCACAATGTGCCACATTTACTAAGTTGGCTACAATGAGCAAATAGATAGAAAACATCCTATTGGACCTCCAAGCTCATACTACAACTAATGCAACACCACAAAATTCAGTAATAAGATAATATATGTGCTCAACAAGAATTCCTAGGGGTCCACAACACAAAACGATGATTTGGTGAAGTAGACAGATTAACTAACTGATCAGATACATTGTTCTTCAAATATTTTGTTGATAACACACAGTATTTCACTTTATCTGTTGGTATGACTAGATACAGATCTGCAGACCATGAAGATGACTTCAGTTGCCAGTAATGACAACACTGGAAGCCATATGCCAACAATTATAAGGTTGGAAATTTAAATTTTAGTGCATTTACAAAGCCTTTTCCAAGATACAATGCTCAATAGGTTCAAAATAGCCAAAATTACAAATTCTAATACAAAATGAATTTGAGACAAAATTTGGAAAAGTTAGCCTTATGGCTATGTAGTGCTCTCCAATACCTTTCCAATACCTACTTGTTTTTGAAAAGCGGAGTTCACTGGAGTGAAATTTATGGCATTTTGAAGAAATTTGCACCAAACATGATGAGGTCCACATCGCCTAAAACCCACAAAAATCACAACAAATACCAACATAGAAGATTGGAGACAGAAAATGAATTACTTTCAATTATTTTTAGAAAATGAAATTAAATACTCAAATCTTACATGCTACAGCCTCATGGGCTTGATTCAGTACAACAAAATCAACTTTGAAAGGAAAATCTACTATTTGGAGCCACAATCTGCACTATCAAGGTCACCTTCTATAATGCCCACTTAACCCTTTTTATTTTACCCAATAACCACCCTAGAATGTTCTAGAAAGTGCAATTTTCCCTTTTGTTTTGGTGCCAAAACTCCCACTATTTGATTATTGGCCTAGGAAGAAAGTTTTATGAAATTCACTTTTTGGAGGACCAACTTCGTGGGGCCATAACTTTTGATCTAGTTGTCCAATTCACTATTACTACATATCATTGGAAAGCTCTCGATGAGCTCTACAGCACATGAATCAACCATATGTTGATTTGGCCATTTTTTGAGTTGTTTCGAGGCCTCTACAATTTTATATCTGAATTTGAAGCTACATTGGAGAAATTTCCTTGGACGAAAACTTTAATTTCTCCCAAACTGTGTAGGGTATTTAGGTGATTTTTTCCCAACCATATTTTTTTTTTTGCTCTAATCCTCGGGGTAAATTTTCACATCCATACAAGCCTGTTTAGGCCAACTTACTAAAAATAGTAAGTGCCTGATTTTTCGCTATTTTTGACACCTGATAGTCTTATACCCCTTAAGTGCCATCATGGGACTCAAAACAACTAGAGAAAATAAGGAAAACATTTTTTTTTTGGGTGATGCAAGATTGCCCTACACCGTTGGATGCTCCTACACCAAAAGAACTTCAACCTACAATATCTAGTAGAAAATGGGAAAAAAAAAATCAATACCTCTGTGGATGGAAAATGCTCATCTCTAGCTCTCTAAAAATATCTTGTTTGCCAAAAATGAACACCATGGTGAAAAGTTATGATTTATTTTTTAAAATGGCTAAATTCAACCTATAGTGATGGCCCTCCTAACAAAAGAATTTTTTTCAAAAATAAAATTCATCTAGAAAACACAAATTTTATATGAGAATAGAGGTTTTTGGTCCTTCTGAACACAATGGAAAGGTTTGTTTGGGCCGAAAATGATTTAATTGTTCACCAAATTTGAGCTTCAAAAACCCTCGTTTGCAACTATGTTAAAAGATCTCCAATTTGGATGAAATAAAATCCAATCTTGACTTTCTTGAGCCTTTTGGTCATGATGGAACAATAAAAAAAGCTTCCAATATAACCAAAAATGTTGCAATCACCCGAATCTCAAAACACATATGCAATATGAAGAGGTTATTAGATCTTTGCAAATCCTTTCTGATTCTCTGGATCATTCAAAACACAAGAGAAGAGCATACGAGAATTTACAAATCTTTACAACAAACTCAATCTCTTAATTAAGAATCTATGAACTCAAATTTCTCAAAAAAAATGCTCCAATACCATGTTAGGAATATGAAATAGATTGAATAACCCAAGGAACTTTTTAAGAGAAAATCAAAGTTACATAAACTGGAAAAACATAAGAATCCAAACTAGGACTACAAGAGGTTATGCAATGTCGATGTGACAATATTGCATTAAGATCTTCCAAGTTGAATCAATACGTGAATGAATGCATGAATATTGCAAGAGTATGCAAATACAAGCTAGGTAGTGAGTTTATATAGAACTTAGTCTAAAGGAGGTAGGTGGCAAATCCAACCAATAGGAATCAACCACAAAAAGTGGAGATGGACCACCAAAAGTGGAAAATGGTTCCACCCATTAAGGGGAAACCACACACTTATCTCCTAGTAATAAACTCACTTTATTATCCTAAGCAAGCTTAATAAAGTGTAGGAAAAACCTAGGGCTAGGAAAAAATAAATTAACCCACTAGCAAAATTAAAAACTACACCAACACTATGTGTGTGATTATTTTATCTTGGATGGAATTGCATCTAAATTAGTTTTCAAAATGTGTCTTTGTCATGTTTTCATGATATTCCTTTTCATATGTAGAAAGTATTATCATTCCATTCCTTAGTGAAAATATGCATTATTTATTGCATGTTAAAAAGAAATCAAAATGAGTTTAGTTGATTTATAGAAATAATATGTAATAGATATTCAAAATTAGAATGTTATACAAATATCAATTTAAACATATTAGTTATTATTTATTTAAAGGAAAATAAATCTATGAAATAATTAGGAGAAAATATATTTTATTGATATCTTTTGTTGCAAATAGTCATTTTAAATAGCTTGTTCAAATGTGAAAGGATTAGAAAGTAAAAGAAAGGGGTTTAGGTATTTTCAAACAAAAGAAAAATTAAAAGGATTTTTAGAAACACTTGCTCATTTTTTAAAAGAAAAAAGAAAAAAAACCTCTCTTCTCCTTTTTTATGAAAATATTATTTTTCCAAAGGATTTGCTTGGAATTGTTATCCTTCGAGCTTACTTGGATCTTGAAGTAAATTGATGAGAGGTGTGTCTTACCTTCAAGAGTTTCATATTCTCCATTGTTGTAACTTGAAATATATAGAGGTATTTTTTCTGTCTTATTATGAAATTTATTAAATGAATCCCTTTATCAGCATGCCCATAATAGGTGGACACATATGGATCTCATTACATAGGATTTTTTTTGGAGTTGAATTCATAGAATAGTTGTTAAGTAAATTTCATTGAACATTGTAGGTTTCTTTTATTTTTGAAAATAATAAAAATGTGCTTAAATTATGGAACTTTTTCTTGGATTCATATGTGAGTTGAAAAGTGTGTATACCTTTCTTTTATGTTTCAAAGTTTATTCTTGAATTATTTATATTTTGAGTAATAATATTTTTTTGGAAATTGAAGGTAACATAGAAATCCATTGATGGTAGATTTGGGGCCTTGCATGGGGCTTGATTATTTAGAAAATAAAGTTTGAAATAAAACCATGTTAGATCATTATACTTTCTGGTATGTATAGTATTCCTATGGAATTATGATTATGTATCATTGGACCTTGTGTCATGATTATTAAATGAATTTATTTTCATGCCACAACCAATAATAGTTTTGTTATGATGGGAACTTAGGATTGAGTTATAGATTAAAGGAGTAACTTCCTACTACTCACCATGGTTTTAAATGAACCTATAGAAAAGACACAAGTGGGTGTTAAAATTTTAAAAATGAATGTTTTAAGAGGATTCATGGATTGGTAGTAAAGGAAATTTCACAACCCATTGGGATTGAATTAATATTGTTGGGTACCCCTACCATAGATAGGAATAATACTCAACACCCTACATGGTTGTCATTCCATAGCAATAACACTCATTGGTTTGCATCTTGTACTCTCTTCATATTTGATCCATCAAATTTTATGTTTGATGTTTGTTGATAATTCTTTATATATGCATTGATGGTGTTGCAAAACCCTTATGTATGTATGTGTGTTTGGTAACCTTGTATGTTCATGATTGGTGTGTGTGTGTGTGTCATATATTCATTATTTTGCATGTTTGTGTTTGGTATCCAATTTTATATCTCCTAATAAAAAGAGGTGGGCCTATAGGTTCCACATGCTTGGGTTGTGTTAAAAGACCATTAGAGATAGATAGGTCTAGAGGATGTTCATTAAATGGCATGTTGGACTCTTGTAGTCATGTCATCAAGATACTTGTATCTCTACACTGTTGAGTTCTTGGAAATATTGTAATTCAAGTTCTTACAACCATTATAATAAGTTATTATTTATAAATCATTAAAATTTCTTATGTTATTGATGATTTATCCATGTTTGAGATGAGATTTATTTATTAAAATGATTCTATGGCATTTTATGGTTAATTTTTTATAAGAATTCATGAGCGCACATTTTTATATATTGATTTGATAAGGATATATATACATAGTGAATCAATTATCTCATAACATATTTTTTTAAATTCTCTAACAACAAGCTATTATTGGAATTCATGGTATCCTTCTACTAAGATATTCATGTGCACATGGAATAACTCTAACACCCCTCTTATTCCATCAAGCTCTTAACAAGGATAGGTAGACTAACAACACTTGATGAACAAGTTCAATAGTTCATAAAAAATACAAGGCAATCTAGTAGGGACATACACATCTACTCATGACAAATAATAGTGGAACTCACCTCACTATGAGCTTATTCAATAGGAATAACCATATTGTACTTTTTTCCAAGGTTAGAGACAAACACATCTACCCATGAAACAAAGGATGAGGTCAACTACTTCCATCCAAGGTCATACAAAAATTTTGGATAGGAACAAACACATTTATCTATTATCAATTATGAGCAGAGACACACATTTATGTTCACAATAATTATGATTGGGGACAAACACATTCAATCATAATCACCTAACAAATGTGATTGGAAACAAACACATCCAACCACAAATAACAAACAATTGTGATTGGGGAGAAACACATCCAATCACAAATACAACATAAAAAGTTTGAGGACTAAGTCTTCATTTTCACATATGCGGCCATTTTATAAGTCACTACCACTTTGATCACAAATGATATAAGATGGTTACTATTGTCGGTCTAAGAACCAATGTTTTCTTTAGTCATTTTGGCATTAGTAGTTTTGCTACTAATTTGATTTCATAATCTCATTGTTAGTGACTAATGAGAGGACATTGCTTGTCCTCCAACTTCTTGTGCCTTTGTCATCCAATAGGTTTGATATTTGCTCAATAAAATTTTCTTTGAGGCAATTTTGGAGTGCTCCCCCTCAAGATGGATGTCACATACAAATGCGTGTGCATCCAATTACAATTGAGACAATTTTTTAAATTTTTTTTGTCACTTTTAGATTTTGCTAGGCATACTTTTGACAAGACAATGATTAATGACTCATGAAATAGACCCTATAAAAATAATACAACTTGACTTTGACTTGCTTTGACAATATATGATATTTTATTCGACTTCTATATAAGAATTAATAATACATTTTGAAACATTAAACTATATAGACAATAAATTATAATAATAACCTACCACTATTAAAACATAATAATTCTCCACCTTCCACCCACCCTACTCTCCCCTTAATCAAAATAACTATACACAAAGGTCTATACAAAGGAGTTTGTTTGTTCATAAAGATGAAATAATATTCATCTAAACTTGGCAATAATATCATTATTCTTACCTACAAGTTTGTACATAAAATTATAGTTACAATAGCCAAGTAGCCATGATCTTATATGGCATCCCTCCTATTAAAAACTCTTTTAGATCTACCAACATTTCTTTTTCAAAAATTAAGCACACCTCGTACCATTTTCTATTTAACCATATTAGATAGACTTTTTAATTGTGTTGATACCGGTCAGCATACGGCAAATTCACTGCCATCACTTCACTGATAGAAAATTCACCGTGAGGAAATCAACCACCATGACAATTCATTGTGCGAAAAATTAATTACATGATTTTTAGCGATTAATATTCTGTGATGGTGAATTGCTAATGACAGTGAATTTTCCGTAATAAATTGTTAACGGTGAATTTTCCTATAACCATTGATACCACATACACCACCCTCTATAACCCTTGACCATGTCTTACATAGTAAAGATAAATCCCAATCTATAAGTTGGGCGTCATTGACAAAGCAATTTTCCAGCATGAACAATCTCTTCTACCTGTGGAACATTAATTCCTTCCACATGTGTCATAGGAATCGCTATCAAAAACTGTTATTTACAGCTTCATTAACAAAGTCTTGAAGATTAGGTACACTAGCGGGTGGCTGACATGGGTAGTTGTCGATCAGATCTTCGGATGGGACACAACAAGTCTTCAGATTGAACTGGCTTCCTTTGATAATATTCAGGTCAAGGATGAAAATAACACATGTTCTATTCCAACAAGACACAATCCAGCGTTTAATCACTAGCAGAATCGAAGACGAGAGGATTGTTATAGTGGCCAAAAAAAACATACTCTGATTCTTTCTTTTCCACTATTATTTTATAATTCCTTGCACTGATTCTCTGCTTACAGACTAAAGTTAGCCAGCCAAGAAAATTTGCTTTAATACCATGTATTTTTTAACATATATCGCATCAAATAAATTCACATTCAACAATTCATTGTCAACAATTCATCACCATGATAAATTCACCATCAGCAATATGATATGAATTGTTGGTAGTGAATTTTTCATGAGATGAATTTGTCATGATGATGAATTATTAGCGATAAATTATTGAAGGTGAATTTATTGACAATGTATTGTTGGTGGTGAATTTTCCTAGAACTGGATATATATACATAATGAATTATGTTGTCACATAATAAATTGTTTTTACCATCATCTACCAAGCAATTCATCTACATGTGGAATAACTCCAACCTTTTCATATCATTTAGTAAAGGTGTGAGCATTATTTGTTAATTCTTAAAACAAATATATGCTTAGATCTAGTTTACTTTAATGACTAAAATAGAAATTATGATATTCTATTTTTACATGTTAATTTAAATGGGATATAATTTGTGGAGTGAATGAGATGCCCAATCTTATGGTTTAGTTGTAATGAATGTTTATTCATGTTTTTTTGTTATGAAGGAATTGAACAATTGTTCTTGATTAAGAGTCTAATGGGTTAAAATAAATTTATAGAATTTATGGTTTCTAAACATATCAAAGGAAGGATAAATCCTAACCAAATTCATTAGTGAAATTCAATTTTAACGACACTTTTATTGACGTAGTTATGTCTTGTTGGGTGTTTATCTTTTAATAGTCTTATTTAGGCCTAGTCATTCTTTACCTTGAGTCTTGTGCCCTCATTTTCATGTGTTGTAAGGTTAAATCATAGAGTTTAGGGTTACTCAAAATTATAGATGTGGAAAGAATCCTTTGGTTGACTTAAAAAACTAATTTGGAGCTTTCTAGACCCCACTAATGGGTGACCTAATAGGTATATTGAGCAATCCTTGGACAACAAGTACTTTATGAACTTTTTGGAAAAAAAATCTCAATTAATTTTGTTTCCCTTGGTCTACCTGTCATACATATCATCTCATTTTTTAGATGTATATGATGCTTTATAAAATATCCAATCCTTTGTGTTGTATTGTGTGCCTTCGTGTGTAAATGACTAAGTGAGTTTGATTGATTAAGGCCTTGTATCTACCAATTGACCTAGCCCTAGAGGAGGTACTACTAGTGCTTGTATTTTGTTTCCATATCCTCTTATATGTTGCTTGTGCCATATTGGATTGTGTAATGAAGTGGTTTGTCACTCTCATTTTAATCCTTATGTTTGTGAGTGTAGAAGAGGGCGACCAACCACACCAAGGATCCAAGTCATGAAGAGCCAAGAATGCAGGGCTGCCCTAATCTACCTCAAGTTGGATAAGCATTTAAGGTCAAGGATAGAGAATGAAGATCACTCTCAAGTGCTACTGTCACTCTACTAACCCAAGAGGTTTGATGAGGCTAAACAAGTTGATTTCTAGAACCCAAACCATACCTCAAACAACTCTCTGCCCGAGGACAACAGGGTAGGTCAAGGATGGCAGTGCAACACACTGGCATCTCTCTGGGCCACTGGTGTCTGTACGGCCAGAAAGTGAAAAAGTACAGTTCACAAAGTACAAAAACCTACTAACAGTCTAGCAAGTGAAGTTTAAAGTACTAAACACAATGAAAAATAGCAAAATGAATGAAATAATTAGAAATATGATAAGGGAGATGAAGAAAAAAAAGGTGGTGAAGATCAACTCACTAAGAGTCCAGTTCGCTAGCAAGCTCCACCTGAAAGTGTACCTACACATAGCCAAGAGAGGAAAAATGTTGGGGTTTTATAGGCATTTGCCATAGTCAAACCCCTGCTTTGGTGTTTCCACCTACATGGACAACTAAGAAATCCATGAGATAGAAAATGTGATCAAGAGAATAGTAGAAAAGATACCAAACAATAACAATAACACTATGCTACGTAAATCAAGAGACAATATCACCTTCTCAACTGAGGTGCCCTCAAGCATGTAGAGGAGGGTGCAAGCTTGGTAAGGTCTACACTACCGCAACAATGAAGAAGTAGTCCCTCAAGACACCAAGTTGCAGCTCTAATGGTGGAAAAAGTACAGCACAATGACGTAGAGAAGTTGCGTAGAATCTCAAGAATTATATGGCATGATCAAATGTGTGTGTAGAATTGTAAAGAAGTGTGAAGAAGATGGGTCAATTTTCTAAAGAGATAAAGGGAAGTCAAAAGATAGGAATTTGAAGAGGATATAAGAGGGAAGGAGTCGTTCTCAAGTTGGCAGGAAGGCACAAAGGCATTACACTTCGTTGCGAATGGAGAACGTAATATCTTTGCAGATTCCAAAGGAAAGAATCTATTAGGGATGGCACTGTGCCAAACAGACATCCGCATGTCGTACATGCATCCCCAACAGAAATTTTCCCACTGACACAAAGGAAAATTGCCAAGTGGATGCCCTACAAATGGGTGATGTGGAATTTCTTAGTCAGGTTTGATTTTCCTAAAGTGGAGGGTGTAAAAGGGGAATTTACAAGAGGAGTGAAAATTCACTCCTATCTATTTTTCCCCCACTTTAGTGAGCATGAATGTTAATGAATGTCCAGTAAAGTAGATCGAAGAAGTTTAGAAATGTATACCTAAACCATCAAGGAAGTAGACCACAATCTAGCAAACTCGAAAGCATGGGGAAGGAAAATAACTCCACATGTAGTATCTCCTAAGGAGGTTTGAAGAAAGGACTCTACAAATCCTCAAAACTACAGAGTTGATCAAAGAGCACCGAAGGGCCACAAACCAATTGGACAAATCTTGCATAATGCAAGCACTTCATAGGTCCCCAGACCCGCAAAGAAGGTGCCCTCAGGTACTCTCTCCTTAAGGAAGCCTGATGTAGGGGACTCCATAGAGTTGGATTGGAAAGTAGATTTGTAGGCACACCTGCAAGGCAACATATTAATCTATAGAAAAAACATGTTAGAAAACAAAAAGCAACCATGCAGGCATGTGTACAGGAGAAAATTTGCACCCCTTGTGTAAATTCCCTTTTGGCATCCCTTCACCTTAGAAAATCAAACCTAAAGGAAAAATTCCACATCACCCACCTGCCTTCCATCCACTTGGCATTTG
Source organism: Sequoia sempervirens (assembly GCA_007258455.2). Lineage (NCBI taxonomy): Eukaryota > Viridiplantae > Streptophyta > Pinopsida > Cupressales > Cupressaceae > Sequoia > Sequoia sempervirens. The sequence continues at coordinate 191,031,276 of VDFB02271358.1, read as the reverse complement.
TCCTATGTGTTGGTGGGGGAATATTTTTTGTGGACATGAGTGCGGTGCGCAGACATCTATGTAGAATGTTGTCACAACCCCTATTTTCAATAAGCAATTTATAATTCAACCATACTATTTTGATGCATTAGTATTTAATTTAATAAATGATTATATTGTTCAATTAGTTAGTAGGAGAATAAAATTATAATGAAATTAAATGATTAATTATAATTTAATTAGAGATTTTATTTATTCCAAATAAATGTTAATGCTCAGTGATTTAGAATAAATATTTTATTCTCAATTGAAGGATATTTCATTATTATTATAAATATTTTATTTGTAAAATAGATGATATTTATTTATTATTTATTTAGGATAAATATTTCTTTTGCAATTTAAAATGGTATTTCCTAACTAATTACATAGGATAAGTACTTAGTTTGTAACAAAAATAGAAGTTTCTTTATTACTATTTATCAAGGATAAATATTGTTGTATTTGCATAATTTAGTTATGATTGATCTTATTTTCTTTGATAAGGAATTTAGTGGCAAAATATAACTAGCTAATCTTAAGATCTTGTTCAAGGTAGTTCATTTAAAAGGATCTCTAATGGTCATAAGTTAGTTTGGTTAAATAAAAAAATAGTTTTAGTCTAAAATTTACCTTGTCTTTAATAGTGAAATAGAGAATCATATTGTTAAGAATGCACTTTTGTTTGAAATTTCACTTTGAGAGAGATAGTTAGAAATTAATAGAGGAAATAAGTTAAAAAAAAGGGGTTCATTAATACCCTCTTGAATTTTTATTTAACTTTATTTTCAAATATATATATAAAGGAGAATAATAGTTGGAATTTCCAATAGTCAAGCAACAAGTATTCTATATCAATAATCAGAGTTTTTCGGACAGTTAACCTTCAAATTCTGCATGAATAGTTAACCTTGAATTCTGTATGCTGGTGGATAGAACTTCCTTTTGTATTATTGGCATTACGACTTATCTTCTTGGGAGGAGAAGGGATGGAAGGCAGAAAGATATCTCGCAAGAATCAGTTACTGACTATCTTTGCCTAGTCAGGGGGAAATTTCTAAGACCGAATGGTCATCTGAGACGCCAGACCCAAGCATGTCACACTTTAGTTGAATTTCAAATCATTCTCTAAGGTAAGGAATTGATTTGGATCTTGTATTTTTTCTTGCTAGCTTACAAAGTATTCTTTATATCGATCTCTTTATTCTTGCATATCATTCACTAGTCTGTAATAGTGCATGATTTTTCTTCAATCCACATTACCATGTACGCATGGTGAAGTCGATATTTGTATGATACAATAATCCAAATCCATGCATTCAAATATTTCTAGCCTTTTTCCTGCAAACCCTGCATGACTACGGACGGGCCAAACACAAATGAATAAGTCTAGATTTGATTCTATTAATTTCTATCGATTGATGTATGCCAAGTCTATCATAGATCCCCTTATTTTGTTGCAAGCTCCCATATGGCCACAAACTTGAAGCATAGTGTGCACACACTAGTGTAACCTCTTTAAGTTTAAACCCTGGCTCTTGCCTTTGAGAAAATAGGTCATTTTCTACTTGAGATTGGAAGTATTTCAATTCAAGATGCAACTCATGTGAAATGGGAACCATGTAGAGCAATGAACATATTATTCCACAAAGGCTCCTATGATAAAACAACGATGACCAAAAGAAAATGTATAGCAGTTTATTGAGCACATGAATCTTGCCTTGATAACAAAGTCTAGGAGTTCCCTCACACTGTCCATTGTGAACTTAAAATTTAACCATTTTTCTTCCGTGGGAGAAACTTCCTTGTGGATTTATGTGTTTTGTGTAGGCTACCTCATTTTTCACTCATATCGCTCTGCTCATTCCCAACTGTCATGTCTGTCGTGTAATCTCTTAACATTAAAGATTCAAAGAATATATTTTTCTAGTTCTAAAAGCCTCATTTTGGCACTAGCGAGGATAATGGCTTTGCTTTTTTAAATGCATTAGATTCGAATGTAGTGCATAACATGATGTTGAGCATGTGCTTCCACTTTTACACCTAAACTTTCCCTTAAAAATATATATATAACGGTGAATGTTCATACCTGATTCCGAACTTTCAATCTATCATAGACTAGGAGGATGTCGGTTAGAGTCATTTTCTAGGTGGGCACCTTCTCATACTATTGTTGTCTCACCAAACTATTGGATAAGTAAATCTCATACTTCTTTAGACATGAAAGGAATCCTACTTTGGGGAGAAGGTTTACATCTCTGAACAATCTCAATTGGTTGGGTTGCAAACTACTACTGGTTCGGTATATTGTCCTAAATGCAAAGATTAAATCTAAGATCACCATCGTTTGTGACTTAAATGGGTACAAGGGGATAATTTACCGATTCCACCTGAGCTTGGCACCTTACATCTAACCTTTAGTTACTAGAAATGACATAAGTCACTTTTCTAAAAAGGTAACTAGAAACTATAACTTTAAATGCAGTCCATGTTATTGGTTTGTTGAGGTAGGCAACACATTTCCTTCATTCAACTACAACTTGAATAAAACATCTTCATTGGGGTTTTGATTCCTTTAAATAATTCCTTTCCATATAATTTCTCAACATCCTTGTTTTGGAGTAAACTAACAAATGCTTTATTGCTACCTTCTCATATGGCACTATGTCTCTGTGAACAACACCAAATCTTCCCTCTCTTCATACATTTGTGAGATTGAGATGCATAATGGATGGCAAAGGTTGTGAATTTAGCGTTACACCTCCAGATAAATCAGCTTTGAGGATCTCAAAAGCTTCTTCTTATTTAAATAGATATAATTTGTGCACATTCTAGTACCATAATATACCATAGCCTACATATTTTCTTTTCTCTACATGTTTGAAGCTTGTGTTTTGGTTTAATTTCTGCCAAATGTATTTGCTAAAAAATTTTACATCATCCTTTGCACAACTAGAAATCATAATATTCCAGTCAGCTATATTTATTAGCCTACCCAGGCTTTCAAATTTTGTCTTCATTGTTAAGTAATAGATGAATTAGTTTAACAGAAGATATGTTGAATTCTATGTTCTTTCCAGCTTATGAATGATTGAATAGTATTTTCATATTATTAGAATAAGATAAGTCTTAAATATTTTATATTCGTATTCTCTTATTTTGTATCCTCTATAAATCAATGAGTTAAAAGTAAGTATTCTTGTTATAATGGCATAGGCATCTGTGAAGTTCAACAATGCTAGGATTATTTTATGAAGCTTTATGTGATTGGCATAGGATTTTCAGAGTATACTTGTGTGATATTTGAGAGATCATTGAAAGTAGAAATTTCTTATTTGCAAAAGCTTGGTATTACGTTAACTCCTAGGTGAAACTTGGAAAAGTATCTTGTAACTACATGCAGGACAGTGGGTTGTTTATATGTTAATATTTTGGTTCTTATAAATATTAGGACATGAATTGTGGAATTTTTAAGAAGATAATTGTTGTGTAGAGGAATTATGTGATCCTCTGTAGATGAACCACTTAATTCAGAAATGTGTAATGAAATTTTAATGGTCATGTTAGTGTGACAATATGGTCATTGCCAGTGTGGCACCCTATAACCATTGGAAAATTGTAGCCAGTAAGACCCTGCCAGAGAGGCATTTCATTAAGCTAGTGAGGCTCTTTTGATGAGTGGTTTTTCACCCCTATGATGGTTTTCCACTCATGAAAATATTTGTGTTATGGTTTCCTTATGGGTGCATTTATGATCTTGATTTTTCTTTATTTTGCATCATAGTATTTGAATTTACACATATTGATGAGATGATCATTCATGTGTAATCCTATATGGCTAAATCTAATAAAGGCATAAACTTATTTTGATACACTTTGATTCATATATGTGTGTTATTCCATTCAAATATAGTGATAAAATTAATTAATGATTCTTCTTTTCTCACACTGTTTTACAATAATTTTATCCTATTAAATTAATTTGGAGATTAAGGGTTATAATTGGTAAGTGATATTTTCCAAACATTACAGCATTTTCGTCCTTGATAGATTCTTGCCTCTAGTGTCCATAGGGATGTTACGCTCTCCATTGGGCATGAAGCGTAATGCCTCTATGTCGACCAGCTAACCCAAAAATGGCTCTTTCCCTCTTAATCTTCCTTCAAATTCCTAATTTTCACTATCACTTCATCTTTGTAGCAGCTCTTAATCTCCTTGGTAATTCATCACATTCTCTTGAGCATTTTCACAACTTCATTTTGAATTTCAGCAGCTTGTTACTCCAACTTCATTTTGTACATGTTAAGCTACCATAGAAGTTGTGAGCTTGGAGTCTTGTGAGACCTCCCTTCATCACTGCTATGGTTGTGTCAAATTTACCAAGCTTGTTGTCATGCATTCTCCCTTCATTGGCCTTGAGTGTCTTTGGGTGGAGGTGTTATTTCTTCAATTTCTTTTCCTTATTACTGTTTGATAGAGTAGCATTATATCTCTTGTAGTGTTCAGTACTTTCCTTTCTTCTTTCATTTATCGTGTTTTCTACTTCATGGATTTCCTGGCTGTCCATGGAGGTGGAAACACCAAAGTGAGGGTTTGACTAAGGCAAACCCTTATACAGCCCAACATTTTTCCCTCTTTTGGGTGTGTGTATGTGAATGTGTGTGTGGAGCTCGTTGGAGAACTGAAGCTTTAGTGAGTTGATATTCATCACCTTTATCTTCATCTACCTTCTTTATCATTTACATAGTTATTTCTCGTATTTCATTATTTTGTTTGTTTCATTAAAATTAGTCAACTAGATAGTTAGTAGGTGTTCTTGTTTTCCATAATATATTTCATGTTTTTTGGTCATACAGATGCCAACATGTCACCTTGTTGTCCCAAACCCGTGCTACCATCCTTGGACAAAGAGCCATCTAAGGTGCAGTTTGGACTCTAGAGATTGACTCGTCTAGCCCTATTTAGGTTTTTGAGTCTATAGAGTTATAGAAGCACTTGAGAGTGCTCTTCATTCTCGATTCCTACCTTAGACACCCATTTTCTTGAGGTAAGATTGGGAAGCCCTTCTCTTTCGACTCTCTATAACCTAGAGCCTTCGTGTGGTTGGTCCCCCTACCTTACATTTTTGGTGAGCCTAACATGAACCATTCTAGTTTCATTTAGTAGTGTTAAAGGGTTCATTCCTCGTATCCTAGGAGTGTTGTAGGTGTGAGTGTTGTGAGGTGTTTCACCTTACAACCCAACCTACAACCTCTAGTTGCATAGTTGGAAGGTTCCATAAATGTCATAGAATAAAACCTTAATTGGATCATTGTCCAATTGCGAAATATTTGGGGACTCTATGAATTTTTTGTTTAGTGTGCATGATGGCCTCCTTTTTGCATCTTCTTATCCCTTTTGTGCAACCTGTGAATAGATCTTCTGGTATAAATTTCACCTCACAAGACCTATTGATGGGTTATAATAGAGAGCCATCTCCTCTATACATCCCTACATGAATCAATGAAAACACCATAACAGGTGTCCTTGTTGACTTGACATGTCAAGTGAATGTGATTACTAAGGAGATTATGTTGATCAATTTCCTACATAAACATGGGTACAATGCACCTAAAATTACCATTTGTACACATAACGGACTTTTCGTACCTCCCAAGGTAGCATCACCTTGTTATTCCTTGTTGAACCTAAGTAAACTTTATCTTTGACATAATCCTGAGGTCCGAACTCTTTAGAGTGAAACTAGGTATCCCCTAGTTAGTCGCAATGAATGGCGTAGTTCCATCCATTGTGCATAAGTGTCAAAAATTTATCCATGAGGGTTCAGTGCATGTAATCCATGACACCGACTATAAACCATTGGTTGCACATGGTAGCTATTCTCTGGATCACTTTTGGCCTATACCCATTGGTCCACTTTTGCCTAGGACAGACCTCTTGTACCAAACCTATGAGAAGTACAAGAAAGGGTGCTTAATTCCTAAGGTGAGATACCCTCCATCTCCCTATGTTGTCTCACATAAGGCCTACTTGAAAGCTGGCAGTGATTCCACCTTGGTTTAGATAAGGCAGGAAGAGAAGTGTGCTCGAGGTTCTTCTTCCTCCTCTTCCACTATCATGATTTTTTCTTCCTCTCACCATATTGCAGCATCATCAGATTCTACTCCTAATTGATTGATAGAGAATCCTACGATGCCTGATTGGCAAAAACCTAAGCATCCAGCATTTGAACTTCCCGTCTTACTCACGATTCCTAGGCCCATTCAGTATGGTAAGGGGAAGGGTCCCCATGGAGAATCCTCTATTTCTCAGCCTCTATGGCCTCTTACCGCTCCTACTCCTAAGGTAGTGAATCAAAAGAGGTCCACTATCGAGGTGCTAGAGCTGACTCCCCCTGATGTTTTTTTTACCTCCTCTCAGTTTCTCCCTCCTACTCTCATCTAGGAGTCCCTCCCTCTGCCAAAAATGGCTATGATGGACACTCTAATGGCTGAGCAGGATCCTTCTTTCCCATCTCAACTTTGGGCCTCTAGTTCTCAAAGTCACAGAAACCACCTTGTGCACGAGTGCAAGCATCAATGAAAGGCTCTGTTTTCTAAGTAGGCCACTCTACAAATGAAGGAAGGGGAGTCGACCACCCCTGTTCCAAGGCCTATTATTGTGTCCTCCTCTCCTATCCCCTCTACTTCAATTCAGTCAGCCTTAGTGCTACTTCCAACTCTTGTTGCAAGGATAAACACCCCTGACCCTAAAAAGGTATAGGTGTTTATTTTTCCTTGATTTGATCCCCCTCTCTTGATGTCCCTTACAGACATCCCACCATTCTCTAAACTTGTGGACATGTCAAACACCTCAGTGGTGTCCACTGCGGTTTTCACCTCCCCCCTTGTGCCTTGTACCTTGTCTATGGGGAACCCGCATCCTCTGATGAAGTAGAAGATGGAGATTCGCCCCTCCAGCAATGGGTGGTGTAAGAGGATTCCACCTTCTTCACAAGGTGGTCATATGCTAGTGTGTGTCATCCTAGTGATGAAGCAAGTTTTAGCATCCCCTGAGTTTGTCACTACTTCTAAGTCACTCGGTGAGCCTAGCAATGAATCTCAGGTGCCACATTCCTCATACATTGAGGTAGCACATGGTACTCCTGTGAAGTACATGTTTAACTATTTGGATGAGGTCTCAACCCTATCAACGATCTTTTCCAATTTTTTGACCTTTGCTCCACAAGAACTAAATGGAGAAGACCTCACAGGGCCTTCTTCTTTGGCTCTTGTTGTAGGAGGGTCAAAGGGTTCCCCCCTTAACATTTTTCCCTTGCAAGCTCATCTTCCTTCCCTGTATAATGATCTAAATTAGGAGTTTGATGACCTCTTTATTGATAAGTGTTAGGGGGATGGCTCTTCTTTATCAATAGTGTAGAGTGTGTGTCTATGTGTGTTTGTTTTATGTGTTCCTAAATGACCCTTATCACCCTCATAGGTGCTTAGATACAATAGTGATTATGTTTGGTAAAACTTTCTCTATTTGTGGCATCATTCTTCCTTGTCATGTGTACTAATTTTTGACAAATTAGGGATGATGCAAAGTGTTGGGGGCATTTAGGCTTTCCTTCCATGTTGACATTCTTCATATGGTCTGATATAGTAGGGGGTTGATGATAGTTCATTAAATATACTATTATTATGCATATATATTTATGAACATCTCTAACCCTAAAATATCATATTGCCCCTATGCCCCTTGTTTGTGATGTCTTTGTTTCTTTTTATAGTTTTGTTATCTTTCTCTCTTCTTTGCTTGATTTGTGATGTTGTGGTGTTCATTTTTTGTCCATCGTGTGTGCGACAACATCACCATGGTGACATCCTGCTATGTCTTGTGGTCCACAACATCACTTTTTAATTTTTTCTTTTCTCTCCTTAGGATGTCACATGCCTTTGTATTCAACATGCACCATCCTAAGGGGGGTATCATGTTAACTTTTATTTTTAGAAAATGCATTTGAATGCTAACAAATCTTTTCTCAAAAATCTTTGCAAACTTTTTCAAGAATGGCATTCTCAACAAGGACCCCTAGCAGAATGTGTTTCCTTTGGCATGGGTTCATAAAGAAAGAACTTGAAAAAATTTCCTCCAGGGAGGGAGCAGCTTTTCCTACGAGAGAATCATTGACCTTCCCCTCACAAGGGGTAATTTTCTTCCTTTCGAAGTCCTCAATGAAGTGAACATCTTTCAAAAGGATTCCTTTATGTTGAATTGATTTGTGAAAAATGATTTTTCACTTTCAAATAGCACATCCCTTGAGTGAACCCTGTTTCTTTTGAAGGGTTACTGAGGGACCCCTTTGAAAGATCTTCCTTCAATTTTGACTATCTACTTTTTTTCCTGCATGGCTGATTTTTTATTTCTAACATGATTTATCTATAGATTAACATGTTGCTTTGTAGGTATGCTTGTGAAGCTGCTTTCTAGTCCAACTATGTGGATTCCCCTTACACTAGGCTTCCTTTTGGAGAGAATACCTAGGAGGTGCCTTCTTTTCAGGTTTGAGGGCCTATGAAGTGCTTGTATCCTACAAGATTTTTCCATTGTTGGTCTGTGATCCTTCGGTGTACTTTGTTTAAACTTCATAGTTCCACAGAGCTACAAAGTCCTTTTTTTTTAACCTCCTCAAGAGAGAGTACTTATGGAGTCCTTTGTCTGCCCTACACTTTTGATCTAGCCAAATTGTGATCTACTTCCTTGATGGTTCAAGTATAAATTTTGAACTCTTTGATCTACTTTATCAAACACTCATTGATACTCATGCTCGCTAAAGTGGGGGAAAATGTATAGGAGTGAATTTTCACCCCTTGTGTAAATTCCCCTTTGGAATCCCTTCACTTTAGAAAATAAAACCTGAAGGAAAAAATCCACATCACCCACCTACCTTCCATCCACTTGGAGTTTATCCTATGTGTTGGTGGGGAATATTTTTTTGGGGACACAAGTGCAGTGTGCAGACATATACATGGCACACTGTCATCCCTAACAAATTCCTGCTTCTGGTGTCTGTAGGGATGTTATTATCTCCATTGGGCATGAAGTGTAATGCGTCTATGTCAACCAACCAACCTGAAAAATGGGTTTTTCCCTCCTAATCTTCCTTCAAATTATGCCTAATTTTCACTATCACTTTATCTTCTTAACAACTCTTGATCTCCTTGGAAATTCATCACATTCTCTTGAGCATTTTCACAACTCCATTAAGCATTGTAGCAGCTTGTTACTCCATAAAATTCATCTTTTATGTATTTTCCTACCATAGAAGCTACGAGTTTGGAGTCTTACAAGACCTCCCTTCATCACTATTGTGGTTGTGTCGACTTTGCCAAGCTCATTTTTTTGCATTCTCCCCTCATTGGCCTTGAGTGTCTTTGGGTGGAGGTGGTATTTCTTCACTTTCCTTTCCTTATTGTGGTTTTATAGAGTAGCATTTTATCTCTTGTAGTGTTCAGTACTTTCCTTTCTTCTTTCCTTTATCGTATTTTCTACTTTTTGGCTTTCCTAGTTGTTCATCGAGGTGGAAACACCAAAGCGGGGGTTTGACTGAGGCAAACCCCTATACAGCCCAATAGTTTTCCCTCTATTGGGTGTGTGTAGGTGAACATGTGTGTGGAGCTCACTAGCAAACTAGAGCTTCGGTGAGTTGATATCCATCACCTTTATCTTCATCTACCTTCTTTATCATTTATTTAGTTATTTCTCATATTTCATTATTCTATTTATTTCATTTAAATTAGTCAACTATACAGTTAGTAGGTGTTCTTTTTTTTGTACTGTATTTCATGTTTTTTGACCATATGGATGCTAGGACACCACACTATCATCCCAGACCCATGCTACCATCCTCAAACAAATATTTTTTTGAGGTGTAGTTTGGACTCCATAGACTGGCTTGTCTAGCCCCATTTATGTTTTTGGATCTATAGAGTGACAAAAGAACTTGAGAGTGCTCTTCATTCTTGATTCCTACCTTAGACACCTATTAGCTTGAGGTAAGATAGGGTAGCCCTCATCTCTTGGCTCTCTATGACCTGGAGCCTTGGTGTGGTTGGTCCCCCTACCTTACAACAAGCAAGCAAAGAGTCACGCAAATATTTGAAAAAAATGAAGGAGAAGCTTTCAAAGGGGTCCCTCAAGAACCCTTCAAAAGAACAAGGGTCCACTCAAGAGATGTTCAATTTCAAATAATAAGAGTATTTTTCATGAATCAGTTCAACACCAAGGAATCCTTTTGAAATATGTTCACTTCATTAAGGAATTTGAAAGGAAGAAGGTCCCCTTGCAAGGGAAAGGTCAAACTTCACCCGTAGGAGAAGGAACTCCCTCTCAGAGAAACGTTTTTCAAATTATTTATTTGCAAACCCATGATGAAGGAAAAATATTCCGCTAGGGGTCCTTGTTGAGGAATGTGATTTTTGAAAAATATTTTGAAAAAAGATTTGTTGGACATAGATGCATTTTTTGAAAATTGACGCAACATGATAGCCCCCCCTTAGGATGTTGTGTGTTGAATGTAGAGGCATGTCACATCCTAAGGATAAAAAATAAAGAATTAAAAAGTGATGAATTGTGGCTCACGAAACATAGCAAGATGTAACTGTGGTAATGTCACACACTGTGAGGGACAACACATGAGCACCACAATATCATGAAACAAGCAAGAAAGATAAGAGAAAAGAAATAAAATACAATAACATCATGAAAAATGGATAGGGGTGATATGATAGTTTGGGGTCAAAGCTTCTCATAAATATAGATAAATAGATAATAATAGTATATATAAATGAACTTCCATCAACCCCCTACTATATCAAACCATATGAAGAATGCATGAGAAGACAAAATAAAAATAAAAAATTGGATCAAAATGGAAGGGAAGCCTAATATCCCCAACACTTTACATTATCCCCAATTGTCGAAAATCAATACACAACAGAGGAAGAATGATGTAAAAAATAGAAGAATTTTATGACACAAAAACACTCATGTATCCAAGCACCTACAAGAGTGACAAGGGTCATTCAAGAACATATAACACAAGCATGGGGGAACACAAACACACACACAATCTAATCTACAAATAAAGAAGAGGCGCTCCCCTAGTCCTCATCAACCAAGAGTTCATCGGCCTCCCAATCTAGATCATTGTAAGGGGAAGGTGGATGAGCCTGCAAGGATGAAATATCAAAGGGGAACCTTCTAACCCTCCCACCAAGGAAGGAGACCCCTCAAGGTCTTCTCCACTCAATTCTTGTGGGTTGAATGTCAGTGACTTCACGAAGATCACTAATAAGGTTGATACCTCATCTAGAGAGCTAAACATGCACTTCACAAGAGTGTCATGTGTTAACTCAATGGGTGAGGGAGGTGGCACCCAAGATTCACTGCTAGGCTCACTAAGAGACTCAAGAGCAGTGACATGCTCCAAGGATTCTGAGACTTCTTTTCTCCCTAGGATGGAAAAAGCTAATGCAAAACCACCTTCCAAAGAAGGTGAACCCCTCTTTCAAACCCCATTTCTAGCAAGGCCATCCTCCATCTTCCACTTCATTGGAGGATGCGAGATCCCCACAGATGAAGTAGAAGGTGTAGAAAAAGAGGAGAAAATTGTCGTGGATATGACCAACGTATTCGACATGTCCACAAGCTTTAGAAATATCAAGATTTCCAAAAGGGACATTAGAAGAGGTAGCTCGATTGAAGGAGCAATAAACACCTACACCCTCTTCGGGTGAGGATCGTTTACAATTGTAGCAAGAGCTAGAAGCAAAACTAAAGCTGAAGGAACTGAAGCAGAGAGGATGAGAGAGGAGGATACAATTGCATATGTTGAGATAGGAGATGTTGAATCCCCTTCCTTCCTCTGCTAGGTGGCCTGCTCAACAACCAGAGCCTTTCTCCAATACTTACGCTCACATGCAAGGAAATTTCTATGACTTCGAGAGCTAGAGACTGGAAGATGAGATGGAATGGAAGACTCTTGTTCAAACATCAAAATTTCCATCACATCCATTTATAGTGGAGGGAGAGACTCCTAGATGAGAACAAGAGGGAGAGGTTGAGAGGATTATGGAACTACAATGGGGGAAGCAGGCTCTAATACTTTAGCGGCAAGGCTCTTCCCATTCACTACCTTGTAGGAAAGGGCAGTAGGAGTTTGTGGAGGCTGAGACATAGAGGAATCCCCATGGGGACTCTTCCCCTTACCATATCAAATGGGATGAGGCACCACAAGTAAGATAGGAAGTTCAAATTCCAAATGCATGGGCTTTCTCCAAGCAGGCACCATCGAGTTTTCTAGAAAATTCCTAGGAGAAAAAAATGATGGTGCCACAATAGGGAAAGAGGAAGTGATAGGCAAGACAATGAAAGAAAAAGAATGGCCCTAAGCACATTTCTCTTCTTCCCTTTTTTGATTCAAGGCATTCTCACACTCCTCCTTGAGACAAGCCCTATGCGAAATGGCATAGGGAGAAGGAGGGTACCTCACCTTAGGTGTTATGCCCCTACTCTTGTACTTCACATAGGTTCAGTATAAGAGATATGACCTAAGAGGAAGCAGAACAATGAGCACAGGCCAAAAATGATCCAACAAGTAGCCACCACACACAAGTGATAGTTTATAGCCAGTTTCATGGACTACATGCACTATACCCTAATGGATAAACTTTAGACACTTATGCACCACCGAGGGAATTGCATTCATAGCGACCAACCATGGGATACCTAATTTCACCCTAAAGAGTTCAGACCCTGAGATTATGTCAAAGAGTAAATTTATAGACTTGGGTCCAACTAAGACTGACAAGGTGATGCAACCAATGGGAGATGCGGAAATTCCATCATGTATATGAATGGTACTCCTAGATTCATCATATCCATCTTTGTACAATAAGTTAATCAACATAATTTCCTCACTAATGACATTCACCTAACACGTTGGGTCAAAAAGAACACCTATTACAATGTTTCCATTGATTTGTGTGAGGATGTATAAGGGAGATGGCTCTCTATTATAGTTCATCGGCAATTCTTGCAAGGTGAAATTTATTATAGGGGATCCACTCATAGGTTACATAGATGGGATGGGTAGATGTAAAAAGGAGGCCATTTATGCACATACTAGATAGAACTTTCACAAGATCCCCCAAGGGTTTTACAGTTAGACAGTGACCCACTCAAGGTTTTGTTTCGCCTTATGGAACATTTCAGCTACACCACAAGGGTTTTTTGTTTAGGTTGGAAGGCTAAGCACCTCACAACACTCCTAGGATACAAGGAAAGGATCTTTCAACACTGCCAAATGGAACCAAAATGGTTCATAGTAGGTTCACCAAAATGTAGAAGAGGGGGACCAACCACACCAAGGCTCCAGGTCACAGAGAGCTGAGAGCGGAGGGTTGTCATAATCTACCTCAAGTTTGGAAAGTGTTTAAGGTCAAGGATAGAGAATGAAGAGTACTCTTAAGTTTTATTGTCACTCTACTAACCTAAGAGGTTTGATGAGGCTAAACGAGACATTTTATGGAACCCGAACCATACCTCAGAAATCTCTCTGCCTAAGGATAGTAGCACAAGTCAAGGACAACAGCACGATGTGCTAGCATCTCTCTAGGGCATTGGTGTTCATATGAATAGAAAGTGAAAGTATAGAATGAAGTATAAAAACCTATTAACGGTCTATCAAGTGAAGTTTAAAGTACTAAATAGAATAAAAAATAATCTAGAATGAACAAAACAATTGGAAAGATCATAAAGGAGATGAAGAAAACAAAGGTGGTGAAGATCAACTCATGAAGAGTCCAGTTCACCAGCAAGCTCCACCCGAAAGCATACCTACACATAGCCAACAGAGGAAAATTGTTAGGGTTGTATAGGGGTTTTCCACAATCAAACCCCCACTTTGGTGTTTCCACCTCCATGGACATCCAGGAAATCCATGAGATAGAAAACGTGATAAAGAGAATTGTAGAAAAGATACAAAACAATAACAATAACACTATGCTATGTAAATCAAGAGACAATATCACCTTCTCAACTGAGGTTCCCTCAAGCATGTAAAGGAGGATGCAAGCTTAGTAAGGTCTATGTTATCACAACAATGAAGAAGAAGTCCTTTAGGACACCAATTCATAGCTCCAATGGTGGAAAAAGTGTAGTACAACAATGTAGAGAAGTTGGTTAGAATCTCAAGAACTGTATGGCAGGATCGAATGAGTGTGTAGAATTGTGAAGAACTGTGAAGAAGATAGGTTGAATTGATAAAGAGATAAAGTGAAGTTGAAAGATAGGTATTTGAAGATAATTTAGGAGGGAAAGAGCCATTCTTGGGTTGGAAAGAAGGTGTAGAGGCTTTACGCTTCGTCGGCAATGGAGAACATAATGTCTCTACAGATTCTAGAGGTAGGAATCTATCAAGGATGAAAACACACTGTGCATGCATCCCCAATAGAAATTCCCCCATTGACACAAAGGACAAGTGCTAAGTGGATGCACTTCATATGGGTGATGTGGAATTTCTTAGTTAGGTTTGATTTTCCTAAAGTGGAGGGTGTAAAAGGGAAATTTGCAAGAGGGGTGCAAATTCACTCCTATACAATGAGAGAATGAGATCATAGACTAGTGTTTGATCTTATTCATAGAGAAAACTATATCCTCTCATATGATAACATGGTGAATTTTTCACATGACATGGTTAATTCATATACTTTTGTAGTCATGTGTATGCATTGGGTATGGACTCGATGCTTATTGTAGTATTGTTTCAAGAAATACTGGAGTGTGTCAATGCACTTGCAAAATGTAAGTGTTGTAATTGTAATACAAAAATATTCATTTAATTTTTTATCCATTAATGTATTGAATGAAATATTATGGAATTACATTTGGTATCAAATCCCTAGGTTACAACACTAAGATCTCAAGCTTATGTGTTTGCATGTGACATGTATTTTTTTTGTATATTGAGACTTTTATGTATGTTCTAATCTATGTATATTTTTTTGGAAGGACAATGCCTCCTAGGTCCTATTACACTCGTTAGAGGGGGCAAGGTAACCCTAATTGAGAGTCTCCTAAACTTTAGAGAGATATTTCCCTTATGTTGGGAAAATTTTATCCAAAAGAAGCAATTTTCTTTCTATAGGTAGTAGGGTTGCTACAAGACTATTGGTGAGGTTTCTACTAGGAAATATTAAATGCAAGTAGGTAGTTATTATGTATTGTAGGAAAAGAGAGAGAATTCATCTAAATAAGGTGAAATAAATACTCTAGGAGATCATATCTATCTAGATTAGAGAAAGGGTCCATGAAAGAATAGGCTTAGCATAGAGTTATGGAGGTAGTGGATGATCACAATGTGTCTATTGCTTAGATGAGAGATCTATAAGAACATCCATTAAACTTTGAGGGTTAGACAAAGGAATAAAGGCTAAGAATTGGTTGTTGGACCTTGATTTTTGTTTTTTCATCTATATGGTATTAATACTAGGGCTTGGAATGTCATCATAAAATTATATTGGTTTTCTTTCACTTGGTGGCATTAGGAGGAGCAAAGGCATCACCTCAATATTGTTATAGCTTATTGGGAAATTTTCTTGAAGAGGTTTTATTCATATTACCAATTATATTATTCTAGGTAGTTTCATGTTGATGAGTTATATGAGCTTCAATCACTTGGTATGATAGTAAAGATCGATATGAAAACTACTTTTTGAACTAAAATAGTATGTGATTTCAATTAAGGATGAAAAGCTACTTGTTCATGTGTTGGTGAGAGCTTTGAAATCTCATATTATTTGTGGTTTTTAGGTGTTGAAACTTAAGAATTTGGAAATTATAATTGAGAAGGAAATTTTGATAGGAGAGAATTTTTCAAGAGGTCATGGAGGGTTTGTTGGAAACTCGTGTTGTGGTTACTTAAAGTAGGGTCTAGAAAGTTCAAGGATCGTATCCCCAACCTAAGTAAACTTGTATTACATATTCAATACCTCCCAGCACT
The DNA here is from genome assembly GCA_007258455.2 of Sequoia sempervirens. Classification (NCBI taxonomy): domain Eukaryota; kingdom Viridiplantae; phylum Streptophyta; class Pinopsida; order Cupressales; family Cupressaceae; genus Sequoia; species Sequoia sempervirens. The sequence continues at coordinate 191,015,213 of VDFB02271358.1, read as the reverse complement.
CCCTAATATAAGTAGAGGTAGTCCCCTTGACAAACACCCCAAAGTGATAATATGTTTATTATTTCTTCTTACATGAAATAGAGTAGGTAGTGTTGGAAGGACTTCACTTGTCCATAATAGGATAGAAGTGTATAACCTAACCCTATCCATTTGATATTCTAGTAGTTGAGTATAGTAAAACCACCCCTCTCTCAAATAGTTGGAATATGATATACCTATGGATAGGAGGACCATTTAGTGAGATATTTCTTGCAAGTATTACTTTTCAAGATGCCATAGTGTTAAATCCAATAGTTAGAGATGTAAGTACATCTAATAGGGTTTTTTAGTGGTGGATAACTACCTATAAAATCATTAGGGTTTAGCTATTGAGGCCATAAGTACGCCTAATGGAATACAACTTTATATTTTATTTGATGATGGAGTTGTAGACTCCTTTATTTCCCATCCTTAGTTGATCATTGTAAGCTAATGATAGCAAGGAAAATCATAAAAGGAAATTTGATTTAGCCATAAAAGTTAAGGGAGTAGTAGACTCACTTGTGTATGGTTGCACATTTGATAATGGAATATTCACCACCACCATCAATTTGCATGTCCTATCACAAGGATCTTACAAGATAGTCCTTGGTGTTGAGTATTATAATGTTTATTAAGAAAGAATCAACTATTTCCAAAAAGGTATTCAAGTGTGTAGATGATCTTGGTAATTATGTTGTGTTAGATAGGGGGTAGGGACTCATATCTATTTGTATGATTTTACCCATGTAGCTAAAACAGATCATGTATAAGGGTAATTAGATGTCTTCCATCACTATGAGTGATCTCTCTAATAGTGAATGTTATGAGGTATCTCTCAATGATCACCCCATCTTGAGGGATTCTATTGATGTCTTTCTAGTTGTCATTCTAGGTATGCTTCCAAAGAAGTATTTGAACTTCATAATTGATATCATTCTAGGAGCAAAAACCATCTCATGTGAACCATATAGAATGGCCATATACAATCTTAGTGAGCTTTCTTTGGAGGTAGAATAGTTTTCATAGAAGAGACACATTCATATTGGTGTATCTTCTTGGGTGCACCTATCATCTTCATAAAAAGGGACAAATCTCTTCAATTTTGTATTGATTGCTAATAAACAAGGTGATAATGAATAATTGAATTCCTTACCAAGTATTGAAGAATTATATGATCAAATGAAGGGATATGATTTGTTCTCTAACAAAGAACTTGATTCTAGGTATCAGTAGCTTCACATTCAAGAGACATATATTCATTGAAAATAATTTTACACTTGTTATGAACACTAAAATTTTATCATAGTTCAATCTATGTTGATGAATTCTCCAAAAATATTCATGTAAGGGAATCCTGTGGGTGTCATGAATATACATTACATTTGGAAAGATAAGAATGTGAGGTAAATTATGTCTTTGAAAAATACTTAATAGCCAATAATAAGAAAATATGGATGTGTTTCACCATATTAGGCAATTAAATGATGCAATATAACGATAGTTTTGTGTCATTGTTTGGTCTTTTGGTAAATTTTGGTATGATTTGTATGTGTTTTGTTCTATGGTTTAGTGAATGAGTGTCTATAGATTAATAAATACATTAAATTGGAACTTTTATGATTTGCAAAAGATTATTTTTGGTTTGTGCAAAAGGGTATATATTCTAGCAAGATGAATGGATTGGTAGGAAGGTGTGTGATGAAATATGTGGAGATTATCTGCCATTGGACTTTTTAAATTCATGTGTTTGTTATTATAGGTCAGTGATATGTTTCATTGTGGTTTTTATTATAAATTTCAATTTTACATGATGAATGCTCCATCAATATTAATGCAAGGGTGTCATGGGTGATCCCACAATACTATGTCCCACTTTTAGGCCAAAGTGGAACATTGAAATCAATATTTTTAGCCAAATTTTCACTTTTTATCACCCATAACAACCAAGCCATTAAGGATTTGAAGATAATTTGAACTAGTAATTTTTGAGATTTTATGTGTAGGTTCTAATATTTTTTAATTAAAAATTATTTGTAAGAAGATTTCCCATAACTTTTAGTAACTTATTTTTTATAGCTAATAATGTTTATAAAAAGTGGCATTTATTCAATTTCACATAACTCTTTACCAAAAAATATTAAATTATAAATTTGTAAACATAGATTAGTAACACCAATATTTAATGCACATATAATTTTTAATAATTTTTTATTGCATTATTATATTAATTTTTGAAGTGAGATGTATTATAATTTAGACATAGGTGTGGATAATGAAAATGTGGATCACAAATATCAATAAAGTAAAACTCACACTCTCACAACCACACAATAAAGTTCAAGATCTTGGCTCAAAATATGAAATTTAGATAACAAGCAAAGTCATCATAGCTAAGATCTTGATTTAATCCATTGTTGGTTGCTCTTCAAAGTAACAAACTATGAAAGAACAATAATGATATGATGCAATGATAATGATAAATGCTCAAAGATAAATGATACCTATGCTAGATAAATGATAATGATAATACTTGATAATCTTGAAAATGTTTGAATGTTTGAATGCTCTATAGATCTTGATCATAAAATTGCTAGAAAGATCTTGACAATAAAAATGCTAGGGAGATTTTCACAATGAAAGTGCTAAGGGATTTGAATGAAATCAAAGCTTCTAATTTATATGCATCACTTAACATTTGATCAATGGTGGAGATTGATTTGCAAGATCAATGGATAGGAAAATTAAAGATAAGGGAAAACCTAAATTTTGAATTTTGAAGGAGGGAATCAAATAAATAAAATTTATTAATTTCAAATGATAGCTTGGAGAAATAAATAAATATTAATTTTAGAAGAAAATATTTAATTTATTTAAAAGAGAGGTGTTAGCTAATTAAATAGTTTTTAAAGATTTAATTTAAATAAATTATTTTTAATTTATTTAAAAGAGGAGTGTTAACTAATTATAAAAAATAAAAATAAAAATTATAGAGGATCAAAGATAATTGAATTTAATTTTAATTAATATTGGAGCTAAAATGATAAGAGATGAATTAATTAAATAATTAAAAAATATTCAATTAATATAGATATGATAAAAAGATTAAGATAATTAAATAATTAATTATTATGGATGAAAAGAGAAAAATGTTAACTTAATTAAATAATTAAAAAATTATTTAGTTAATATAGATAGAAGAAATGATAAGGATAATGATAAAATGATAAGATGAAAATACATTAGCCATTTTAGGTGTCTATATTTTTTTGACATAAATTTATTCTATATCACATCAAATTTTTTATATATATCCAAATTAACTTCTTCCTTTTTTGAAATAAGGACATCAATACCTAGTGCATCTATATTTTTTTAGAATTTCTTGTCTTTCTCTTAATTTTTTTCATATGTGTAGAAAAAAGGACTCTATAATTGATGAAAGATTTGCATTCACTAGAAAATATAAAATAAATATAATAATCCAATTAAATATATTCAAAATTATAATTTTTAGAAAGTCAAAACTAAGGGCTAAAATGGAATTTATAAATGACTTCATTTGATCCCTCAAAAGGTTAAGAAAATTTGGTTATTTGTCAATATTTACTAGGTGTGGAAGAGATACCATCAAGGGTTTAATTTAAGACTAGGAGTTCTTGTTGAAGAATGAAATAAACTTCCACAAGTGAGAACAATAAGCACAATAGTATGTCTATCAATATATGATGAAGATTGTGTAAATACAATGATCAAGCCTTGCATATATAGGCAAGGATGAGGAGGTGAGAAGGTAAGAGTGAAACTCTGACTACCCCTCCAAAGATGGGACACTTGTTAGCTCACTTGAAAAGTGTGTGAGAAAGTGTCAATAGGTCTCTCAAATCATGAGGACACATGTCTCAACCTTATGAAGTGAGACAAAATCAAAAGAAACCTAAGTAAACTTAAGCTAGGTGTGAATAGGTCAATCCTAGAAAGGTGATTAGCTAACTAGGTATGATAATAATTGTATATTATGCAACTTATGGTGTAATGTATGCACTAATAATGAGTCCCAACTATCAGGCCATGTTAGGTACTCATATACAAATATCTCATAAAGTGGAGTAAAGGTGAAAAACCCAGTGGGAAATAAAAAAACCCCTATCTAAAAGAGAGATGATGCAATGAAATTAAATTTACAAGTGAAGAAGATAAGTGATAGATGGAGGAATCTTGATGAACCCAAGGGACTACTTCTAGTGCAAATTAAAATGGATGTTCTCCCCATAGGAGAGAAAAAAGAGAAGTTCATGTGACCCCCTATAAAATGTGAAGTGATGAACTCCATGTGAGGAAATGCTTACTCCAAAAACTAATAGTAGAAGAGAATCCATGCAACCTCCCCTCAAATGATGCATGTAGTGTTGGTAGATGCTCGATACTAGATGTTGAAGATGATCCATGAATGTTGAACAACATTACTCCCCTTGGAAAGAAACAACACCACAAATGTGTACAAGATGACTGTTAGTGTAATTAATATTTAATTACGCTTGCATAAGTTTACTTAGGCATTATTTATTTCCTAGGTTTTAGGATCTTATCTTTATCTTATCAAGCTATCTTGTTGCTCAAGATAAGATTAGGTTTAGGCATCTTTGCTTTTATAAAGTAAATTATCTCTTGTAATTAATTATACTTTTCGAATATATCAATTTGCATGTTTTTATGCAAATCTCTGCTTTTTCATTTTCCTCTTCTGTGCAAGGTTATTCTGGTTTGCAATCAGATCTTTACTATTCTAACATGGTATCAGAGCCACAATTCGCAGCCCCTTCTCAGCATTTTCAGAGGAACACAGTGCAGAGCTCGTTCGAGGTCCCTCGAGGGTTTCAATCCTTGAGTACATTTATGTAGCATCTTGGATCAGATCAGGGTTTTCTGTTGGATTCGGAGTGCAGGAAAAAGTCAGAAATGGCTTTTATTTCATTGATTTTTATCACCGTTTGCCAGATTTGTGAGGGTTGTAAGATCGGTGATTTTTTTGATAGATCTGGGGGTCACCTATTTTTCGGAGCACTTTGGGCCCAAACGGACCTCACCGTTGGATTTGCAGCGCCCAAAAACCCCCATTTTCATATAGAATTTGTCTAATTTGGACAAAGTCGTCCAGAGAAGCAAAAATTTTTTGCCCAAGGGCCGTACGGCCCCTAGGCACTATTCCCGAGGCACAGATTTCGAAAAAAATTCAAAAAAGTATTCAAAAAATTAAAAAAACCACGTAGGATTTGTGCGGCCAGTTCAAAAGCCCACCGCCGCCACTGCTCCACTGGGCAGCCACCGTAGCACCACCGCCACCGGCGGTCATCCCCAACGCGGCGCTCCTGATTCGATCTAGCCCCCCGCGGACTCGCCGGAGGTTCTATCGGCATCCAGGCGCCCAAGTGCTAGCCCCTGTCGGCCTTTGCCGCACCCAGCGCCTAGACGGAAGTCTCCAGCCCCAGCCCCGGTCACATGGGTGACCGGTGGCTCCACCACCAGCTCCGTGCGCACCAGCCCCTGGTCCTGCATGCGACCAGGGGCCGAATTTTTTTTAGCCCCTGAGGGCTTCTGGGGGCCAAATTGGGCAGTTTTGAGCAGTTTTACGGAAACGCGCATAACTTTCACATACGCGTCATTTTTTTGCAAACGAGATATCGCCGAAAAGCTGTTTCTGAGCTCTACGCATTAATGCTGGTGAAATTTTCTGGTTTTTCCTTTTTGATACATTTTTCTGCCTCGGAAGTCAGATGTTGCTTTTTTCACTCCGGGATCCATATCTTTTGACTCGCTTATCCGATTTTCACAATTTTTGCGGTGTTGGAAAGCTGGTTTCCTCTATACAGATCTAAGGTCTATTTTAATTTTATGTTTATGCATTTTCAGTATGATCTCCTTTTACAATCGTCGGGTTATTGTAATAAACAAACTATGATAAAGTTCCATTCGAGGGGTTTCATGCATAATAATCTGATTAGAGTGTTGTTTTTCACTTTGATCCTATATTTCATTTTGTTTTGATGGCAACTCGTATGGGTTATTTGGTCTCTGAGTTTCTTTTGGCCACATTTCTTGTCTTGCTTAACACATGTCGAATTCATTGGTTCACACTTCAGTTGGGAGATTACGTTTCTTGATCCTCATTGGTTCAAATTCTTCTCAGTTTGAGGGCCATGTTTTTATGGTTATTGTTCCAGAGTCTATTTTTGGTACTCCTTCCCATGGAAGAGTTTCAGTCACAGTTTGGCATCGGCATCGAGATACATGGTTTCCAGATTATGTCATCATTATGGGTTCATCTTTTTCATCTATTGTTGCTTACAGATTCCAGGGTTGTTCCAGTATGTGAGTTTCCAGTGTTCCTTGGCATCGGGTCTGCTGTCACATTATTTTGATTCTGTTTCGGTTTCTTGTAGAGAGAAGTATCTTTCCTTGCTTGCCGGATTTGGGGTTCCAGTGTTGCTTCATCAGAGTTCTTCCAGTGTTTCTTCGTAGCAGTTCATCTCACTGAGGGGGGTTTCTCTCTCTTTGCATTTGTACATGAGTACCTAATTTGGCCTTGTTGTCAGGACTCATATTTGCATAATAATCTGCTTCTCCCTAAGTTGCACTTATGGGGGGGTGTTAGTGTAATTAATATTTAATTACGCTTGCATAAGTTTACTTAGGCATTATTTATTTCCTAGGTTTTAGGATCTTATCTTTATCTTATCGAGCTATCTTGTTGCTCAAGATAAGATTAGGTTTAGGCATCTTTTCTTTTATAAAGAAAATTATCTCTTGTAATTAATTGTACTTTTTGAATATATCAATTTGCATGTTTTTATGCAAATCTCTGCTTTTTCATTTTCCTCTTCTGTGCGAGGTTATTCTGGTTTGCAATCAGATCTTGGCTATTCTAACAATGACTTCCCATTCTAGATAGGAACATACAAAAAGTAAGGTGAATGTATTTGAATGATGCACATGATCCAAAGAATGAAAATATGTCAATGATGCCTTTGATTGATGCTCAAACATCTCCAAGTCAATGTTGATGTGTGATGGATTCTATTAAGATGGATCAAGTACCATATGCGATTATGGAACAAGGTCCATATATGTATGGTGATATCTAGATCGATGTGAATTTATACTATTGTAAACGATGATAACTGAGTTGGATAGATCAACTCATGAATTTCTACACAATCTATCACAATAGAAGCCAATGTAGGTGAGGAAAGAGCAATATCCAAAGATGGAAATGGTGATGCAACTTCATTGAAGCTAATATCAAATAGAAGACGAATTTCCTCAATAATGTCTTCCAAATCTACAAGGTGGGATTCTACAAACAAATATGTGATGTTTGGTAGATATGCATCCCAACGTGGTGGATCTTGAATGATAATAGCAATAACCTGATGTAAAGAATCATGAGAAATCAAGAATGAGTCAACATCATATTCATATGTAGAAATAGGTGATATGGGAGATGAGATCTCAATGCAAGTCATTTGACTACACTGTTCATCCCCAAATTATGGTGTATCACAAGATGTTTGAGTGAGACTTGATGATATTTCTACATGTTCTGGAACTAGAGGATCAGGTAAGACAATACAATTACTAAGAAGAATTTTCTCCATTTCCTTAATTATACAAAATCAACATTCTTCTATTATATGCATTTTCTTTCCACAATATCTGATGCAAGAGCATCCAGTGGTGTAAGGGCAATCTTGCATCACCCAAAAATAGTTAAATTTCAAGTTTCTCAATTTTTAGATGTTTTTACATTTTTGGATACCCTTTTCGTTATAATGAAATTCCCAATTTATGGTTTTTATTTTCTATTCCTGGGTTGAAAGATATTGCAGTTTTAGTTTCCTAGATTTGCACCTAAAAATATTTCAAGTTAGATTTGAGGCACTTGGAGTTCCCATATCAGCCCTGAAACTTGTTAAAATTGGCATAGCATATTTTGAGCACATTTTTTACTTTGATACCTTCCCAATGGTTCAAACGGTTCACGAATCGGAATCCCGGATCAAAAGTTATGGCCCTGGAAAGTTGGCACACTTTCTAGAAGATACAATTGCAAATGTTCTTTTGAAATTTGAACTTCAAGTTGTAATTTTTCGATGCCAAACCACCTAAACTCAAATTTGAATATTTTTTTGGCTCCAAACTAAAGAGGAGCTCTATTTATGGGCGGGTTTCTAATTTTTGGGTAACTTTTTGGGGACAAGCTCGCATATTGCGAAAGGGTGATTCTGTAGCTTTCTGTAACTTGCATGTGCTATAGAACTTGGGGATTTGACATCCTATACATGTAAGAAGCTCCATTTTCTGAATAATAAAATTATTCTCTTATTTGTGGGTTATTTTCTAAGTCTCGGGCTGCACCCTCATCAAGTGGTATCAAAGCCAAGTTTTC
>VDFB02271358.1:190903279-191006649 GCA_007258455.2 Sequoia sempervirens | reverse complement strand
GAGAGAGAGAGAGAGAGAGAGAGAGAGAGAGAGAGAGAGAGAGAGAGAGATGGATGGATATGGTGAGAGAGGTCTAGAGTGTAAGGGATACAAAATGAGTGAGATAGAGAGAAATAATACAACTTGTTGATTACTGAAATTTGATCTCTTGATTACTAAAATTTGACATGCTAATTACTGAAATTTGATTGTTGGTAGATGGTCAATGCTCCCCTCAATATTCATGACAAGGGACTAATCCCCTATCATGCAATCCATGTCTCTAATGTTTATATTGGGCATTGATAGATTGATATTTTGATGCAATGACAAACTGGGGCCAATAATTGGTATCAGAGCGTTGGGTCTTGGGTTTGAATCCCCTCGAGCAACACTGAGGGGGAGATTGTTGGTAGATTGTCAATGCTCTTCTTGGGATGTGTGACAAGGGACTAAATTCCTCCCATGTGATCCATATCTCTACCATTTGTATCGAGTGTTGATAGATCAATAAACTAGGGTCAACATTGAATAAGTCTAAAAATTTGTAAGATCTTCAAAAAACTAGAATTTACATTACAACACCTAGAGATATCAAACCCCTTTCAAACATCTTCAAAACATATACATGAAATATAACTTAAAGTATAAGAAAGTAAATGTCCATATGTAAATGCCAACTTAAATTTTTATTTCATGTATATAGTTTCCCTAAAAGATAACAAGAAAGAGAAAAAAGAGAAGAAAATAATTTCAATGTAGACCAAAATGTGAGTGCGTTATAGCGGGCTCGTGTTTTGTCAATGCATTCACAAAACATGAGCGCATTATAACATGCTCGTGTTTTGTCAAGGCATTCAAATAACGTGGGTGCATTATAACATGCTCAAATTTTGTCTTGATTTGGGAATCCCCAAGCATTTGGCTTGAATTTGATTTGGATTTCCAACCCAAAGGCTTGGATTGTCTTCCCAATGTCCAAAGACATGTTTTTGCATATTCTACAAAATTTCACATAATCTCATTCATGCTAACCATCAGGTTTGCACATGTTTCAAGGTCGAGTAAATAAAACACCTAGGTAATGTTAGGCTCTCTCTTAGCTATTTAATGATTAATTTTTTTCACATTTTTACTATGTTAAGGTTTTCATCTTTAATTTCTTTTGTTTGTGTGTCTATTTTTTTGACAAAAACCAATGTTTGGTATTTTTTACTTTATTTTTTAATTGTGTATTGAAATTTCAAATAAATTACATTTTTATAAAGTATATTCCATTCTAAACATACTAATTTTTTTTAATTTTTGATTAGTTTTCAAAAATTATAGAGGTAGCACAATTGAATTTCTATTTTTCAGGATGTCTCCACTTTGAAAATTAGTAAAAAAACATATATTCATTAAAAAATTATTAGAAAAATTGGGCATAAACTACATGTTAGCTAATTTCTCATTGAATTGATTTTAAAAATACCAAAAATAAGTTAACCTTTTGAGGGAGCCACAATAGATGCTATGTTATATTTTTTTGACCAAAACATGACCAATTTTTGTTGCTCCCTTTTTTGAACCCCTTAATGTCTACCATTTAAAAAAAAAATAGTAGTTTAGAAAGTAGACTTAGAGCACTAGGACCCTTATTTTTGTTGCATCTTAAAATTTTCAGTGTAACTATCCTCAATTTCTCATCCAAGGTCAGTATTTCTTGATTTTAGAAAAATAGTGGCCACTTAAGACCCATTTTTGGTTCCCCATCTTTCTACATACCCTAGTATCCTACAAATTATATTCAATTTTCTATAAATTCTATTCATATTATTGAATGAACAAGACAATTGAGAGGGGGGGTGAATTAGATGTATCTTATCAAAAAATCAAAACCCTCATTAATATTCAAATCCACAATCATTCATTAAGCCCTTAATCTATTATGATGAATTACCATGAAAATAAAAGAACAAAAATTGAAAAAAATTCAAAACCATGCACAAGAGAACACCAGATTTAAGTGGAAAACCCGAGGAAAAAACCATAGTGAGGATTAGCTCACAATATAAGTAATTACAAAACCAATCACAAAGGCTCACTGCTAGAATATGACACACTGTCTAGAAAGGATCATAGTTGGAATAAGAAAAGAAGATAGAGAATGAATGTTACATAGAGAAACACATCTCAATGCAACAAAAAATCCACCACAATAGTTCCAACACCTTCATTGTATGTTTGAATGATTGCAGACACCTTCTAATCACTACATCTAGTAATCCAACACTTGAAAGATTTCACTGCTTTGCTCAATTTCACAACTTACAACTCTGCAATTCACATCACACACTTTGCATTTTCATCTATCTTATCCTCCTTCAAAAATTCAACTCATACTTATAACATCCTCAACCTTCAAAACCCTCACCAAGGTTAGTAATGCACCTCAAACGTGCAAATTCAAATTAGGTCAGTGCCTAAACACTTCCATGGTAGATATAAGTGAATGCAAACCACACCAAAACTTAATTGGGACCCAAATCAACAACACCAATTAACTACATGCTACCGCAAACAATATTTATCCTTTACATGTAGTGTAAATAGTAGGTTGGTTGTTACCCATGCAAACACCATTAAAATTTTAATTACATGCTTCCTCAAACCCAAGGATGACTTACAAACCACACACCATGCTTGAAAATGATCTAGAGTATTCCTCAAACAACATGAAATCCAAAAAACTCCTTTGAAACAACTTCCACTTGAAGAATGTACAAACCTAGTACACTCAAACTACTCTTCCATACATTGTTACTTAAAAAATATCTTTCAAAGCACAGAACCTCAAATCCTCCTAACTAAGCTAAACTATGAACACCATCAACACACCTTCAAAATTGTAAGATCTGAAGCACAATTGCAGAGAAACATAGAGCAAAAAAAAATCTCCTAGACACCTTTGTAATGCATAGTCACACACTAGTGAACACTTCTACTGTATGACGATCCAACATACCATATATTGAATATAACACCTCTATAATCCTATCACCAACATATTTGAATTGTATAAGAAGATATTCAACCTGGAAGAAATGTAGAGCAAAACCAAAACATCTCTCTGTAACCTAGAACAACACTGCAAGACACTGTTTCCTCTTTTTATCAAAATTTTTCAAAAGCATTTGGAAACCAAGCACCAAAGATACATCCATATCATCTTCAACACTAATACATCCATAGATAGAATATTATCAAAGTAACAACAAAGGTTAACACTAGTAGCTTAACTGATGACAACATAATGCAACAAATCAAAGCATCAACTACACCAACTGTTCATCTTCAACACTAATATTCCTCAACACATGCAATTGAAACCAATGAAAACACAAGAATTTTTACATCAATGAAAACACCAATCTATTCATACTTGCAACAATATCCCCATTTGTCATTGATGGAAACACATAATGTGAAAAAACATCAAAGACACAACTCTAAACATACTTGTTTCCTTTTATCTTTTACTCTTTACTCACACTCCCCCTTACATCAATCTTTCTTCAACTAAATTTCTCTTTCACATATTTCTCTCTTATATCTTTTTCACTTGACTCTCTCCCCCTTATTACTTATGATATTCTCTCCTTGGAAACTTGTTCCTTTTTCACATGAGTCTTCTCCCCTTTGACATCAATGACAAAGGACAAAATGTTTTGCATTATTGTCCCAATTTGACATAACATAATCTACTTACAACTGCTTAACAACATCTTTCCTTTACTACTCTGAATACTCTCCCTTAGGAGCACACACCAATCTGCAACAATAAACAATGCCACTACCTACTCCCCTTGAGAGGTAGCCACCAACATCAGTCTAGAATAGAAAGGATAGATATTGAGATCCATTGGATTGATGCATATCCTTATGCATCTAGTTCAAAGAAGGATGGGAAATAAATCCTTACTTCTATTGGAGATACTCAAAATTATCCTTAGGAAGTGCCTTAGTGAATAAGTCAGCAATATACTCAAGCTTCAATTCATTCTCCACAACCTTCACTCTTAGAAAGTGATATCTGATTGAAATATCTTTTTTCCTTGAATGCATCACTAGATTCTTTGAAATGTTTATTGCACTTGTATTGTCATAAAAGATAGAAATAGGCTCATCATAAACCATACTAATATCTTTCAATGTTTTCCTCATGCACAACACTTGTGTGTAGCAAGATGTTGCTACAATGTATTTAGCCTTTGTAGTAGATAAAGAAATTGAATCATGTTTCTTTCTTCGCCATGACACAAATCTACATCCAAGAAAAAATGCATCACCACTTGTACTTTTTTTGTCATCAACACAACTAGCCCAATCTACATCTGTGTAAGCACTCAATGTGAAATTAGTATCCTTTGGATACCAAAAGCCATAATTTGGAGTGCCCATTAAGTAGTTGAATATCCTTTTCACTATTGCACCATGTGACTCTCTAGGATCTTCTTGAAATCTAGTTGTAGACACCTAAATTTGACCACTCCCATATGGTAAAATTCACCCTTGTATTCCTCTGTCCTGCATCCCTCATCCACATTAATTAAATAATTTATTATTTGATTAATATTGCCCCGTAGCCTAATATCTCCTAAGGTATTTAATAAATCAATTGAATACCTTACCTCTTTCATCTCTAAATTAAATAAATACACCAATTTATTTAATTTATTCCCCTTAGCCTTTATGAATTAAATCAAAATTTGAATATATTTTCTTCTCTCTCATCATGTCACATCCTCCATAGTCCTCTCTAATCTAGATTAATTTAATTAATGTGTGATTAGGATGTGCACACTCCTATTCATCATTAAGGTCACATCCTCCATAATCTCCCACTTGCCCTTAATCCTTCATTAGCCTGCCTAACCCAACATTTGCACAACCTTAATCACTTGACTAGCCCAACCTAATCTCCATGCCATTTATGGCATATGTCCTAATTCAACCATATTAAATGATTTCTCCTTTTGGACAAGGAACTCCCTTCCCCATGTGAATTTTTATTTCATATTTATTTATCCAATGAATTTTAAGGAATTTTAAATTCCTTCTCCCATCCCCATGAGGATTCTTTAATTCCTCACATGTCCTCTCAAGCACATGCAAAAAATGACCTCCTTTATAAGGATATATTGTCCCTTCCCAAGGTACAATCTAGTACCTCCATGTCACATCCACATCATCCCTTACCTTCCACATTGATAGAGCCTCAATTTTTTTTTTTTTGCAAAATCTTGAGGAAATTCTATTTTGGTCACAATTGTAGGCTTATGTGTCCATGGATGGATTGGGGTTTTGGTCTAGAAAACCTCATTTTTTAGTTTCATATTATTAATCCTTGGGTGTTTTAATTTTATGTTGACCTGTTACATCTGGCCGCCAGTTACTTAAGTCACCATCTAAGTCATCGAATGCATGTTTTCACCGACCCCTTTTGCTTATGCTCCTTAGATGCCCAATATTTTATCATTTTTTCAAACTATTCCAAAGTCTGGCCAAGTATTTTATAGCAAGGAATTATGTTTAAGTTTCCTTTTGAGCGTCGAGTCTCATCGACCTAGTTATGGCCTCCCTTTTAAACACATCTTTTCTACACAGGGGAAATAACTACCCACTCAAGTGACCATCCATTGTTGAAGTTCCTTCAACTAATGGGTTCCTTTCTATGATGAGCCACAAGCATGTTCTCCTTTTGTATCTCGCATCTCCAAATTTCTTCAAACCTTCGACTCCCCTTTTGTGATGAGCGATAGCTATGGCAATGTGTTCCATGACATCATCGTTGAAATATGTTAACAACTCTTTCAATTTTCAGTGACAAACAATGGAAGGATAGAATGAGTTGGCCATGTGTTAGACTCGTGTTCCATCATTGCTTTGGCCCATCGCCAAAGATATCTCCAACTTCAAATTAATTTCTACGATATGCAATGGCTTGGGTTATTTGAAGTCATCACTGGAAGGTATTTGTTTCCGAAATGCTCAAGAAGGTTTAACCATTTATTGCAACCAACAATGGGATTTTGTTAAGGAATATTCCTTTCAAATGTGAATTTCTGTTCATTGCTAAAGACTGAAGGAAATGTAAGGGAACTTTTGAAAAAATGGGAAAGTTGCAAATGATATGGCTAGGATGTGGATGGTTATATAGAAACTTTAAAAGCACCTCATTGTTGTTTCCAAGTACGGATGGAATGACAAGTGGTGATACTTAATGGGCCTCGTTTATTGAGTTTTAAATCCAAAATGATCAATGACTAGGATTCAACATGGAATGATTTATTTTCTATTCACTTGAGTGAGCCAAGGTGGTCATTAAATACCATATGCTCTAATTCCTCTATTTAATGAGGATATCTTCTAGTTCTTCTCATCATCTGCAATTATCAGGGTGCTAAAATAATTGTTGTAGCTATTGGTGGAGTGACATCCATGTGCTGAGCGAACCATCATAGAGGTGGTGGTGTAGTATCCTTGGGTCTGTAAGTGTGAGTACATGAGGTCTAGCTATCCTTTTCTAGTCTCCTAGGGTAGTATCATTTCCGTATCTCACAGTTGTGCTCTATGTCATTTTATATGGGTTTGGTTTGGTTTTTCATTTCTATGAGAGGGGATTCTCTGGGTTTAGGCTAGTGTATCTTCTACGAGGTAGGTTGTTGGTTAGTGTTTTATTCTGGGTAAGATGGGAAAACCAAGTATTCCAGTTACACCAGTTAGGAGGTCTAGGAGGTTGAGTATGCAGGAACCTCTTGTTTATGTGCTTGATGCTAAACTTGGTATAATGGAAATTCCAACTATTCTGGAGGGTATGAGAAGTGTTCATAAGAAGGGTGAGAAAACTATTGTTTAAAGTACTTATAATTTGAGGAAACAAACCATTTTAGAAGAATTGGTCAAGTTTAGAGGGAAAAGGCTTGTTGAGCCCATGGAGGAAGTGAAGAAGTAGAGTAAGGGTTATAAGGTTTGTTTGGGGAAGCACAATGTTCCCATTGAAGTTTCTGATAGTACTTCAAGTGATGGAGGAGGAATGGGCCCTCACTCTGGCCATTGTCCCATTTCCTTGGTGCCCTATGGTGATTTAGATGAAGTGATAATAGCTACTCCAATTTCAATCAAGATACCAGGCACGTGTGCTTCCTTGGTTGTTGACAAGGCAGGGTAGCACCCCGTTTCCTCATTTGAAATGGTGTTGACTCAACTCTCCTGTTACTGGTTTGTTAATCTGCACTATTGGTATTGATGGTGACTCCCCTAGTTTTGGCATGAACGTACTAATTTTGATAATGACACCTTTTGGAAGGTTGGCTCGTTCTTCTCTGACCAATTGTATGATGCTCTTTTTGTCTTTTGCTTTCCTGTGGTGAGAAATGATTAAATATAATAGTCAAGGAAGTGGCCCTAATGAAGATGAAATTAATTTTGAAATTCTATGAAATGTAATTTCATTTGAGCTAAATGATGGTTTCTCCCTTGTGCTATAAAAGGGATTTCATGGCTCATTGCATGGCTCGAATTTTAAGTCTGGTAAATAGAATAGGAAAAAACTAAGTCCACAAAGAGGATATTGTAGAAAGCTTAATGAATAGAACAGTGAAATTATCTTGGTTATAAGTCCTGTATGTAGTAGTCTTAAATTAGTTTCATCTAAGCTATAGATATTGAAACAAATCTTAGTTCTGAAATGTATACTCTCTTATAAATTTTTGCAAGTTATAAATGAAAATACCAAGGGTACATTTATCTTCAAATGTTCAATTGAATGTGTGTCCTTTTTTTGCTTTAACTCAAAGATTCAATTAAATGCTTGAAGAGGGTCATGGATTTGTAAGAATTTGTATAGGATCTGATAAGAAGTTACGTTTTAGACATTGTGAGTTTTCAAACTGCAAAGCATTATGAAAATAGTCCACCATTTTTTGAACTAAATAGCTTGTGTTACTGGTTATTGCATATTTGACTTTGTATGTCCGATTGATGAAGCATTGGTCAATTTGTTAAGAATTCTTGCAATTGAATGAATTGGTGATATGCCTGGATATGGATTTAAAATGAGAATAAAATTCATTAAAAAATATTTCAATTATGAAATATGAGTTTGAAATATCCTCTTGTTCCTAGCAAATAGAAAATCATTTACTCAAAGGTCGGCCAAATCTCTAGTGAATTACATTTATTTACAAATAATAGGAATTGATCTGTGCATAGAAGTGTTCTCCATCAAATAAATAAAAATGAACACAACAAGGAACACCCTCCTAGGTCCCACAAAGCCTAAAGTGTAGGAGTAAAGACCTTGGAATTCTTTACTCGTTATGTTGGCTACTCAACTTGAGGATTCTTTACAATAGGTGTTGGCTACCCTTTAGAGAATTCCAAGGGTGTGTTGGAAAAAATACCAACACACATCACTTGCCACATGTCAACTTGTGAGGGATTATGAGTTCTCAACCCACCCTAGCCCTTGATCTTTTCCATCATGGATCAATCTTGGTCCTCCATTGCTTTAGATGCATTTCCCCTAAAAATCCACAACCAAGCATCCACTTAGAAATCAAGAACTTAACAACCTTCAAGCCATCACT
Source organism: Sequoia sempervirens (assembly GCA_007258455.2). Classification (NCBI taxonomy): domain Eukaryota; kingdom Viridiplantae; phylum Streptophyta; class Pinopsida; order Cupressales; family Cupressaceae; genus Sequoia; species Sequoia sempervirens. The sequence goes on along the minus strand of VDFB02271358.1, from coordinate 190,998,037 downwards.
TGCATCCACCATTATTACAACACTTTGAGCTTCCATATTGCATCCATCCACATACCCATTTGCATCATTAGAATCCTCATCACCCTAGCATCATTTCAAGCACCATTTTAAGCTATTTTTCCAAAGAAGGAGCACACATTTCAAACATCTAAAGGGACAACCAAGACCACCATCTAAACAAGGTGATATTGTTCTTTGCTTCTTTTATTTTTTTTAGATTTAAATAGGTCTAATCCAAATGTTTTTTTTTGTGTTTTTCTTTGTTGCATTAGTTTAGTGTTGCATCTTAGAGTAGGATTCACACTTGCACACATTTTTGGCATGCCTGATGGGACCCACATCATGGGTCAATTTTACATTTTCCTATTATTTTTAATTTTGTAGGTTCGAATTACATAGGTAGGGGAAAATCCGCCCCTGAAGGGAAAATTTGCTAGATGCAGAGACAAATCTACATCAAACAAAAAAGAAGATAATTTTGTCCTTTCGTGAAAGGGGTAGACTGGCAACCACTAATCCCAATCACTAGACATAGAGGGGGATATGCAGAGAGCTACCTTGATAGGAAAAATTGCTAGATAGAGAGGCAAACTTGATCAAGCTACAGGGGCAACAGTGCATACACTTTTTCATTCGAGGGGTGAAAATGATCCCTCCTTTTTCATTAAACACATGATCCTGCTTCACGAACAAGGGAAAACTCACCTCACATAGAGGAAAATTGGTAATAATCTAGAACCTTTAATTTTTTAATTTGAGCTACAATTTGATTTTAGTTTTGGGTACTAACTAGCTAACTTGTTTGTCGGCTATTTGTGGCATTTGAACTAATAGTTTGTGTAGTTGTTCCTCCATGTATGTCCAAGATCATAGGTCAAAAATACTAACACATGTACTATAGGATGAGTGATCGAAGCCTTTAGTTATCTTTGTCTATTGTTTTTCTCACTAATTTAGGCACATGTAGATTAATTAAATGGTCAATTATCTTGTTTTTTGTGTTTGGGAGTGAATTGTTGATGTATCCACTCCCCTTGCACCTTTCGGCGATCTTGGGTGATGAGAAATTGTAATTTGTTCTAGTCTAGTCCAGTCTACCTAGGAAGTGCTAGTGCATTTAAGCTCTCCCATTGTGCTATGTGTGAGCCTGTGGACCAACCAAAATATCTAGTATTTCCTTCCTTTAGCGGGACCTGCCTGAGATTTCATCACTCGAGGGATGATTCCAACCACATGTTATCAATGTGGTATATAAAGGGGGAGAACTAAAGTTGTACCCCAATCCAGTCATGTGTCTAGTGAAGCATCGAAGCTAGGATGATACCTAGATAAGATGTGGAGGGTTGGTCCAAGTTTCCAATACATCATTGGGGATCTTCATCCACACTTGTGATGGGTTGGTGTTCACGATTGTGCCTCATGTACCTTAGCATATATGGAGGACACATGAGATAGCCTATTTATCCTAGATAGAGACTCGTGTTCTAGCCATGGCTTAATGTAGTGCAAGGGATGCACATTGTACCCTAAAGTTACTCATCACATACTCCCTTGGGTTGAGATAGAAATCCTTGTGGTGGACTATGATGGTCTTTGAGAGAGAGCATGAAGGTGAGCCTGTGGCTTCTATTGATGACCCTGTGCCACTGAATCACTAGCTATCCACCTTCATGAGAAAGGGTGATCCAGAGAACCACCTTTGTATCATGGAGTATTAACCTTGGGGTGTCCCCTCAAGGTGGTGGGCTTACATCAAGTTTGTAAACCCTTATCACTAATTTTAGGATTTTGATTCCTAGAGTGTCTTCTTATGTGGTACTGGTACTTTTCATTAGTCTAAGTTATTCCAACCATTCTACTTGTTGTTTCCCTGAATAGGTGATCTTTCCCTATCCTTAGGTGAGTCTATGTCTAATCCTTGTCTTCCGTTCACCTGTTCCCTCAAAATAGGCAATCCTGTCATCATTTTAGGTGAGTTCGTGTCTCATCCATGTCATTAAAGTCCACCTATTCCCTTCGAACAGGTGATCTTGTCATCCCTTTAGGTTAATCCATGTCTCTTCCTAGCCCCCCTCATCTGTAAAACCCCTAGAATAGGTGAACCTACTATTTTTAGGGGTGAATCTATGTCCATTTGTACCATCCTTGTCTGTATTGTTTAAGACATGCAATCTTGTTTGTTCAATAGGTGATCCCATAATAGGCATTTCTGTTAGTGTTTGTACATCTCAAGATATGGGCGATCTTGATCCTTAGATAGGTGATTTTTCATATCATGTCTACCTGTTTCCTTTTGGAATCTCAAGAAAGAGGTGGTCCTAATCCCTAAATAGGCAATTTTGTGTCTAATTATTGCCTATTTCCTTTTGGTGTCCAAATATATAGGAAATCCTACTACCTCGAAAGGTGATTCTGTCAAACACATAGGTGATTTTGTTGTCCTTTAGATAGTCAATCCCATCACCTTGAGGGGTGAATTTGTGGACACAAAGGTGAATGTGCTTACCATACAAAAATCCTGAGAGTTACTCCTTTGGACCACTGAAAGCTCATTGTTTTCTGAGTTTGTTCTTGTGAACAGATTTTTTTTGTCATCATCATTTTAGTCTGTCTACAATTTCCAAAAGTCATCAAATCCTCAATCAAATCATATAGGTTCATTGCAAGAAATCCCTAGATTGCATATCCATCATTGTTTCATCCATCCAAATCTCTTATACTTCATTTTGGGGGTTTTTATTTGAGTTGACTTAGGTGTATGATCCTAATTTTCATCATTCAAACTTAAGATTGTTATCAATATTGAGTTAGTAATCATCCATAACCCAATCAATCTACTTCCATCTTGAGGTAGATTTAGTATCATAATCATCCTTTTTGTAATCCAATCCAAGCATCAACATCATATGCCATCTAGTTAAACCTATGAACTTGGTTTAGAGTCAATCTCATCACTCCAATCCAATCAATCATCCAATCATACCAATCATCCAATCTCATTAATCAATTTAATTGAATCCAATATCATCAGTTATCCAAATCACCCCATTGAATTGTTTAATCAATCAATCAATCCTCTAGTCATCATGTAGACCATCATTTAAGGGCATCCTAGGGAGTAGTATCATCTTATTCACTTGGTTTTGTTTCATTTTCATGCTTGTTACCACCTAATCGCAAGCAAAGAAACTCATGGAAAAACAACAGTCCCAAGGTGCTTAGCCTCACATTCCTCAAGATCAACCCACCAACAGTGGCTCATCGCAATCCAATACTGAAATCCACACTATATCTCCTCCTAATGAAAGCATGGTCAACCAACCTAAGGTCACAGTTGATGAATACCTTAGTAATCCCACCAATGTCGAAATGATAGATTGTCTCCTTAATGAGTGTGGGGATAAAATCCTTGCCACATTACTCCTGAAAGGTATCAGGCTGTCGTTGGGGTTTGACTTATAAAAATATTTCAAAATTACACCTCCTGCACCCCTTGCACTACAAGATCCTCAAAATTCTCAAAATGATCCAAGCAATTCATATGTCCCCCAAGGCCCACCTTAAGAGGGTTGGTATCAACTTGGATTTGGTAGTGTTGTGCTTTATCAAGTAATACCTGCTGTACCACTTCCTCTAGTTCCAATTTTGGTTATGGGTGCACTGCCTAATCCTAACAATCCCCAAGACCCTGATCCTAACAATCCTCTTGGTCTTGGTATTCCACAAGGTCCTCCTAATCTACCAAGCCTGAACATCCCACAAGGTTCAACTCCCATACCCTTCGCACCACCTCTCCCACCAAATCAATCGAGTCAATTATCATAGAATACTAGGGGCAATCCTTTCACCGTACCACCTCCACCTCCTGGGTCTACACCTACACCAAACATACCATCACCTCCATTCACATCTCAACAACCACCTCAAGGTAATATACTGTCCCTGCATCAACCTTAGGCTAATCCCTAATAGACACCATCACAATTGCCTTATCAACAACCACCACAACAAACCTTGTCGCAACCTCCATAACATACCCACATCCCATCTCGACTGCCTCACCATTAACCCCTTGCATGAACCATAGGGTAATCCATCACAACCTCCTCACCAACAAATATCACAACAAATTTCATCTTATCAACAATTACAAATCCCTCAACAACCCCAAATTCCATCTCCACCTCCTTATTAGTAGCCGTCATCTTACCAACAACCCCCTCAACATTCACAAATCTTGATGCAATCCCAACAATCCCATCAAAAATTTCCTAAAAATATTGCTACCTAGTACCTATATCACCCACAAAACACCTATCATGCGCAACCCACCACCTCCAATCCTAGCCCCAGTTATCCCTATCACAATCCACAATAATCCCAACAACAACCAACCTATTTCAATCCATAATAGTCCCAGTAACAACCATCCTACACCAATCCCAAACAATCGAAACATAATACCTATTATCAACAGTCCAATCCGCAATAACCTCTGTACAATTCCCAACAATAGACTATTTACAATTGCCAATCCAATCCATATTAATCCCAACAACAACCATCATACCAAAAAGGTGTCTCTTGATCCTATTATCAAGTACCTCCATCATATTAGCATGGTTCCTCTTCTTCGTATTATCATTCCCTACCACCATATCAACAATCTTATGCCAATCCCCAATCCATGCAACCTAATCCATATTAGTAAATTCCTTCATATCTACCTTTGCCATCGTACGATCACAACGTCTTGAATCGATCCTCATCATATTAGAAATATGCCCCTTACAATCAGTCCAATCCAATTAATCCCTCATCACTGACACTTACCAATAAGGAATGGGAGGAAATAAAAGCTACCTTAAAGGACTTGCAAGTAGGAACATCCAAAAAGTCTTTCAAATTTGAAGAAAATTGTCCCTATTTGTTTGATCCCTCCATTTCACTTGTCCCCTTTCCTAAGCACTTTGAAATGCCAAAGTTTGATAAATATAAAGGAAAGAGTGACCCAAGAAACTATCTATAGGAATTTTACACACATTACCAAGAAGTCTTGCACAATGAAAATTATCTCCTGCGATTATTCCCTAGGAGTCTAACAGGGATAGCTCTAGATTGGTTTATGGGTCTTCCAAAGGGGTCCATCTCTTCTTTTGTAGATCTGTCAGAAAAATTTGTTACACACTTCTCCTTCAACTTGGAGAAGTACATTGATACCTTAGATCTCCTGAAAGAAAAACAACATGAGGGAGAAACCTTTGCAAGCTACCTACAAGGTGGCATTCATTGGCTAGTCATCTAAAATCCCATCTCTGTGAGAAGGACATGGTGTCCATTTTTGTCACAAATTCCCATCATGATATGGCACATAATCTAAACCTTCATTATGTCACCACCTTTTTAGAGATCATAGAAAAAGGCACTATCATTGAGAGGGCCCTCATTGCTAAGGGACAGATCAAAATCTATAACCTTGACAAGGATAAGTCATCTGGAGATATGTCCTGTTACTAGAATAAAAAAAAGAACAATTTCAATGATGGTGTCACTGACACCAAGCATGTCCAAGTAGCCAATACCTCATGATCAAAATACATCCCAAATCAACCATTGATTTCCAATATCATATCCATGCCACATGGTGCACCACATCCTCCTTCAGAGTCCAACTAGTATAACCAAGGAAATAACAAGCGTACATTCACTCATATAGGAGAATCCTTGGATTCCATTTTCAAGAGGCTCCTAAAAGTGAGTTACCCAGTCACTTATCCTATGATGAAGCCTTTTGACAAGTCAAAACCAAAGACCGCTTGGTGTAGGGAAAATGAGTATTGTGAATTTCACAAAATTAAAGGTCATTCCACTAACAAGTTTTAGGGAATTAAAATGTATATCCAAGATATTATAGATCGAGGTGGTATAGTAGTGGATGTGAATCAGGTGACATCGTCCAATGCCCAACTGCAAATATATCAAAATGCTTTCCCCAAGCACAATCAAGGTCCTAGTGCCTCCAATGCTAATATTGGGCCTACTAATAGCAATAGCCAAAATAACAACACCAACAATGTTAGCTATAAGAATGTACCCTATAACTATGATGGCATAGTTTTGTGCATTAGCTAGGTAGAGCCACACATATCCATGATTCGTGTCAAAGGAAAAAACCCGCAATGTGTTGTTACTATTCACCACACCTGCATATTTGTTCTTGGACCTTCCACGTCATCCCCACCAGCTCCTGTGAGCTCCCAATATAATATTCTTGATCATCTTGGAAAGAATCCCACTCAAATATCCATCTTCGATTTGCTTAAGTCTTCCTTCATCCATCAAGAAATCTTCACCAAAGCTCTTTAGGATACACATGTGCCTAATGATATAGATCCTACTCAATTTCAAGCCTTAGTAGGACATGTCATCCACATATCAACTATGATTTAGTCAAAATGATATGCCTTCAATCGATTCAAACTATAACCGCACCCTGCACATCGAAGTTCTTGTATCCCACCATAAAGTGAAAAGGGTCCTAGTGGATAATGGATCTACCCTCAACCTTTGTATGCTAAAGTTCATAAAATAGGAAGGGTATACCCATGATGACTTGAATAATTAGACTATCACCATCAAAGCTAATGACAATGCATAAAGATATTTTGAATGATTTTTTTTTCCTATTCAGGTTGGGACTATTGTGTAGTACACCACATGCCATGTCCTTAATTTTGACCTCCCATACAACCTTCTCTTTGGCTATCCATGGATCCACATCATGTAGGCCATTTCATCCACCTACCATCAATGCCTAAAATTCCCATACAATGGAATGGAAGTAACCATATAAGTAGATCCACAACCCTTTGAGTATTGCTACACTTTGGAAGCCTCCTTCCCTCACTTCCGCTACTATCCAAGAGTCAAAGTGGGGGCACCTCAAGCATTATCTTCCAATCCATACTCCCATTCATCATCCACCACATCATCCATTCCATTGATTGCATCTAAGTCCACCATCACCAAGGTCAAGATCATAGATAAAGGATGTGGAGAATACAAGATGTGTACGACTCTAAATGTGGAAACTATGCTTGCATCTCCTTGTACCTATGGCCAACCTTCTTAGTCTACACAAAGGGAAGAAGAGAAGACAATAACAATCAACACTAAGAACATGGGGTCTACCACTTTACGATCCCTAGGAACACAACAAGATCAATTAGACAATGATATCATTCAATGGATCTACAGGGAAGAACTTGAACCTTCACCTTTTCTTATTGAGTATTTCCAAGATACTTATCCTTGTGCATCCAAGTTAGCTAAAAACTAAAATTATCAAGGGGGAGGTATTGGTGTAGAGGAACATGGAAGATTGCAACCTATTGACACACCTATGCAACCTATAAATTTGGGCTTAGGCTATGAAAAAAAGAAAAAGGGTCGCACAACATCCACTAGTACCTCTAATAATGTCAATGCAGATAATGATTTACTTGAAAAAATACCAAAAGAGGAATCCATCATACTATCCTACGATGATGTAGATCTCCCTTCCCTATTTGACTCCACATTTGTCTTCACCATCAACCTTTCCCTTCACCACCCTGACATTATTGATTGGGACTTATGTAGTAGTGCACCTATAGACACTTTTCCCTCAGTGGACTCTTACATGCATCTCATTGGATTGGGGGAAGATGAACACCCTAACCACAAAAGTAAAAAGAAACAAAATAAAAAGGGTCATCTAGTGAAAACCTCTTTGAGGCACTTCTTGAATCATCAAAATTCAAAATAAAGGGTGTATCTAACAATGGAAACCTCGATGAGGCATTGGAGGATGGGGATGTTCATCTTCCCCTTGTTGGAACTCACTTGTCTGAACAATCTTCCATCTTGATCAAAGAGATGCAAGAGGTCAATTTGGGAATAGAAGAATCCCCTAAAATCACTTACATAGCCAAATCATTGTCATAGGAAGAGCATTCTATCATCGTCAACCTATTAAAGGAAGAAATCATCAACTTATCATGGACCTATTTAGAAATGCTAGGATTAGATCCTGCATTGGTTCTACACCATTTGGATTTCATCTAGATGCCAAACCTATTAAATGGAAGCTGAGAAAAATGCATCCCCAAGTGGCCTTGCTCATCATGAAAGAACTGAAGAAATTGTTGGAAGCTTGATTTATTAGACCCATCAACTACTCTAATTGGATATCCAACATAGTGCATGTGGCCAAACAAAATGGGAATATTAGAATCTATATAGACTTTTAGAATCTTAACAAAGCTTTCCCAAAGGATGATTTACTGCTTCCAAATATTGAAATGTTGGTCAATCTCACAGTAGGGCATTCCATGCTATCTCTTATGGATGGATTTTATGGTTACAATCAAATTAGAATTGTGCTCGAAGACCAACATAAAACTGCCTTCACTACCCCTTAGGGAACCTTTTGCTACAATGTCATTCCCTTTGGTCTTTGATGTAGAGAAGGGTGGAAGAACACAAATCAAATCAAAATAAACTCAAACAAATCAATCTTTCAAACTTTAAACTCTCATTTGATGGGTTTTCTCACCAATTCTCCTATTCTTCTTCTATCACTCCAAACAAGCGTTTTCTAACACAATCTACAAACCAGGAATCAAACCCACAAACCAATCATTGTTCTAGATACCATTTTGGCCATTCAATAACATATAAAGTATGTAGGTATGTTTTTTTGGAACAAACCCCTCAAAAACTTGTTGCTACGTTTGACAATAGGCTTAAAAGAGTAGAAATTCATCATTTTTTGGTCATAAATTGCAAAGAAAAGCTCCAAACCATAATATACATTTTTTTTTAGATACCCATTTGGAAGTATTCAACATATGGGGAAATTAGGGTTGGTTGTTTTGTAACATAGAGCCTTAAAATTGACTATCCCATTTTGAGACTAGGCTTAATTAGGCTTGCATGAATAGGGTTGTATTGGTTCATACAACATTAGACCTTGAACAATGGTTTTGATAATTCAAACATGATGTGTGAGAAATTTTTATGCTATCCCAACCCTTACCAACCTTCCTCCAATGGTTTTATTGCAAACTTTAACTCCCATGACTCTTTCAATGCATAAAACATGAAGAAGACAGCCTAGGGCATCATCAATATTGCATCATACTCCATATCTTGCCTTTTCAAAATTTTTGGAAAGAAATTTAGTCCATATTCTTCAATTTCACCAAGTTATATCCATTTCTAGAAGTGGAAATATGACTTATACCATTTTCTTGCTCAAAACTCTCATTGCTTAGGCTTATAAAATTGTTTTTAGTAAAATCAAGATATCATCCTCTAAACTCAACTAAATGACATGAAATCACCACCAAATTAAAGTAGATTTAAAGCACTATCATATACACATGATTAGAAATAAAAAATGACCATACAAAGCCATACAAGCTTTAGGAATAGCAAAGAATGTTTAGAATTTGCATAAAATAGAGACATTTTATTGAATTTTTCACATATACACCATCCTCCTCTTTGTTATTGGCCTTACAAGGCATATTTAAACACATTACAATGTTTCTCCAACTACTAAGTGAATCCCAATGGTCTTAGCAACCTATGACAATTGATGACTCCTCAATTTCCATGCATTTTTTGCACTTTTATAATAATAGCAACATTTTGCAATATTGACAACTTAAACAAATTAACTTGATCTATCACCTAACAACCTAATATTGAACCAAACACATACATAATATGGTCTCCATGACCTTAGTACAATCATTAGAGAAAAAATTGATAAAATTGCCTCATGGAGGCATGAAATCCCAAGGTTCTCCTACACCATACTCCTCGACAAAAATGAACTCAAGTCCCCTTGAATGAGGATCTGAAACAATGTACTTAGTAATCCAATTAGCTTCTTTATAAGGCAGGCCCTTCCATTCAATCAAGTATTGAAAGTAGGATTTGTCCCTCGAGTCTTTGAGTGCCTTCATGTCCAAGACACACTCCAACCTTGGTGGAAACTCTTGTACCCTCTCAACATCTACAAATACATGAGAATTTGTACTATAACCCGCAACCATCAATACTTGTAAAGAGTATACAACAAAAGGTAAATCTACAACCTTGAAATCAACGGCCCCTTTGTTCATATCTGCCCCTTGATTTCACTCAACATGTAATTGATCCCATTGTTCATCTTGTTTGGGATGGTCTTCACCCATCTGCCCAAGCAATGCAAAACTATAGTGGGTTGTACCCTCATACCCAATTGCAAATGTGAAGTGTCTTCAACCACCTTTTTATTATCTGCCTCTTCCTCTTTTATTGGAATTTTCTCTTTCTTCATCAACAAAGATTTCTTAATATTTGGTTCTATTATCCTCTCATGCATTCTTCTCTTTTGAATAATCTCCTTGATGGGCCACACAACGTTCTTCTTGATTGGTAAATGCTAACCTTGCATCTCAAGTTTCATTTTTTCTTGAATTTATTTCATTAGTTCCAAAGCTTTCCTCAACTCTATTATCTCTTATTCAACATCTATTTTTTTTCCTTCTCATTTTTCTTTATCTCCCTTTCCTCTCTTATTCTTTTTTGTTTCTTATTTGGTACCTTATTACTCTACAAGTCTCCATGGACTAATCTCCTCAACATTTCCATTTTTATTTTTCAAACAAGTCTCTTTCACCTTGCTTCTTCTTGTCTTCGCAATACCTCACCTAGGTTTCCTCATTTCTTCACTACTTAGTCCTTTGGTATCTAGAATTTTCCTTTAACCTACAAAAATATAACACATAAACTTCAAAACTTATTTTATCTAGATTTTCAGGATCCGATACCAATTTGATGCAAACAAAGTTGGAAGAACAAAAATAAACTCAAACTTAACTCAAACAAATCAAACTTTCAAACTTTAAACCCTCATTTGATGGGTTTTCTCAAAAATTCTCCTATTCTTCTTATATCACTCCAAACAAGCCTTTTCTAACACAATTTGCAAACCAGGTCTCAAACCCACAAACCAATCATTTGTTCTAGATGCCCCTTTATCAATTTGATAACATTTCAAGAGTGTAGGTATGATTTCTTTGGAAAAATACCTTCAAAAAATTGCTGCTATGTTTGACAATAAACCTAAAAGCGCAAAAAATCACCATTTTTTGGTCATAACTTGTAGAGAAAATATCTAACCCACAATCTAAAACCTATTTTAGATACCCATTTGGAAGTTATTCAACATATGTGGAAACTAGGGTTAGTTGTTTTGTAACATAGGGCCTTAAAATTGATTGTCCTGTTTTGAGATTGGGCTTAATTAGGCTTGCATGAATAGGGGTGTATTGGTTCATATAACTCTAGACTTTTAAAAATGATCTTTATCATTCAAACATGATGTGTGGGAATTTTTTTATGATATCCCAACCCTTTCCAACCTTCCTCTAATGGTTTTATTGCAAACTTCAACTCCTATGCCTCTTTCAATGCATAAAACATGAAAGAAGACAACCTAGGGCATCATCAATATTGCATTAGAATCCATCTCCGACCTTTGAAAAATTATGGGAAACAAATTTAGTCCATATTCTTCCATTTTACCAAGTTATCACCATTTCTATTGTTGGAAGTGGGAGTTATACCATTTTCTTGCTTAAAACCCTCATTGCTTAGGCTTATAAAACTATTTTTAGTAAAATCAAGATATCTTGCTCTAAACTCAACCAAATCACATGAAAGCACCAAAAAATTAAAGTATATTCAAAGCACTATCATCTACACATGATTAGAAATAAAAAACTGACTATACAGGGCCATACAAACTCTAGGAACAACAAAGAACATTTAGAATTTACATAAAATAGAGACATTTCATTGAAGTTTTCACATATACACCATCCTCATCTCTGTGCTCAGCCTTACAAGGAATATTTAAAATTTTTACAATGTTTATACAACTACTTAGTGAATCCCAATGGTCTAACCAACCTATGAAAATCGATTAATCTTCAACTACCATGCTATTTTTGCACTTTTACAACAATAACAACATTTTGCAATATTGACAACTTAAACAAATTAACTTGAACCATCACCTAACAACCTAACATTGACCTAAACACATAAATAACATGGTCTTTATGACCTTATTACAATTATTAGAGAAAAATTTGACAAAATTGTCTCATGGAGGCATGATATCCCAAGGTGCTCTTGCACCATTCTGAAAAATGCGAGGGCAACTTACCAACATGCCATGACTGTTATCTTCCATGAACTCATTCATATCATAATGGAAGATTATGTTTATGACTTATTGGGAAGTTCAAGACTAGAGAATAACATCCTATGATCCTGAAGAAAATCTTTGAATGGTTAGAGCAATATAAGCTGCACCTCAACCCAAAAAGTGTGTGTTCAAAGTTTTATCTGGAAAGTTATTGGGATTCATATTCTCTAGAAGGGGTATTTAAGTAGATACAACCAAGGTCAAGGAAATAATGGAAATTCCCTTGCCACACAATCTAAAGCAATTAAGGATCCTTCAAGGTAAACTCTAGTCCATCAAATGCTTCATAGCCCAACTTGCTAATAAGAGTCAATCATTCACACATGTCCTACACAAAGATACCACCTTCAAGTGGGATTTAGAGTGTCAACAAGATTTCAAAAAGATTTAGGAGTATCTGGCTCATCCACCCATCCTAATGCCTCCCATTCCAGGAAAACCACTCTTGTATATCTTGACTACATCGGTTGCACTGGGGGCATTACTAGCACAACATGATTAGTCCTCTAAAGAATGTGCAATCTATTACATTAGCCGAACACTGGTGGGTTATGAATTCAACTATTCCCCAATGGAAAATGCTTGTCTAACAATGGTCATCAGTCCATAAAAGCTTCATCATTACATGCTCAATTATCCCATCAAGCTAATATCAAAATTTGATCCACTCAAGTATCTGTTATCCAAAACTTCTTTAACTGGCCACATGGCCAAGTGGGTCATGTTATTGAGTGAGTTCGACATAGAGTACCTGGACCATAAGGAAATCAAGGGATAGGTAATAGACTAGTTCGTTGAAACTCCTTTGGTGGACGTATATCCCTTAGTGGTTGAGTTTCTTGATGAAGGGGTATTTACCATTGCAAAAATAGATACATGGATGCTCCACTTTGATGGGTCATATATGCATAATTGAGCTAGTGTAGGTATTCTATTAGTCACTCCTCAAGGTGATTATATTCCAAGGTCATTTAGGTTGGAATTTCCATGCATGAATAACATCATAGAATATGAAGCTCTCATCATTAGCCTAAGAATCACAATCTAATAGAATATCACCCATCTATGTGCCTCTGATGATTCTTAGCTGATAATCAAACATGTCAACAATGAGTTTCAGAAAAAGGATGACAAACTATTACATTACAAATGCATGGTGGATGACTTCAAGAATTATTTCACCTTCATCCAATTTGAGCAAATTCCTAGAGTACAAAACAAGGCAACAAATACAATGGATACAATTGGTTTCCTCATTGACATGCCCAAAGATCCAGCAGACTGTGAGTTTCTTGTTGAACAACTACTGATCCCAACATATAGTATTCTTGATAATGAGATGGTGCGTGATATCATTGGTCTCAAATCACCCTAGTACCATGACATTTATACCTACCTCCATGAAAAAATCCTACAACCTGACCTTACTTGAAATCAATGCAAATAATTTATCCAACGTACTTCCTGATATACCATTGTAGGAGATACACTTTATTGTAGAGAGTATGATGGAACACTCCTTCAATGTCTCAATGAATCAGAATCCCATGTTGCATTAAATGAGCTGCATAGTGGTGTTTGTGGGTCTCATTCTAATGGAATGACATTAGCCAAGAAGATTCTAAGAGTAGGATACTATTTTCCCATTATGGAACATGACTCCTCTGAGTTTGTAAAGAAGTGTGTACCCTGTCAACAACATGCAAATTTAATCCATGCTCCTACACAAGACTTACAACCTATCATTGCTCCATGGCATTTTTCAGAATGGGGTTTTGACCTAATCAACAAGATTTACCCTCCATCATCTAACGACCATATATTTATTATCACCACCACTAAATACTTCACTAAGTGGGTGGAAGCAATTCCACTCTCCCAAATCATAGGTATTCAGATCTCCAAATTCATCCTTTTCCATATTTTTTGCAGATATGGAATTCCCTCCACCATCATTATTGACAATGGTAAGCCATTTAAAAACTAGTACATGAAAGAACTTTGTGAGACATATCATATCTAACATTGTTGTCCACCCCTATTACCCTCAAGGTAATGGCCAATCCGAAGCGACCAACAAAACACTTATCAAAATCCTTAAAAAGGTGGTCAATAATACTGGTTGAGATTGGCACCTCCATCTCCATCCTACCCTTTGGGCATACTGTACATTGATCCGCCACCTACTAGTGCTACCCCATACTCCCTCATTTATGGTGCCGATGCTATCTTGCCACTAGTACACAAACAACAATATATGACTAAATAACCTACTAAAAATTGCATATAAATGACTAATTTTAATCACATGACTATTAGTGGTTTATTTGTAGTCATTTATAACACCACCAATTTTATGACTAAACTATTTTAGTTATTTATTTATTCATTGATTTTGTCATTGATTTGGTTATTGATTTGGTCAATGATTTAGTAATTGATTTAGTCATTTATTTAGTCATGGTAGTCATTAATTTAGTCATATATTGAATCATTAATTTAGTCATTGATTGTTGTTAATTGGTCATTTATTTAGTCATGATAGTCATATATTTAGTCATATACTAGTCATTAATTTAGTCATATTTAGTCATTAATTTAGTCATATATTTAGTTATATATTTAGTCATTAATTTAGTCATTACTTTAGTCATATATTTAGTTATATATTTAATCATTAATTTAGTCATTTTTATTTACTGGTTTCCATTAATTGGTAGTAAATATAGTCATGAAATGAATAATTTATTAAATACCATAAATTTTATAATGCAAAACTAACATAATATTAAACTTGAACTAAAACATAAAAGAAAATAAAAATATTACATATACGAAAAAGGTACAATGGGAGTGCTGTAAATTAGAATGAGAGTTTGAACGTAGTTCTAGACTTAGTGGCTGATAGTTTGGAAGAAACCTCCCATTCTAACCAGAGTAAGACAAGAGAGATGGAGGATTCTGAGAAGTCTAGGGAGAATATTTCTCATTCTTTTGGTCAGGATGGGTCTCAAAGCTCTCCAAAGATGGTGAAATCCACATTTGGGAACTTTGTCGAATCTTCCAGGGGGGACCGAGGTTGGCTATTCTCTATTGAATAGAGCTGTTGCAACAGATGACATTATGGATGGGAAAGATCTTATGGGGCTAGAGGACCTAGATCTGGAAGAGAGCCTATATACTAAAGTTGAGAAGAAACAGGGCAAAAAGGGGAGCAATACAGTGGGGGTTTCTTCAAGAAAAATATCAAAAGTAGATGTGGGAGTTTAGAGAGGTTTAGGTAGAAAATCAACAAAATGGCATAGAGAACAAGAATTCTTTCAAAACGTTGTGGATGGAACTCAAAAAACCATCTTGGATTTATGCAGAACCCCATAAAAAAATGAATTTTATGTCTTGCAATATTTAGGGACTAAACAGTTCCCATAAATAAGAAATTTTGCACAATTTTGATAGGGACCATAAGCATGATATTTTAATTATTTAGGAGTCCAAGATGCCCAAAGAACAGGTGGAGAATACTAATATTTTCAAGAACGGTGGTGTACAAGGTAGGAGATCAGATGGGGCCTCTGGGGGTTTAGCGACTTTTTGGAATCGGGATCACCTTCAAGGTACTCTAATTTTGGAAGATGCCAATCATGTGGCTACCAGATTTAAGCATATCAAAGATGATTTCAACTAGATTTTGTCTAATATCTATGCACCCACTAGTAAATCTACTAGAAGGAGTTTTTGGAAAAGTCTTGAGTCTTTTAGATCTTGTTTTTTGTACAAGAATTGAATTATCATGGGGGATTTTAACACGCCTTTGCTAGTGTTAGAAAAATTTGGGGGATCTCAAATACAATTGGATAGTAAGATGGATCTGATGGAATTTATCAATTCTTAATGTTTGCATGATTTCCTTAAGGGGGCTACCTATACCTGGTCTAACAGGAGGGCTGGGAATGATCTTATATAAGTTTGGCTCGATAGGGCCTTAATTTTAGATAATTGGTTGAAGTATTAATTTTTCTCTTTAAATGATCTTAACAGAATTGGTTCAGACCATTTCCTTATAAGCTTTATGGTTGACTCTGTGTCAGGTAAGAGAAATTTCCCTTTTAGATTTGAAAAAATGTGGTTGTCTCATCCTAATATATTTAATTGTATTCAAGAGTGGTGGAATATAAATGTTTATGGGACTACTATGTTTAGAGTTGCTAAGAAGCTTGGTGAGGTCAAAACCAAGGTCAAGACCTAGAATAAGGAAGTTTTTGAGGATATTTTTGAGTCAAAGGCTGCTATTCAGTAGGATTTAAGAGACATTCAAGATCAAATTAAGAAAGAAGGATATGTGGGAGACTCCCTTCCTAAGGAGAATGAAATTCTTTCAAAATACCATGATATTATCTCAAAAGAAGAGGATTAATAGAAATAAAGATCTAGATTAGTGTGGCTCTTAGCTGGGGATAAGAACACTAGGTTTTTTCATTTGACTACTATGAAACATAGGGCCTCCAATCACATAGCCTATATTATGAAGAATGGGGTTAACATTGAGAAGGAGGAAGAGATAAGGAGTGAGGCCATTTAGTTCTTCTAACCTTCTTTCTTTGGAAGAGGGGTTGGATGTGAGTGCTTAGCAAACTCTTACTGAGGCTATTCCTAAAATTCTAAATGAGCATAAAAATAGATTCTTGATGGCTATCCATTCACATGAAGAGGTTAGGAAGGTGATTGTTTCTTTTGAAGGAAACAAGGCCCTTGGCCCAAATGGGTTCCCTATGTTCTTTTTCCAAGTTTTCTTGGAAATTGTGACTGATGATCTAACTAGTGCTGTTAACGAGTTTTTTGGAGCTAGGAAATTGTTGAAAGAGCTTAATGCCATGTTTATTGTTCTTATTCCTAAGTTCCTTGGTGCTAATAATTTTGATTATTTCCACCCAATTAGCTTATGTAACTCTTTCTACAAGATCATCTCTAAAGTGATTACCTCTAGGCTTCTTGGGATTCTTTCATTGTTGATTTCTCCCCAATAGAGTGGTTTTGTTCTGGGTAGAAAATTTTGGACTCTATTATTACGGTTCATGAGAATATCCACTCTCTTGAAGCTTCAAAAAATCAAGGATTTTTGCAAAGTTGGATATGGCTAAGGCCTATAATAGAGTGGACTCGTATTTCTTGATCAAAGTCTTAAAAGCTTTTGGGTTCTTTGAAATGTTTTTGTAAATGATACAGGAATTGATTTCAACCACTAGTACTTTAGTGATCATCAATGTCTCTCCTTCCTATTTTTTCAAGGTGTCGAGAGGAGTTAGACAAGGGGATCTTGTGTCTCCCATTATCTTTACCCTTATCGCAGAAAGTTTGGGAAGGATTTTGCATAAAAAAGTGATGGAAGGCAGTCTGAAAGGGTTAAAACCTTCTTTGGTAAACCTGGCCTGTTCGCATCAATAGTTTGTGGATGACATGATTCTTATTGGAAGTTCTACTATTAGTGAATCCAAAGCTTTAAAGAACTGTCTTGTCCTTTATGAGGAAGGCTCAAGGAAAAAAATTAATAGGGCTAAAATTTCTCTCTATTTTTTCAATACCCCTGAGTAGAGACAAAGGAAGATAGAAAACATCTTAGGCTATGGTGTTAATTATCTTCCTTCCATGTACTTGGGTCTTCCTTTAGGGTCCAAAACTTTAGATTCATTTTGGATTTCTCTTGTGGATAGGTTTAACCAAAAGTTGGTTGGCTAAAAAAGGGCCCTCTTGAGTCAAGCTGGTAAAGTTCTGTTACTTAAGGCTTCTCATTAGAATTTTCCTGTTTATGCCCTTAGTTTGTTTAAGATACCTACCAAGTTTGTTGAGATCATTGATAAGATTAAAAAATGCTTCCTTTGGTTGGGGGTTGAGGAGAAGAAGAGGATTTTGTTGGTTGCTTGGGAGAATGTGTTCAGACCTAAGAAGTTTGGGGGTCTTGGATTGAGGAATATTAGAGTGTTTAACAAAGCCCTTTTGGTGAAGAAGGTATGGAGAAATTTTGTGGATACTCATGAATGGAATACTATCTGGCATAGTAAATACTTGCAGGGGATTGACTCATTTAAATATTTTCTTAGTTCTCAAAATCTCACCATTGGTTCTTCCCTCTAGAAGAACACCATTAAGGCTAGGGACCTTGCTAGTAAAGAGGCTGGTTAGAAACTGGGAGATGGCAATAAAATATGATTTTGGGAAGACCAGTGGATTGGCAATGATCACTTGTGTAATATCCCAACCTTTGAGATTCATATGGAGGACTGTAAATCTGGGTTTGGGTTTTTGGTTGGGGATTACTGGAGGAATAATTTGTGGGTTGATATTTCCTCAATTAGTTTGGATCTCTAGCCTTTGTAGGCTCTTCTTAATTCAGTTAGGCTTAGTTCGTAGGGTTAGGAGGACTCTTTGCCTTGGAAGTTGTCCTCCTCAAGGATCTACTCTGTCTCTTCTATGGTGGCCTCTTGTTACTCTAGCCTCCATTCCCCTACTTGGGCTAAGGTGTGGGTGCACAAACTTACTCTGAAAGTTAACATGTTTGCTTGGATTCTCCTTCAGAATAAACTGTTGACTAATGATAATATTTGTAAGAGGGGTTTCTCCATTCCTAACAGGTGTTATTTGTGTTGTGTAGAGGTAGAGACTTCCTCACATCTTTTTCTCCTTTGTCCTTTTGTTCATGCTATTTGGGGTAGGATTTTGCAAATGTGGGATCTTGGCTAGGTTTTTCCTAGAAATATCTTGGATTTTTATAACCTATGGAAGGTCCCTTCAAATAATTGGGTGCTGAATTTGCTTTGGAACTATATCTTCTCTCACCTTGCTTGGGGAATTTCAAAGAGCATAATAACATAATTTTTAGGGATGTGGCTCTTTCAGAGGAAGTGGTCTTTGGAAAGATTATAAGAGTTGTGGGTGAAAACTTTAACTTTCTCAATAATGGGAGGAAAAGTAAAGGTAAGGTCAGCTTTCAAGAGTATGAGATCAGAGTGGTGGAGGCTTGGAAGATTAATGTGGACATGCCCAACATTTCCAAGCTTACGAAAGGACCTAGAGATGGTATCTTTTGGAGTCTCCCTCCTTCTGGATGGGTTAAAATCAATTTTGATGGCATGGCCAAGGGAAATCCTAGGCATGCTGGGAGTGGAGGTGTGAAAAGGGATGAGAATGGTTGCTTTATTGTGGTAGTTGCACTCCCCTTAGGCACTCAAACCAACCATGTGGCCAAAGCTACTAGATTGTTTCAGGTCTTGAAGCTAGCTAGCAAATTGAATTTAAAAAATGTTTGGATTGAAGGAGATTTGAATAATATAATTCAATGCTTAAAGGGACTTCATGAAAATTCTTGGTTTATAGAGAATTAGATAGACCTTTCAAAGGAAATTATTAATAATCTTGAGAAAAGTTATATTTCACATGCTTTTAGGGAAATAAATACGCTAATTTTTTTGCCAACAAGGGAGTTAAAGCTAAGGAAAAGATGAGGTGGTAGAGGTATGATGAGTTGGAGGCTGATGTCAAGGCATTAATCATGTATGACTATGTTCATGGGAAGGTGCAATTCCCCATTCCCCTGAATGATGGCTAAGTGTCCTTTACTGCAGTCTTGGGACTACAAATTAATCATCACTCATAGTTGGCCGAAGTGTAATTATCTTATATATCATTTGAGTGATGTGAGCCTCACATGCTTTATGGGAATTTTGGGTGTTTTTGATTTTGGGCTTTTGTAGTCTTCTATTCCTACCTACAAGACAATCAACATGGGTGGCAAGAGTCGTAGGGTGGAACCGATGAGTAGTGAACATCTAAGGAACAATCTAAAGCTCTGGGCGAAGTTGGAGAAGGGTGGCATTATTGTTTTCATTGTGAAAATCCATGGATAAGATCCAAATATTAGTAGGGTCTTTGCCAAAGGTTGGAAGGATGGTGAGATAAATTTGTTTGGCAGACAAGTGGTCATTAATGAGTAGTTAGTTGCTAAGGTTATGGGCCTCTCTATGGATGGTATTAAGTTCTACAGGGACATAAAGATTTATGACTAGGTGGTCAATAAATTTCCAAATTCAGAGGTTGAGAGGGAGGATTCACGAAGGAATACCAGAAGTTATTATGATTTAGAGAGGATTGTCTCTCACTGGAGGTGATTCTTGAACGTGTTGATGGAGTACGTCACTCTGGATGCCCGCTACACTAGAGTCTTCGAGTATCATTTCGTTCTCCTCAACCACTTCAGGCATTAGGTTAGGGTTTCACTTCCTTTCTATCTTGCCTCTTCTCTGAATGCCAGTTTGTAGAGCCATAGACAAAACCCTACTAGGCATTCTATTCTCCATGAAGGCTTGCTTTTTCTTATTTATGGTCACTTTAAAGCCATGTCGACTCTATCCCACTAGACTCCCTCTTTTAAAGATAGGGTAGCTGTTAAGGGGGAAGGGAAAGCTAGTGATTCTCCCTAGAAGAAGGGTAAGAAAAAGGTTTTAGAGGATCCCTCCTATGATATAAATGATGAAAACTCATAGTTAGGATCGTGATTTGAGTACTCTAGCTACCCTGCTACCAATAGAGATGAGAGGCCCCATTTTCTTATGGATCTCAAAGTTGAGGATCACTACTTCAAGGAGGAACGAGAATTCCCTACTAATATTATTGCTATAGCTCGCAATGGGTTGGTGGTTTTTTTAGGTTAATTAGATGGCTGTTCTTTGAAATTAAGGAGATTAAATTGAACTAGAGTGCCATGAGTAGTAAAATGGAGAAAGATGATGACAATAATAATAGAGGTAGAGTTAGGGCCACTGATTTATGGATGAAGGATGAGAAGAAATATATGGTTGAGTGCCTCAAGAAAACTATTGATGAGTTACAAAATTTTAAAAGTAACCATGAAGGCAAGCAGTCTGAGATGGAGGAGCAGTTGAGGAACATCAAAGATTCTCTCCACAAAGTGCTAGTTATGAGCCATAAGATCTTAAAATTCACTACTAAGACCATGAATACTGTGGTGGAGAACCTGGAAAATGCATATCATGTTAGGACTGCTATGTTTGTTGATGTGGACAAAGAGGAAGGTTAGCCAAATAGTGGGGGGCCGAGCAATAGGCCTAGAGAAAACTTGAAAAGGAAGGAAGATTAGGCTTTAGTGAATATCAAAGAGATCAAGAAGTCTACACTTAATATGAACAAATTGGAGCAGGACGTGGTAGAGATTTGATGAGGGCGCAACCCGAGACACAAAAAATAACCCACAAACAAGAGAATAATTTTATTATTCAGAAAATGGAGCTTCCTACATGTAGAGGATCTCAAACCCCCAAGTTCTACAACACATGCAAGCTACAGAAAGCTATAGAATAACCCTTTTGCAATATGCGAGCTTGTCCCCAAAAAGTTACCCAAAAATTAGAAACCCACCCATAAATAGAGCTCCTCTTAAGTTTGGAGTCAAAACAACATTCAAATTTTGAGTTTAGGAAGTTAGGTGCTGAAAAATTACAACTTGAAGTTCAAATTTCAAAAGAACATTTGCAATTGTATCTTCTAGAAAGTGTGCCAACTTCCCGGGGCCATAACTTTTGATCCGGGGCTCTGATTCGTGAACCGTTTGAACCGTTGGAAAGGTCTCGAAGTCAAGAATGTGCTTGAAATTAGCTATTGCAATTTTGGAAAGTTTTGGGGCCATTATGGAAGCTCTAAGTGCCTCAAATCCAATTTGGAAGATTTTCAAGTGCAAATATGGGGAACTAAAACTGCAATATCTTTCAACCCAGGAATAGAAAATAAAAACCGTAAATTGGGAATTTCATTATGAAAAAAAGGGTATCCAAAAATGTAAAAATATCTAAAAAATGATAAACTTGAAATTTAACTATTTTTGGGTGATGCAAGATTGCCCTTACACCACTGGATGCTCCTGCATCAAGATCCTTAGGAATCTAGTCTAGTGGCTAGTTGTTTTGTGGTTTTTTGTTAGTTTTTTTTCTATGTTGCCTTGGTTTCTTTTGTTTTCTTCTTTGTGGGCAGCATTTTTTTTTTTGTCTAGGCTTTGTTAATGCTCTATCTCCCACTTTCATTCTGTTAAGGGTTTCGTGATCCCTCTAAAACCTGTTTGTTCCTTTATCAAAAACATGCTAGAATTAAAAAATTGATTTAACATCATGATACATAAAGGTAATCTACAATAAAAAAATTAAATACATACACACACCCACATATATATATATATATATATATCAAGTTACAAGATGTCAAAGTTCTCTAAGAGTTTCCAACTCTTTCAAATACACCATGATAATTAATATCCATGAAAAACACATTCAAAATACTACATAAAGAAGTGGGCCAAGATGTCTAACAACTAGTACATGATAAACATGTTCAACTGTCATTTTTTGCAAATATATTAGTGGCCACTGTGTGAAGGTTCCCTCTTTCTCTTTTAGATGAACAACTCCATCTATTTTGTCTTCATAAACAAGGAGTCTATTACTCATGACCTTTAAAATGTTTACATTTGCATCTCTTGTTCCTTTCAAGTTGACTCCATGTACAATAGATAGGTAGTGAATCCACCAAAATGCCCACAACATCACCATCAAACAGATCCAACACCCTAACTTTATCCCCTTCTTTGAGTTTATCAATACATTTTTTCAAAAAGAAAAAGAAAATGCATTATATTACATAGGTAATGATTACCCTTGTTTGCATAATAAAACAACCATTACTTAAATAGTACTTGTATGTGTTAAAATAATTGCAAAAGGAAAATTTTAAAAATAATTGCAATGATCAATTTAATTTACTATAAAAACCAACACTCATAGTAGTGCTTACAATGTTACTATTAGCTTCATGCTAATCAAATACAAAGGCCACAAATATAAACACTAAATTACCATGCACACATACTAGAAACAAAAGGTTATGACAACACTGCTACACATAAAAAGGTAGCTAATGCACAAAAATAAAGAATACAATATGAGAGCACTACTACTATTGCTGCAAGGTGAAGGTGAAATACATTGGGATGTATAAAAATAGTGGCATTAAAGCTTTGAAACATAACCCCATGTAGTAAAAAATTGGGAAAAAATCAAATTTAAAAAAAAAGGTAAAAAATTGTAGAACAAGAGATAAAAACTATTTAAAAAAAAAATTCAAAGGCACTTCCATAGCCTAGAGATATATAGAGCAAATAAAGTAAAGAGTTTAACTAATTAATTATAAAAAATAGATTTTTGTAGTTTCTATTCATATCTTTGATTACATTGCATTGCACATCTTTCAAACTCAAAGCATTACTTCACATTGCATAACTAATAACTAGATGTTGATAGATGACACAATTTCAATTACAATATAGTTTTTACAAATTCAACCTAAGTAGTTATGCAATTACTTCACATTGTATAACTAATAACTAGGATCGACTACCAATTGTATTTGCTTGTCATGGCATTCTATGAGACCACATTTCTTTGAGGCATTTCTTCAAATAGTTCTTTGCCTTGTCTATGCTACCACATTTTCCATACATGTCTACCAAAGAATTTTGTCAAATATTTCACTTCCTTGTTGCTATGGCTAAAATCCCAAAACAAGTGCTTTCAAACAAGCTATGGATGCTTGGAAAAAATATATCAAAAGCATAATAGTAAGCATAAGACCATAATAGTTTGAGACTCCATAAATCTTTCCCCGTCGCTAAATAAAAATTAGCAATATCATCCTAACAATGCCTCATCAGTAGAATGCCCATTATAGCCTCGTTGATGGCCCAATGAAAGCAACTCATAACCTAGTATTGGTGTAACAATATCCTATCAGGCTGAATCCTAAGGCTCTCTCCCTGATAGACCATCAGAGTCAACAAAAGTAAGCACATTGATGTGACACATGAATGTTGGTGGAACAAATGTTTGCATTCCCCTGATGGCTCGATATAACCATGGATTATCAAGTGCATAATGAATATTGGTGGAGTTGGGGTGCATCAGCATGACATTATCTAGCATCTTCCTGATATACCTAAGGAAAGTTATTCATCGGTGGAAGAAGAATCACAGTCTCACTGATATGGAAATAATGATTATTAATAATTGATGTGACATCCTGAGGCATCATCGAGATATTTAAAATAAATGTTCTCCCCCGATGAAAAGATTGAAACGGGTGGTGCATTTAGGGAGCTCTAAAATGGAGTAATTGCAAGATTTAATTCTTGAAGTGAATGAGAGAAGTGTGTGGATTTAGGTGGCGGTGATGATTGACGTACACTAAACATTTATGGAAAGGAATGTGAATGAAGTTATTAAATTCTTGAGGCATTACTTTCTCATTGTTCCTCTACTATGGTGAACAATAGGTGTGAAAATAGTGTACAAGAGGTGGTGGATTTGTTGCTACAGAGGTGATGGAGGCTAGTTTCATGCTTAAAACAAATAAAAAACTCTCACACTTTTATGGAGAACCATCAGAAAGAGATTGATGGTTGTTTCCTGTACAATGATGAAAAATTAGTGTAGTCAGTGCAACTAATTCTGGGAAGAGGATTCAATGACCTCAAACATAGGTAGAAAACTAATTTGGAAATTTATTGGCTGATAATGGCTTGGGGCTTAGATTTGGGAGAGCCAATTGAAGTTGTGAAAAATGTGAAGGCATTGGTGCATAAGGATTATCTGGAGGACATGGACTCATTGTTGGAATGGGCGATTTCAAGAGTTGGGATGGATATCAGTGAGGGAATTGAAAGGGAATTAGAGGATGAAGAAACATAGAAATGTGTACCCTTTGTGAAATGGACAAAAGGAAAATGTAAAGCCAAATGGAGAGAGGGAGCAACACGTGGGTGGGAGGCTATGAAATTGATTGTGGAATTAATAGAGGTTGAGGTGGTGATAGTGAAGGAAAAGGATGAAGCAAAGTGGTTGGAGAAGTTGGAGTAGCAACCTTAGAGGAAGAAGAAGATGAATGTGACCTCTATGGAAATTGTGGTGAGTATCTTGTCTACAACTCTATAGTTAACATAATCCTCTACCATGAATTTGAGTTTTTTGGCTGTCTCTAGTTAGTTTTTAGGGGTTTTACAAAACTGTGGGCAATGAAAATGAGTTTTTGGTTTGTAGGGTAGTTAGTAGTTATTTGAAAAAGATGGTGAATGTAATTTTGAGTGAAAATTTTGAATCTAAAATAGTTGTTAAGGACTGGTAGTGAAGTCACTATAGATAAACTGTAAATTTTATAAACAATGAATATATAAACTCTCCAACCATATAACTATAATCTAAAAAAAGATTGTAAATAAGGAAAGTAATAGTTTGAATGCAAGTAATCTACGTCAATTTTCAAACATTAATATTCTCTAGTTGTCACCTAAACCTGATTTAATACGTAATAAGTATTTATTGGTAATCATTCCCACCCACCAAAGTGGCTCATATAGGTAAGAATAACCTCCCACTCCTGTAATAATTTTTTCACGGTCACTGTTAGTATGTAAAAATAAATTTGGAAAGAACAGAGTTGCAAAGATAGAATAGAATGAAGACTCTAAAGAAGCTATTTTCACATTGAAGCTTTTTGACAATCCAACATGACACTGAAGCTTAGTGTTTGATTTTTGTTCAACAAAAAAATAAGAACTAATCCATGGGATAGAACAGTGAAATCAATTTGTTTTTCAAAATAAGTTAGTATACTCAAATGTGAAAGGAGATGAAAGCATAATCAAAGAAATGTGTTAAAGGGGTGCCTCCATTTACATGCAATGCAGGTGGAAATTGTCTAAATTTTGAATTTCAATATTGAAATTTTATTTAAAATTGAAATATAAATGTACTTAGTTGACCAAAATTAACTAGTAGATAAAGCTAACTAGTTCAAGGTATTCACTATCATGTTTACACATTCCCTAAGTATCTACTAATCACATAAATATTGCGTAGAATGTATATATTTCTAATTTTAAGATCATATTTATAGTCATGGAGAGTTACATGAGGTATAGGTTAGGTCTCTAGCTGATATATAATTAATGCAAATCTTAGGTCTTAAGTTGTCATGCCCAATAATATTTATTCCAATCTTTAAATGACATAAAATATTGAGGCTTATCCTTTGTTGTTCTCAATCAAACTATCCTAACCATATCATACTAAAAGTATGTTGTTAGGTCCAAAAAATGTAAGTTTTGAGTCCCACTCAATCTCAACACCAAAAGCATAACATCTGGCTTAAAACAGGTACAAACCAAAATCTTCAAATAGTACACTAATATCTTCAAAAAAACCCTAAGTAATTAAATCCTTCCATGGTTTTTTGTTGATGTAATTAAATTATCATGGATGATCTAAAAGGTCAAAGGGACTTCATTTTTCTTGTAAGTTGTAAGCCCTAAAACTAAGTTAGTCAGTCATCAAGGTAAATACATGACTAGAACATGGGTGAGGTTACAATCATCAATGTGATTACATGACTGGAACAAGTGTGAGGTAACATAAGGCATGATACCTCTGTCCTCATCACCCAAATCAAGATTTGAGATAAGTAGAGGAATGTAGCCTACTCACTGCTTCTACATAATAAAATTTAATCTACACTTTCTTTATATTATAAAAGGAATGTCATATGACCGCCAAAATAATTTCAAATATCATAGTTATATGATTTTTCATCAACACCATCTCATCACAAAACCATCAGTTATAATTTAATCCTAACTGAGGAAATACATACCCAGTACATCCTCTTCAATACAAAGAAGGTGAGCTCAGTTACTTGTTCAAGCCAACAAGTACTCCACAACCTCTCTCCTCCTAGTAAGTAACACCCCTTGAGTTCTCTCAATGGTCTCTTCTTCCCATCAAGCTTCAATATGATGGAAAGTTTTTGATGCAAATAAATTTGGCTTTGAACAAATCATCACAAAGCAAGCTAATTCAAACAACCAATTGATTCAAAAAACTCTTCCAAATCACTCCTTTGCAAAAAATCTTCAACTCATCTAATAGGTCTGTAGACCCAGATTTTTGACTTTATCTCACAAGAACCACTCAAAAATCAATGCATCTACTCTTTTATACACCCTTTAAGAAAAACTATAACTTACCTTCAAAACCATAATGGGTCACTTTGGACCATCTCACACAAAACCTAGAAACAACGATGTCCTAATAGACCAATTAGGTATTTGTTTCAAAGGAGCTACCTCAAATTATTTCCTCCAACTCCAAACAACCACTAAAATTTTCTTACTAGTCAACATAGGTCCTTAATCAACAATTTTTAGATGGGAAAACTCTCATCTAACCTCTAACTAAAAACCCTCACTTTACACTAGCTTGGGGTAGGGTTTATTGAAAAATTACATTACCAACCTCTCACAACTTTTCCACTGCCTCCAACACTCTTCATTATGCTTGCACACACTTACAATATGAATTGGTCAATCATGACCTTATTAATGACTTCTAGACCCAAAACTCAAACTGAGCTAAGGCCTCTATGAATTAACATTTAACAAATACCTTGGTGCTCTTGCACTAGTTTTTAAATGTTTAATTCAAGAAGAAATAGAGCTATTCAGATATACAAGTCAAAATCAAATACATTTTTACATTTATGTATTGGTATTGCAAACTCTTTTATGAAGGCTTAGACTAGGGTTTTCCTAATTGGTGCCTCTAGATTCCAGGTTAGAATTTTACAAGACTTAAATAGTGTACATACCAACCTCTAATTTATTGTCACAACCACCTCTACTATTGTTTTCCCCCTCAATCCATCACAATACCATTTCCAGGAGTCACCCAAAGGTCTCTAGTAGATGATAAGGTGTAATTAGCAAGAGGGGTGTATACCTTTGTCCCAACCACAAAGGTTTTTTATGGTCAGGTAAAACCCCACCTTAAAACCCCAAACCGTATAAACTTGATTTTATGAAAAAAGATATTTAGGCATACATGAAAATCTAACTCTACAACATTGAAAACACCAAATAACAACTATAGAAAAACTAGCTTAAGTAGACAATATATGCAAGATGTTGAATTGTAGACAAAACACCTGACTTGTAGACAAAACACCTGAATTGTTTGATAGAATGCCTCAAAGAGATGTCATCTCATGGAATGAAATGATTGATTGTAGAATGTGCACAAAATGGATTTTGCAAGGAACCTCACAAAATATTTCAATTAATGAAGCACTCTAGAACACATCCTAACATTGTAAGCTTTGCTTGGGTTCTAGGTGCATGCAGTCATGCAAGTCTATTGGATGAGGGCTGCACATACTTCACATGTCAGCAACCCTTATTGCATTACAATTTACATATATAGTTGATCATTAGGTGTGCATGGTTGATCAACCATTCATATTTTTAGTTGGATCCTAAAAATGTTGCAACTTATGTTCTTCTCTAAAACATCTATACAAGGTTCAAATAGTAAAGATATTGATGAAAGATAGAGGAAATAAAAAGATACTTGGATGTTATAGTTGGATATGCTTTGGTAGAGATATATGCAAGATGTGGAATTGTAGAAAAAAAACTTGAATTGTTTGAAATAATTCCTCAAAGAGACGTCATCTCATGGAATGAAATGATTGATTGTAGAATGTGCAAAAAATGGATTTTGCAAGGAACCTCTCAAAATATTTTCCCAAATTTGAAGATCTCTAATGTTTAAGGAACATTTTTCCCAAAATAGCCTGACACATTTTCTGCCCATGCCCTGTTGTTCTTTATCACCATTTTGCTTCAATTTCCTAGCTCTAAACCAAATCATGATGATCATAAAAATAATCCCAATCTTCTAAGTACACTTGTCTTCATGTTGGGCTATTTTAAACAAGATTTGATTGAGTTTGAAACACCCATTCAACTCTATTTGGTTCCAAACAAAAATTTCCATATCATCTGAAACAAAACCCATGAACTCCATCTACTCCATTATGATAGAAATGGCTAAAAGACTTCACACACCAAGGGTTCGTCAAATAGTACAAAGAAATAATGCAACTAAGAATAGTTGCATAGCAACTAGAAATGGTAGTGCAACAACTAAGAATAATTATAATAGGTGAAATCCATGGTTAATATAACATTCTTCCTAACTATTGAGTATAAAAGAACATATTCATTGTGGTGTAGAAATTATTGTCTAGGATGATAGATGATTCAGTGCCATGGAGGATGTATATTGTTGGGGAGCTCTTCTAGATGCATTTATCTAGTGTTCTCTTTCTCCAAGGATAGGTTTTGTAAAGTGAACTCTTGGCAGGGCTTATCTGACCCAATTGAGATCTACTCTACTGGGTTTAAACTGATTTGGTCAGGATCCATTGGGCCAAAAAAATCCTTCCTCCATTAGATGATATGTCAATGAAAATTTTCTTGGTGGTTCTTATTAGTCTCTAATTCTAATTCTTTTTTGGTTTGTGATAGTAGAATAAACTTATTTGAAAAGGACTACCTTATCTGTCTATCAACCAGAGTGTCTTCTGGTTCAATTGATGCATCGATGGTTTTGTTTTTTCATTAGTGTGAGGATCTTCTATCGGTGGGATGAGGTCTCCTATTCCCATGATGTTCTGATGGGGATGTCGTTGGTGAAGTTCATGCCTATCGCTAGGACTTGGGTGGTGGTTCCAATGATGGGCATGAAATCCACCAATGACATCCCCATTAGACCATCGTAGGAACAAGAGACCTCATCCTGCTGATAGAAGATCCTCACACTGATGAAAAAATAGAACTGTTGACACATCACTAGAACTAGAAGACATGTTCGACCAATAGACCGATAAGGTGGGGGTAGTCAGTTCCATTTTTCTAATGTGGTAAGAGTCATATAGGTAATGCTATGTTAGGATGGGGAACTCTTCTTGGAGGTTCTAAACAATTTTCCTCTTTTTTATAAGACTACATTGGTAGTTCCACCTGGATCACAGTTGTTTGGTGGGATTCCAAACCTAGATGTATGAGGTGTAGTTGTGGAAATCTCATAGAGAGAAGCTACATGCTACCATGATGATTTTTTTGAGTGAATTTATATCAGAGTCTTGCTTAGCATGGCTTAAGACATGTGCAAATGGTATTCTATTTTCAGATAGGCTTGGGGGAAAGTATTTACTTGATCCTATGAAAAGTGGGAAGGAACTTGCAGAGAATGAGACATTGACCAGAGAAACATTGGATAGTCTGGATTCATTTAAAGGGAGCTTGGAGTGGCTAAAAATGGTTTTTGGTTCAAATGTTGAGTTTCCATGCCAATGCGTGTGTGAGATTTTTTTGAAGCACTTAAATTGTCTGTGGGATGAACTTTTTGAAAGCCTATTTATTAGTAGGATGAAACAAATAATAGCTGATGCATTTGTAGATCTATGTGAGAGAGTTAAGGTTGGTAAATGCCTTGAAGCCATAGTTACATCTTTGAAAAGTTACAAAGATGTTGAAACCCATTTGCACAAATTAACTACTAGTGAGGGTTGACTTGTCAAGAGAGGGGACCTAAAAAGTGTCAATTTACTTGGGCTGAGTTTTATATTTATGATGACAAATGATGAAGATTGGTTTGGTCACCTTAGTTCACTTATTTTAGAATTGAGGTTAGTCAAATAAAAGATACCATAGATGAGGGGTCCAAGAATATTTTGGAAGACCTCCTAAGTTTTCTTCATGCACATAAATCTCCTTCAACGATAAATGATATAGCACCTTATTTGCAAGAGCAATGCTTCCATTTTATCTCAACATTGATTGTTAATATTGAAGAACATCTTGTACATCTTTCAGAAGCTCTCTATCAATAAATAAAAAATGAGGAGATGCCATAAAAATGAAAAAGGAGACACTAGAATTGACAGTTATAGTGGAAAGGGAAATTTTCTTAGGAAGGATTTTAGTTGCTCTTAGTTTTCATTCAACTTCCCTTCCACTAGTTCTCGGCTCATCTTAGCTCTGGTTTGTTGAGAACAAAGCTTTAGTTTTAGGGAAAGGATCTTCGAATTTTAGATATTTCAGTACTGATTTTGATTACCCTCTTCTAGACATTTCTAGAAGACAAATAATAATGAGAGGGTTTGGTTTGAAGCCTGAATCATAGGATAAAAATAATAGCACCAAATTGAATAAACTGAGAAGAACTATGCACAATCTTTGTATCAAAGCTCATATCATGTGGATATTATGGATAACTAAAGAGCTTTTAGACATATAATACTTTGGGTTTCATCATTGGTAGTTGTCAATAATGATAAGGAAATTAGAGGGTAAAATAGAATACATGCAAATGTTGATTCATCAATTTTCCTATACATGAAGAATTGGTATAGACCATAGTATGTGTCAATTTTTTTTTTTTGTTAATTAGTATATCAAACTTAACTATTGTGCCCTGAAGATTTTGAGATTTGTGAATTTATTCAAATATGTTAGTGAACCCAGTGACTCAGGTTCCATTGCATTGTAAACGTTAAACCCCTACCATCCTTGCACTCCTTTCATTGTACTCTACATGGTTGATAAAAGAGCCACTTTTCACTTTATTATTGTTCATCCTTTTTCTTTACATGCTACTTTGTTTTTTACACTCAAATTCAAAAGTGATTTGCAAGCCCCCTCAGAAAGTGGAAGCTGATTTTAAGATTTCAAATTCTAAAATTTGTATAGACAACTCAATCTACATGTCCCTTAATATCATTTTTTATAGATAAAATTAAGCTCTCTTGTGAACTATGCAATTTGATAGTGGAAAATTTGAAAAGAAAATATCACTTTTAACATCTTTAATTCAAAAAAGAAAAGAATAAAAAAACCTCGATTCCAAGTTCTCTATATAAATCCTTAACTTTTGTGACACAAGATGGATTTGCTTTTCCATAATTAGCCTAAAAAAGAATGTAATCACTATTAGTCAACAAGCAGCTAGTGCAAAATTACATAGATAGTCACAAATGAAAATGGACTTATTGGCATACATATAGTCTTTGAATTTGGCTCTCATTTTCCCATTCAATAGCTTGCACTACAAACCAGGAGCATTTAAAGTCTTCAATGTCCATTCCTATCTACATTTACCAACTCCAAAAATAGAATAGTAAGTTTGTGATTAACATACCTATGGACAAGAAACTTAATTTAAGTTGATTTAATGTGCAAAAAAAGAATGCAAGCATTATGAATTATTTACAAAAAAATGATTATAATGACATAGAATTGGACAAGAGTCTATAGGTACCTTTTCTCAGTTGCATCTTTAGTTTCAAATTTCATTTTGAAATGCATTCCTGTAGAAAATGGATGGTTGAAACTCTTAACATACTTGGTATAAGGAATCACAAATTATGTTGGACTTCTGCAAATACCAAAACATGCAATGTTGAGAAATACAAAGAAAGGGCATCTAGTTTCCATATATGTATTATGGTCTATTTATATGTGAAACTATGGAAAATTTATTACGTGGTCACAATAAAGATCACCAATAAGATTGAACATTAAAAAGAGTTACAAAAAGTTTCATATTTATACATGAAAGAAAAGTAATGTGAAATAAATACATTAAATCTATCCACCTAAGGGCATGGTTACAATATTGGTGGATGCAATTTTTTTGAAAAGTATCTCAAATACAAGGACACATAATGCTCAGAGCCATATAAATGTGATTTGTCTACAAACAAGACCTAACATTGTTCTAGTGGCTACATAGTATATGCTTCAAAATTAAAGGAAATGTAAATATATCATATTATTTTGCTTTTTATCTTTTTAAGCTTTTAAATATTTTGTTTTTAACCCTAACATTGGTTATTGTTCTACTTCTCTCAACTAGTCAGTTACCATCTCACAACTTTTTAACTTCATCTACCAAGAGCTGAGTTCCTCGATCTAGTTTATATTTGTATGATTTATTTATATTCCTATATCTATTGCTACAATAGTTCAACAAAAAGAAAAAGGGAGGAATTGTAAGCAGAAAACATAGTCCTGTCAAGCTGTTGGGAAAACTATAAAGAAGATGATACTAATTCCATAGGAAAATCAACTTCCTTCACTTAGTTTAAATGTGGCTTCCATTATTGTTTGCATGTTATAAATGTATGAGTACCATGCAAAAAGAGTAGCTCAATTTTGTATCAAAACCATGTTCATTTCATTGGAATGAAAGACATTTTGGAAAGATTTCAAGTCACAAAGTTGCAACAACAAAATCAAGAAAGGTCACTTGGACTTCAAAACACTCCACTTGTCATTGATAACAAAAAAATATTACAAGCTTCAAAATAAAGGGAAAAGAAAAGAAATCCCATTTTCACCATAACTGGAGGAAAAATCTTTAAGGTAGAATAAATGAGAAAAAATATTACACATTTAGTAAGATAAGAGATGAGAGAAACATTAATTGGCTAGATAGAAACCATCAAATTTGGATGCAAAGTCCCAAATCTAGAATATTTAGTTGTGGAAAGTACTAATTAGTAATTAACATACCATTTCAACATCTACAAGCATGTAATTGGCCAAATTACAAATACTGCCTAAATTAATATACCTTTATGTTCCTTTAGCTTAAAAACCAAACTCATCATGCATCAATTTGACAGTTTTGTTAGATCCTAAAAATTAGATGTTGGTTAGATATTATAAATTTTGAGGATACATCAACATGCACATAATATGCTTTACATCATTGAGGATATATATGAAATCCTTAACATGGACAAAAAATAACTATATCTAGAGAATAAATGGTGTAGGAGCACCTTGACTGTGTCATGTTTCCATGGAGCAAATCTTGAAGGTTGATTAAATTTTGATGATTCAACATTGTTGTAAGGTCATTTGAGTCATTTTAATTTGTTGAGGTCATTAGGATGGTCATTTGAGTCTATTATGTCAAATTTTGTAAAAATATGAAAAGTTGTCATACAAAGATGCAAAAGTACAAAAAATACAAGGATGGAATACTAAAGTTCATAGGGTTGTTTGAGTTAGTTTCATTCGTTGGAGGAAGTTTTAAAGCTTTTAAAAAGGAATTGTAACTCATTTCCAAGATAGGGGTAGATTGTATTGAAGATGTAGTGAGTTGGAGGAATTTTATTGTGATGGAGAATCATAAATAAATTTTGTCTTTTCTTAGAAATTACTAAAAAATAGTTGTTTCAAGTCTTTGTATGGCCCAATATAGGTAGAAGGTCAATTCAAATTGTTTTTAAGTAAAAGTATACTCAATATCCTTCCCTCCAAAGTTTTTTCATACAATTTGGTTCAAATTTGAATAAGATATTGGGATTTCTCCCAACTTTGCCATTGAAATGTTCTAATTCTTGGTGAAAATATTCCACATGGCATGTACTTTCATTTTTTTGAGGTTTTAGACCATAGGGTATAGGCTACTATGTGAAAAGAGAGAGGTTAGGACTAAAAAATTGTGTATTGTCTGAGAAAATAGAGTTTTGGGACAATCAAATAGCCTAAAGCCTAGGGTTTGTTAAAATGTTTATGAAAATATACTTCTAATAGATTTGTGAGCATGAGTAGACCCAATGAAGACTATTTGAAGCATTGATTGAATGAGTTTGAGACTAGAGATAAGAGAATCAATAAACCCTTGTGCAGTTTAAGCCCAATTAGACCTAATTTAGAATGGTAACAATAAGGTTTGAGCCCTGTTTCCTAAATAACCTATGATGATCTTTTCATATGTTTTAAAAAACCTTAAGGGGGCATCCTTATAAAAGCCACCACAATATTGAATGGAGGTCTGTGTCAAAGGAAATCTCTGATAGTTCATGTTTGGAGGACTACTAGCTTTGAAGACAGGTTTGAGTGAAAACCCATTTAGGTAATGCACTTAGGTCCTAGTGTTGAGTGTTTTGAGTGAGATGGAGTCTCTAATGAGTCTGAAGATGATGATTAAACTTGTTTGGGTCAGGAAAAGTGGAAACTCAAATTTGTGCTCTTGTAGTGATCATTTAAATGGTGAATTCTCTTGTGAATTTGAAGAAACTAAATGGATTTAGTCCACATTTCAGGAACATGTTTTCAAGTGATTGATTTTCTTCCTTTGCATTGCATAAAAAAATCACTTGTTTCCTGATGACACTGAATCAACTCAAGAAAGTGATGAGGATGAAATTTTAACCACTGAGGCATAAAGGACCCTGCCAATCTAAACAAAAGCAAGTCAAAGTTTAAACTATACAAAATATTTTAATTGGTTATGTATAAAGCTTGACTTGCAAGATGAATTTCCTCGGTTAAAATGAAGTATAATGATACCCATTTACCAACATACAATAGGATTTTGTACAGTTTACTATTGACATTTTATGTTTTGATATTAGAAATTGATAAAATGCATCTTCTAAATGGTGCCAAGTAGCTACAATACAAAAGAGCCACAAAACAAGTTAAAAGGTTAAGGAAATAATTTCCATAGTCAAGGGAAGATATTAATGTATCATTCTAATAGAATGCAATTTTTTCGTAAAGATTGAATAAAAATGTAAGGACAAATAAAATAAGCATATGGACAAGTAGAAGCAAATGAAGACCATATTCATTACAGAAACTTGAAAAGCATGATGAACATGCTCCATCTGCAGGATAACCAAGCCTGAAGTGTAGAAGGAAAGATTAAAAAGAATGGATCATATGGCTTAACTACATACAGATTTGAAAATTAAAATTAACCGAAATCATGGAAAGTGACTTACCACAATATTTTGTACAAATCATGTTCAATGTGGAAAAATAGGTAGAGGTTGCAATCCAAAATTAGGCACTTTCACTTCTCCATTTTGGCAGGCTACAATTGAAAATAAGGTCTTGATGAAGGTTTTAGAGCATGTTTATTAAAATGAAAATTATGGCCTTGAATATTTTAATAATGAGCACATTTTGATATGTTAAATATATATATAAAATTATTACTAGCAGTTGCACCTTAGTGTGCAATAGGTACACTGAAGAGGTATGAAAGGTCAATTAGAGAAAATTTTGGTGTATTTTTTTAGACATATGTGTAGTACATGAGGTCAATTGGTAGGTCATTTAGCAAATGATGTTTATGTAACAAAGGTCTCAATTAACATTCAATCAATAATTATATATTTTAAATATAATTTTTCATTAGACAAAATTATATATTTGTAATAGTAAATTTATTACAGGAGTTGAGTTTATTTTTTCTCTATCCCCCTCTCTATATCTTATCTATATCTCCCTCTCCATTTTATTTCTTTCTCTCTCTATATCTTATCTCTATCTCCCTCTCTCTTTTATATATTTTTCTCTCTATAAGTTTTTCTGTCTATATCAAACGTCATGCTACCTTGAGCATAACTCCCCAAGGACACATACCATTCATGGATTTTTGGCATGAAACAAGTAATCAAAAGTTAGTTTTTATTTTCTCTATCTCTTTTTCCCTTTATATCTCTTATATTTCTATCTCTCTTGTATTATCTCTCTTTTTTCTATTCCTTTCTCTTTCAATCTTTCTCTCCATCTATATCTCCATTCCTCTTTATCTCTCTACCTCTATATTTCTTTGTCTCTATCTCTTTATTTTTTTTATCTCCATCTTTATGTCTTCTATTATAATTTAACTAATTTATATAATCATACTTGTAAACTATTTTTAATATCATTATTTTCCTCTAGTAAATGTAGAGTATGTAAACTTACAAGTAACTTAGTATATATTTGAGAATTGTATGCATATTTATCTTCCACACTACATAGTTGGGCCCTTTGAGGAGTTGGGTTTTCAATTTAGAAGAAACTTTGGTGTTCATATGATGAAACAACAAAACAAAATATTCATACCACAAAAAATATTTATTAGTAATTTTATTTGTAATATTTTATTATTAATTATGGTAGGCTGCGATTGAAAATAAGTTCTTGACGAAGGTTTTAGAGTATGTTTATTAAAATGAAAATTATGGCCAAGATTTTAATAATGAGCACATTTATTTAGTTATTTATTTAGTCATTTTTATTTGTCTAATATTAGTCATTTATTTAGTCATTTTTTATTTGTATGATATTAGTCATTTAGTTGTGATTTTACTTGATGACCAAATTAGTCACTTATAAATGACTAAATTAGTTATTTATTTGCCAAATACTACTAGTGTTATTCATGTGACTAAAATATTTAGTCACATAGTCATTTATTTTCCAAATTATACTAGTGTACTGATTGAGGTCGAGATCCCATCACTTTGAATCTCTTTGAAGAATCTCATCAGTGATGAAGATGCTCGAGTTGTAGGTTTAAGTCAACTAGAACTCCTGGATGAAAAGCGCATCAAGGCATACAATCATCTTAGGAGAAACTACAATAAGAAGGTTCATCCACACTAATTAAATGTTGGCAATCTAGTCCTTAAGGATAATCAATGCACCCAACAAGATTGAGACAAGAAAGGAAAGTTCAAGGAAAATTGGTTGGGTCCTTATGTTGTCACTGCCAAATATGGTTTTGGCACATATCGGCTTGCTACACCTGAGGGGGAACCCTTAGAGGATCCTATTAGCATCATGCATCTGAATATGTTTTACACCTAAGTCAACTGGATTGTCATATCTTGAAAAATACCAAAAAAGTAAAAAATTAGAAAAAATACAAAAAAAATTAAAAAGTCAAAAAATACAAAAAATAGTAAAGAAAAATAATTCATCCTATGGTGAACAACACCCTTGGTGGCACCTTGGATAAGTATGTGTGGTGCAAACCTTGCAACAGGCACCATTTGTAGAGGGCTTAATCATTATCTACCTTGTGTCCTAGTTACTTTATGCTGAACCACCCATCCTATCCTCACATCCTATCCACACATCCTATTGCTCCCATCCTCCCATCAACATTCCACTTATATGTCTCTTGGTATATTTTGGTTGATAATTGGACGATTCAAATCAACTATCCTAAATCTTAAGCTTTTATCCAAAAATCTGAGCTTTTTGTTGCTTGTACATTGGTGTCATCCATTGGTCTTGTGTCCTCATCTAGGATCCTTCATCATGTTGATCATGATTAGGACCCATCTTTTCTTTTGGATTTTTTTCAAACTACGTTTCCCCTACACTTTCACATAGGCAAGGCTAATCATTTGATTGGCCCCCAGGGCATTTGTCCATCCTATCTTTGTCATCCATCAAGGTCTCCTTTGTCCTCTTTCCACTTTTATCCATGGTCAATCATCAATATTTTATTGAACTACGAGGGCTTTGTGCTTTCATGTAGGCAAGGCTAATCTTTGATTATCCCCCAAGACCCTAGGTCTTTAGGATGTGTCTTGTTGTCATGTCGTATTGTCAATTATGTCCTTATTCAACTAGTGATTAAACAAGCAAAATCCATTAGTATCATGATATCCAATCAATTTTGAGTATCCCGAGTCACATCAATCATTTAATCTATCCTCCATCCTTGGTCATAATAGGATTTATCCTTCCTAAATCAGATCACATCAATCCCATCCACCCTTTTGATCCTATGGCAAAGAAAATTTGAAATTTACTGTCATCTTTTGATTCTTTTGGGTTTTTTTTTATTATCATTTGAGATTCTTATTATACCTTTTTAGGGTCACCATGATCCATCATATCATGGTGCTCTTTGACTAGTAAACATAGGGAAATATCTTGATTTTTCATTTTATTGTCTTATTGGTTGTCCCACGTAGTACCCACCAAGATCCCCATGGTCTTGTGTTATGTTGGGGAATCCTTTGTGCTTGTGGTTATCCCAATACCTAGCCCAACCAAATCCCTTGTGGCTTTTGGGTGTTGGGATAGCCTCCTTTTTTTCTATGTTTATCTTCTGCATTTGACACTATTCTTCCTTGGTTCCTCATACCCTAGCATATTATGTCTTATGTTATAGCAAAAATTAGTGCTCCTAAAATGGAAAAATGGCATTACTATTGTATTTCATTCATCATCGCATATTTATCCCAATCCATTCTTTCCCTAGCCTATGCTTAGTGATTTTGGTTGTGCAAATGTTCTTCCCTCATCTTTTCTTCATATTAGGGTTCCAATGGATTTTGAAAGGTGCAATGTCTCACCGATCATCACTGATCTTCCTATGCGATACATTGTCACACCTATCATTGTTCACTTAGGTTCATCTCATTGCATTACCATTTTAATTATCATCTTGAGTTGTTTAGATTAATCTAGATTGGTTATTCTAATCATCTTAAGTTCATTTCACATCATTTCATCTCATTGCATTATCATTTTCATATCCATTTTAAGTTGTTTAGATTAATCTAGAATGGTTATTATAAGCATCTTAAGTTCATTGCATTATCATTTTCATATCCATTTTAAGTTGTTTAAATTAATCTAGATTGGTTATTCTAAGCATCTTAAGTTCATTTCATATCATTTCATTATCATTTTCATATTCATTTTAAGTTTTTTAGATTAATCTAGATTGGTTATTCCAAGCATCTTAAGTTCATTGCATTCCATTATCATTTTATTGCATTATCATTTTAGGTTGTTTGGAGTTATTATTCTAAACATATTAGTTCATTTCACCACATACATTGCATTATATTGCATTATATTACATTTATCACATCCACCCATAACATGATCACATATGCATACGTCACATATTTTCATCCATTGCATCATGTTGCATTATCATATCACATCATATATACATGGTTATCCATAGCACATTCATCATTATGTCATATATCATATGCATACATGATAAATAACATTAAAATCACCACTTGCATCACACACGATTAGTACCACATCCATAGCATACATCATAAAATCATGAATCATCCATCAAATCTTGAATCACAAAGTGTTATAAATAATGCATATAACATAAACATAAGCATAAACCATAATCATCATAACTATATGCATATCTCATAATCATCAACATACACATGATCATAATAAACATCCATGGCATCCCATAATAACCACATAGTGTCAATAATGTCCATCACATATCATATATATCAAAAAATATAGTGTCCATCATATGTCCACCATAATCCATAATAAAAAGTCCATAATAACATAATAACAAGCCCATCATGATATCCATGAACATTCATCGAATAAGATACAAGTGTAGAGATCTAATTAGGTACATAGACTACATCTCCTGAATAAATAAAGAATGAAGAATGAAAGAATCAATGAATGAAATAATCTATGTCCAATCTATGCTACAAAATCTAGTCTCTGTCTTCCTATACTTCCCATCCACCCTGCACCGATCAAAATCTATATCCTGTCTCCTGTCTCCTCTATCCTGTGCTCCTAGCATCTGATCTCTGGGGGGAGTTTGGCATTGAACCTTTGCCTTGGGGGGTGTCTCACGGTAGCCATTATATCTTCATGTGTGTGTTTCCCCTGAGTGTGATGGTGCTGGCATCTATGGGGATGCTCTAACGTATGGTGATACCCTCCATGTTGGATTTGGGATGGCTTGATGATAAGCAAACATGTAATAGTTGACCTCTATCCTAGCATCGACCACCTCTACTGCTTGTGCCCTTTCCAAGTATCTCTCTATCCTATACATGTCCCTCAACCCACTGATGTGTCTCCTCTCCCTTTCCCAAGCCTCCTAGGGTAACTACATTTGATCCACTTGTGCCTACAACTGTGCTATCCTTTGTGCTGATGCATCCCACTCACCCTGTAGTGTCTACACCTTTTCCTCTGCTGCCTCTGCCTTCTCTAGCAGTCCCCCTACATCCCCCATGACCACCTCAATGCACTCCACTCTATCTCAAGCCTCATCCCTCTCCCACTACATCTCCTCCAATCCCTTTCCATCTCCAACACCTCTCTCCCTACCCTATCTACAAGGGCCTCGTAATCCCTGTCTCTATCTCTTTGCAGACCTTGCAGTCACTCTACCTTCACTCGCAATCTCTCCACCTCTATCTATAATATATCATGATTTACCTTAGACTCCCTTAGCTGATGCTTTGCTATATCTAGTTAGGCTAGGGCTCCTATAAGTAGCACTATGGGATCCTTGGGTGGCGGCGGCATGTAGGGTACTATAGCCAATGGATGCACCTTTGGAGCATCCACCTCCATCGCCTGCTCCTCCCCTCTCACCTCATCCATCTCCACATCACCATCTCCTCCTCTCCTTTGTATTTTGTCCCTCCTCCTCCTCCTTTGTGGTCTTTCTAGCTCTCTCTCATCATCAAATTTGAAACACAGAGCCCCTACAATTAGGTGCAAAGTCATCATCTACCTTGGCCTCCTCTCCACCCACCATACAAAGTACCGTACTATGGTACCTACATTTGCTGGTCCTCCCCTCCATGGGTACTCTGTCACCGAGACTATCTCCCACATCTGTCAAGCAAACTCCATAGTAATCTACTCCCCACATATCACCACTAGCTCTTGGCTAATCTGTTTGAATCTCTAGGGTCTTGTAGGAATATCCTATTGTATCCTATATTGTCGGGTAA
This sequence comes from Sequoia sempervirens, assembly GCA_007258455.2. Lineage (NCBI taxonomy): Eukaryota > Viridiplantae > Streptophyta > Pinopsida > Cupressales > Cupressaceae > Sequoia > Sequoia sempervirens. The sequence goes on along the minus strand of VDFB02271358.1, from coordinate 190,956,204 downwards.
CCCTTTTTGGTCTATACAACTCCACAATAAAGGAGTCTTAGATAATCAAGTAACATTGAGAGAATATGTATCCCTTCCATCTCCTATCATCATCTCTCCACCCTGCAAATTGTCACCTCGAGTAAGGTCTCCATGTGATTTCCTCTCCTACTATCCCATCCAGTCTCCATTGTCACCCCTCCAAATCACCCACATCTTGATAGTGCAGTCTCTAGCCATACTCCATCCCCCACCAGTATGCCACTGGAAATGTGTCATATTATGTCTTGATGATCAAAATGTCTAGCCTTGCCACTCAAATGTGCTCCCAGGCCCATACTTGGAGCAGAGTCACATGTGTCACATTGAGTGCTCATCTATAATAGAAGATGTGCATGTCTTGGTATAACTATGCTAACATGCACGCTCCCCATGCAAACTCTCCCTCCCATCTATCCACAATGTGCTTGGCAACCTCAATCACCTTGAGGCTGCAAAAGTGTCCACTCATGTTTGGCAATATAATCTCAGTAATAAGGCCAAAAAGGTATAATGGTAGAGCTGGTATCTCCTACCCCAAGATGGTGTCAAGATCCAACTCCCTCCCCTGGATGGGTAGCTCAATAGGTCCAGATACAACCCATAGGCTCTTGTCCACTACTCAATTGTGGGCCCAACTAATTAGGTGTCCTTAGATCCATAATTTCAGGGTCCTCCAAATGTCCTCTAGTGTCATACTCATCTCCCCTATTGGGAGATGGAAGGTTGAAGTATCTAAGCTCCATTGCTCCATCAATGCGATCAGTAGTCCTTTGTGCACTCTGATGTTGGGATACCCCAACATATGTAGCAATCTCACCTACACTAATGAACCATGATCATGGGAATTCATCACCCTAACTATCACCTCTAGCACCACCGAGTGTCTCTTGTATTAGAGAAAATTTTCAGATTATTAGCAAGTAGTATAATAACTTAATCCCTAATCAACAATAGAGCACAATGAAAACAAGAAGAAAATAAACATGAAACAATATCACCTAGTCTTCAAGCTTCCATTGGCCTTCTCCATCTTGTTGAAAACTTGTATAATTGCCCTCAAATTTGAAGTGCAACTATCACCTATGCCAAAGAAAAGAAAAATATTGAAGTAATGTGGTTGCTCAAGTGCTCAAAATCACTCAAGCATACTGAAAATAACTTGTGTGTGTGTGTCCAAAATGACTTGAAAGAGGGCCTTTTAAAGAATTCCAAATTGAGAATGGATGGCCAGGATTAAAATTTGGCAAAGCCCTATGATCAAAGGAAAAGAATCAATTTCATAAGGAGGATTAGGGTTAGAGAAACATTAGGTCAAAGTTAGGGCAAGCCTTGAAATGAAGGGTTGAGATTTAATTGGAAGCAATTAAATCAATGGTGGAGAAAAAGAGGTAGTTGGAATAATATAAATTATTTAATTTATGGAGGAATGTTGACTTATGAATTAAATAATGGTTTAATTCATAAATGGGAATGAGACAAAAGATAATAAATATTTTTTTTAATTATTTATTTGGTGGGATGGAAATTGGGTTAAATAAATATGTTTATTTGATTCAAGGATAAATGATAATGTTATGGAGGAAATAAGGATTGATCAGTGATGTATTTAAATAAATGAACATAATTTATTTATTTAAATTATCACGGAGGAATGGACATGATTAGATAATTGAATTATGTGAGGGAGAAGTGTGGTCGTCATAGAAAAATATGGCTTGCAAGTTGAGGCCATTTTTATGTGTTTACATTTTTCCCCTCTTTGACATAATGCAGCTTATCTCGTTGTGTCAAAGAAAAAAAGTCAAAAAATAAAAACTAAAAAAATAAAAAGAATGCCCCGGTGTGAAGGTGAGGAGAGTAAGGATGACAAGAAGGTAATGGTATACCCCCTTGAGAGGATAGGTGGGTTGAAAGAACGTGAGTGTCCTCTCGAAATGGATGAGAGGACTAGAGGATGAAGGAATAGAAGAAAGGTTAGCGTGGAAATCATGGATGCGAGGATGAAAAAGGAATGCTTGAATATTTTTCCAAATAACATCATAGGTGTTGAATAATCATCATTGGGTGGTGAAATGTGACAAATGGACAACAAACACCATGATATGACATAGACCAAGGTGTACAAGGTCGTCCACTTGCAAAAAATAGACGACCATAGACAAGGAATGTCCTAACTCATACTAAAGGCCAAGTTGCCCCAGTCTTTTTGTCAAGACACACCAAAGACAATAATCAAGGAAAATTAGGCCATGAGACATCATTGTACCTCTAAATCCTTCATGGGACATCCTTGAGGTAGCTAGTAACATGTTCATGAGACAAAGCAATAAAAAAGATAAGACAAAATAGATAAGCAAAATCAACAGCCATTGAATATGTTTACCAATATTTATTTGTCAAAGGTCAAGAGCTTGATAGGTTGATGATTTGAATAGTCTGATAGTTTTGATGGTTTGATGATGCATGTCATTAGGAAGGACATATCCTGAAAATTCCAATGACTATGTGATAGATCTTGTTGTCAGGAAAGACACATCCTAAAAAGGAAAATGAAGTGTTGACGGGGTCCAATTCTAAGGACACATCTTGAAGGGGACCATAAAGTGACTAGGTTGACATTGTGTTGGCAATTTGACTGATGTTTGGCTTGATGACTAATTGGACTATGTTGTCTATTGGTTCACAATTTGAATGTTAACGTTCAAATGACTGTCTTGTTTCTAAGTGTGACTATGTTTGACTTATTTGTCAAAAATGACAAACCCTAAAGAACTAACCTAGGTGGCCTCGGGGGCACATCGACTAATGGCCTTGCCTACATCATGCACTTAGAGACCTCATAGTTTGACAAGGATGAAAAAACATATTGACGATGGATTGACATGTTTTGAATTGACCAGAAAAACCCTAAGGGACTGAACCTAGGGGGCCTCAGGGGCACATTGACTGATGGCCTTGCCTACATTGTAAATGTGTAGAGACCTCGTAGTTCAACAATTGACAAATACTAAAATGACTGACATGACTAACTTTGACACTGTTTTTGGGATTTGTGATGTTATTTGGATGTTTTTGTGCTTTCTTCAGGATGTTTTTCAATTTTTAGGGTTTTTTTCACGACTTTTTATGATTTTTAGAATTTTTTCAGGACTTTTTATGACATATTTTTTTATGATTTTTATGATTTTTCAAGACTTTGTATGGTTTTTATGATTTTTTAGGACTTTTTTGATTGTCAAGGCCATGTGCAATACCCACTGTAGTCTCATGATAAAATATTGCCCCTAGTCAAGTTGATGGAAAGGACATGACCGGTATGGATGATACGCAATGCACAAGACTTTGATGTCAACCACTGTTGACTATGGAAACAAACGTCATGATGTTAGGGTGAAACATTGTGACAAATGTCAGAAAAATGGATGTTTCTATGGACCAAGGTAGATAGAGTGATAGTAGATGTCAAAGCAATGATTGACTACACATAGCACCTATTTGCTAGGTTTTCACCATGGTACTTATCCAAAGTGCCTATTTACTAGGTTTTCACTATTGGATGAATTATTTCTCTTTATTTTGGTCATTTTTTTTCATTCATTTTTTTTTTTGGTGTCACCAGGGTGCCTGTTTGCCAAGTTTTCATCCAAGTCACGATATTTTTGTATTTTTCCATTTTTTTTTGTTCTCCATCTGGAGTAGCCAACTGATAAGCACCAAAACCAAATTATGTGGTGATGATGTATGGACCTAGCCAATTGGGCTCAAAATTGCTTGGTTTTTCTCTGTCAAACTAATTCTTAGGATTTTGCATGAGAACTAGGTCACCAATGTCAAATTTCTGAGTCATCACTCTTTTGTTGTAGCTTTTGCAAAGATGATTTTGATATGCCTATAAGTGGTTCAAGGCATAATGTTGACATTTCTCTAGAATTTATAATTCATGCAATCATGACTGTCAATATTCTTCATCAGTGATTAGACCTTTCATAAAGACTCATAGGAATGGAATTTTGACCTCTATGGGAAAGATGGCTTTAGCTCCAAAGATGAGGGAAAATGGAGTGGCTCCAGTGGGAGTACAAATGCTAGTACGATATGCCCACAAAGTAGGACTGAGTTGTATGTGCTAGTCATGACTAGCGTCATTGACGGTCTTCTTAAGAAGTTTGATGATCATTTTATTAGATGCCTTAGCTTGAACATTTCCTTGTGGGTAGTAAGGCATGGAGAAGTGGTGTCGGATATGGAAGCATTCAAAAAGTTCACGAACATCCTGATTCTTGAAGGGACGAACATTATCTGTGATGATGGATTGTGGAAAACCATATCGACAAATGATGTAGTTGAGGATACACTTGGAAATTTGTTTTCTGGTAATGTTAGTGAGCTGGATGGCTTCAATCCAGTTAGTAAAGTACTCAGTGGTGGTAATGATGAATTTGTGGCCATTGGACGAGGTAGGATGGATCTTTCTCATGAGGTCAAGTTCCCATTGTGTGAAGGGCCAAGGAGAAGTAATTGGTCAAAGTTCTTGTGTTGGTGCATGAATCAAGTCACTGTGTATTTGACATTGGCGACACATTCTGACAAATTCAAGTGCATCTTTCTCAATGGTTGGCTAGTAATACCCAAGTATGATTATCTTTTTGGATAAAGTAGGACCACTTGAATGGGATCTACATATACCCTCATGTACCTCTCGCAAGGTTGTTCATGCTTCATCAATGTCAAGACATCAAAGAAGGGAGCTATCAAAGCTACAACAATAAAGGGTGTCACTGAGGATGGTGTATTTGGTGACTTTTTGGATAAAGGACTTTTGTTGGTTATTGGATACATTGGGGGGAAGGCTTTGGGACTTGATGTATTCATAGATGTCTTGATACCATGGAGAATTAGGACCAACAAGCTCTCAAACCATCTTTGATTTAGGGATGTCATATGTAGGAACCAAAAGTTGTTCTACCAAAAATTCAAATTGAGGCACATTACTAGGAATGTCTAGGAGAGAGCCAATTGTGACGATTGTGTCTGCTGCCTTATTTTGTGTTCTTGGAACTTGATTAAAATTCACCATGTGAAAATATGTTTGAAAGCTGTCAACCATTCATTTGTAAGGCATTAATTTCTCATCCTTAGTGTCATCGTCATCGTTGAATTGTTTAATGACCAACTGAGAATATCCATAGACATGAAGTGTTCTAATTTTCCATTTGATGGCCATTCTGAGTCCTATGACAAATGCCTCATATTCTGCCACATTATTTGTACATGGAAAAGAAATACAAAAGGACTTAGGGATGGAGTCTCCTTGAGGGGTGATGAACAATATTCCTGCCCCTAAGCCAGATTAGTATTAGATCCATCAAAATATAAGCTCCAAGGTGACTTAGGTTCTGTATGAAATATTGAGTCATCTGGAAAGTCTGCTACTAGTGGATGATTTCCCTCTATAGGTGCATCTGCCAGTTGGTCTTCTATCACTTGTCCCTTTATTGCCTTTCTTTCAACATATTGAATATCATACTCACTCAAGATCATTACCCATTTGGCCAGGTAACCTATCAATGCTACACAACTTAGGAGATATTTTAGGGGATCAATCTTCACCACTAAGTGTGTTTGGTGATTTAGCATGTAGTGTCTTAATTTTTGAGCAGCAAAGACAATTGCTAGGAAAGCATGCTCGATGGTTGTGTAATTTAGCTCATATCTGACTAGTGTACTACTAATGTAGTATATGGACCTTTCCTTTTCTTCATGGTCATTTTGTGCTAGTAATGCCCCCAGTGCTGAAGTTATTGCAGAAATGTACAAAATCAAAGGTTTCCCTTCGATTGGTGGCATTAAAATAGGTGGCGACAGTAGATAATATTTTATTTATTGGAAGGCCTCCTAACATTTATCTATCCACACAAAAGGGATACTTTTGCACAAAATATACTAAAATGGATGACACTTGTTTGGGAATTGTGCTATGAAACGTCGGATAGATTGCAACCTGCCTTGCAATGTCCTAAGTTCACTTATCCTTTTTGGAGGAGGCATGTCTAATATGGATTTTACCTTGATAGGATCGGCTTCAATGCCTCTATGAGAAACAATGTATCCCAAAAGTTTTCCTGATGTTATGCCAAAGACACATTTCTTTGAATTCAGGTGGACCTTGTATTCTTCCAGTCTCTTGAAAATTTTGTCTAACACCTTCAAGTGGTCTTTTCGTGTCAAAGATTTTTCCAAAAGGTTGTCTATATAATCTTCCATTATCTTGTGCATCATGTCATGGAATATGGTTGTCATGGCTCTCTGATACGTGGCACTTGCATTCTTAAGACCAATAGTATGTGCCCCAAGGATATGTGAATGCTGTTTTGTGTTGATCTTTAGGGGTAATACGAATATGATTATAACTAGAAAAACCATTCATGAGGGACAACATCTCATATCAAGCTGTAAGGTCCACTATGATGTCAATGTTTGGAAAGAGAAAGTCATCCTTTGGACATGCTTTATTCAGGTCCCAAAAATATTTGCAGATGCAGATTTGACCGTTTGGATTTGTGACTAGTACAAGATTTGATATCCATTTAGCATAGTCTATGGACCATATGAATCCTACATCTAACAATTTCATAAGTTCTACTTTGACTAACAAGGCGATTTGTGGGTGCATCTTTCACAGCTTCTGTTTCACTAGCTTGGCATTTGGAAATAATGGAAAATGGTGCAAGACAAGTTCTGGATCCAACCCAGGCATATCGGCATAAGACCATGCAAAGTTCACCTTACGCTTTGAAAAGAATTTGGGGAACTCAGGTTTCTCTTCCTCTTCCAAAGATGCCACAAAGAGAACCATCTTAGGATCTTCTATTGTAGATATGTTTACTTCCATAGTGTCCTATATGAGCATGGCTGATTTTTCTTGAGTTACAGGGAGAAAATCTAGTCCTCCATCCTTAGGTGCCTCAGAGAGGTTTTCACTTTCAAATATGTCCTTTATTTTTACTTTTTTATTGTCAGAAGGTTCCTTTTGGTTTTCACCTAAAGACGTGTCATTTTTTGCTTGATTTTTATTTTTCATTTTGAAACTAGAGGATGGAGAAGTCTCCCCAAAGTAAGTAGCACAATCTAGGTCAATGGAAAATCTAGCCTTGTGGTCTCCACTTGGTATACCCTCATGCAGTCCCATGAATTCTGTAATGGCCTCATCATTTTGAAATATGTCCATAACAGGCGGCCCTTGTTGATCCCAATTGATTAGTTGTGGTTAGACTAAGGAAATACCATCATCAGTATTGGTGAATGGTGGGTAGGATGTGGAAAGCATGCTGACGGATTCAGAGAGGTTAAAGATAAAATTGTCATTATTGGGCTCTATATCAAATTCTATCTAGTACTCTGTCTCACTTGATTCACACTCATCAGCAAAGTAAGGAACAAAGGGAGTGGAGTCAGAGTCAGTAGTGTCATGTGGCAATTTAAATGAATTTGAATGATGGTCATTAGGTTTAGCAGGGTAGATGAGTATGTTGAGATTATGGTCAATGGGAGTAGAAGAGGATCTAGACTTAGTGTTGTTTAGTGTCGTGTCAATTTTGAACATTTTCCAAAATCTCTCTTCAAATGTAGGCTCTCTTGGTTCAAGGAACAAGTCATCAAGGAAACAGTCACTTAAGGATCACTAGGAGCCAAATTCCCATTTGTGGGAGTCAATTTCAAAAAGGGGATCTTCAACTGTCTCAACAAAGTCTGAAGTATTTACTCTCTTGCTAGAAAGCACATTGGTACTATGATCACCAGATTCTCGTGGTCCTAACCCTAACCCAAGATATTTAGGTCTTCCTTTAGGGGCTAGAGGTTCTCGCCTTCCTGTCTTGTGCTTACCAAGGCCACTAATTCCATCGTAGCCTTTTTCCTTTATCATGTCATATCCTTTGCCATATATTTTTACTGGCAAGGGAGTTGGATCCTCTAGTTCTCTATAAATCCAAGATAACACATTGTCAGTGTCCTCTTGACTCATTTCACCCCACTTTATGAATATTGTTTTTGGAGGGACTTTGAAAATTTATTTTGACTCTAACATGAAGCAAGGCTTGCCGTAGACCTAGGGAGACTTGGGCATCCTCGTTTTGCAATAGGCCATATTTAGCTTATACTCTCCACACCCTTGGTCTTGGATCTTAATACTTGCGTTGATGGTTGGGGTGATGGATGAAGTGGCAGATGTCATGGAGGTGGTCATGGTTTCTGAAGAAGCATAAGTGGATGTTGTAGTAGTGGATGTGGGAGGCTTTGTAAGTGTTGATGGGTCAAGGAATTTAGAGGATGAAGATGTCAAATCTTCATGGTTAATAGGCACTTGGTGCTCTGAGAAACCTCTCAAATTGGTACAATATTGAAATGGGTCAGGGTCTCCATATATGGTAATCGTAGTGCCATCAAAGGGAAACTTTAAACACTGGTGATATGTGGAAGGGACAAATTTTAGGGCGTGGATCCAAGGTTGACCAAGTAGAATATTGTATGGAAGTTCTAGATCTAGGACTTGACAAGTGGTGTCCATAATGAGTGGTCCAATATGAATTGGAAGTATAATTATGCCTTGAGAGGAACGTTCTTCATCATCATATGCCTTGATAACAATGTTTTTGTAGCAACTACACAAGCATTAGAAAAGCCTGGGGCCTTAACCAATTTTAAGGAGCATATGTTCAGTCCTACTTTGCCATCTACTAACACTTGTCTGACCTTATGCTTATGGATAAAGACTTCAATGTGAAGGGCATCATTATTGTTGGATTTGGATGATGAGTAGTCTTGGTTTGAAAAAGTTATATGGTGGGGAGCGGTAAGATATCGCACCATTGCCTCAAATTGATTGACATCAATGTCTTGGGGAACAAAAGACTCTTGTAATTTTTTGTCAAGTGGAGCCTTATGTGTTGGGGAAATGCATAGAAACTCAAGTATAGAAATCTATACAGGTGTCTTCCCAAGTTGGTCAATGAGGTTAAAATGTCCTTTAGGTTGGGACTGTTTAGTTAATGGACGGGACTGCAATTGTTGGGCAGACGGGCCAACTATTGTTATCTTTGGTTGTCTGGGAGGAGGAGGGCCAACTATGGTGACTTTTCCCCCATGGGTAGTGACATTGCATTCAGGGGTCTTTTTGGCAGTAACTGTGTTGACATGTTCAAGAATTGTTCTAATATGATTTATGATAGGTCCACCGGAATAGTCATATGCAATACGTGCGTGGTTGGCTCGATTATTGTTATTGGTTTTTGACCTGGAAGGGTTACTAGAACCATGGTCCTGTAGTGGGTTCTTGTGTATGGTATGGTCTAAATTAGATGCAAATTGTGGTCCACCTATATCAATGGAATGATTCTCTATAAGGTCTTGTACTAGATTTTTTAGTTGTTGACAAGAGGAGGTTTTATGTCCTTTTGCCCGATGATAATCACAAAATGTGTTGTCGTCCCACCAAAATGGTGTAAACTACCCCGGGTCATATGGTTTTGGGTCCTCAAGTGTGATGACACCATTTTGAAGGAGTCTCTTAAGGACTTCTTCAATGGGATCACCCAAGGAGGTGTATGTACAACTTCTAGGGAATTGTTTGGGTTGTCGGGGTTGCCTTTGATTTTGGTTATTTTGATTTGTCTGTACAATATTGGTAGCATGGGTTTGGGTGGTCATCTATGTATTTTGCAGTTGAGCCCCTTTAAGGGTAAGCACATGACCCATTGCATTGACAATGTTAGCATCTACAACGACATCATTGGTGACATGTTTATTCTTAACCCAATATTTATTCTTGTCAGTGGGTGTACTTGCATTTGTGTTTTTAGGACCATATTTTAATCTTCCCTCAACAATAAGGGCTTTCTCAAGTTGGATGCCTTGTTTGACTAGGTTTGCAAAGGTTGTACAACAATGAACTTGCAAGCCATTTCTCAATGGGACTAGGAGTGTTTGTACAAACATGTCAACCTTCTCTTTTTTAGGTATGTCTATGTGGCAGCAACTTGCTAGGCCTCTCCGTTGTTGGAAAAATGGGATAAAAGTTTCACCAACGTCTTCTTGTGTAAGTGTGCATAATCTACTGATGGAGGTGTCTGTGTCAATGTTATAGGCATAATTTTTCACAAATTTTTCTACAAGTTCATTCCATGTTTTTATCCCCTTCAAAGTGGAGAACCATTCAAGTGTGGGTCCTATTAGACTCTTGGAGAAGAGTCTCATCAAGTAAGTGTGTTCATATGCAATTTCCATACAGTTGGTCATGAATTCTCGAATGTGTTCAATAGGATTTGTCTTGCCCTTGTATTTGGTGAAGTTTGGTGCCACATATCTAGGAGGAAATGGTGGCATGTATAAAGTTGTGTCAAAAGGATATGGACATAGGTCATATGACATTGGTGGAATTTTGTTGGATGTTTGCATGTTTTCCATTTGTTTTTGGAGGTCTGCCACTCTAGCTGTCAAGGCATCTATTATGGGATTATTAGTCACATCACACATGGGAGTGATGGGTATCCCTTGAGTCCCCATTGATTGTGATAGCATGGTCGAGTTTGAATGTGACATGTGTTGTTGTGAAATGTATGATATGTTTTGGTTTGGCGATTGTTGGTATTGCCAATTTTGATGAGGAATGTGGTGTTGCATGTGGATCTATGATGAATATGTGGGGATGTGTGATCCAGCCATATTTGTCGAGATTTGGGGAATTTGGAAACCTTGACTATTTTGGTGCCCAAAGATATTATTTTTTTGTGGAATTTGAGTGCCTTGTCCATATTGGAAGAATTGTCCATGTGGGATGTTGGTAATTTGTCCTTGGAATTGTCCATGTGGGATGTTGCTATTTTGTTCTTGTGATGCATTGATGTTTAGTTGTGACGATGTGTTAACGTTTTGTTGGGGACCTCTAATAAGAATACGTCATTTAGTTCCTCCAAAGGTCTTGAATGAGATTCCAACATAAGGTTTTATGATGATGTCCCTATGGTCATAGATGAAGTTCCAAATATGGGGTTTGAGGAACTTGCCCCCATTGATGTAGATCCAAGGGTAGTTCCAACTGTTTGTGAAGATGTCATTGACATTGCAGGAATGGATTGTGATATTACTTGTGGCATGGTGGGTGTTCCTCCAATATATGTTGCATTGATTGAGTTGGAGGTGTTTTGACTTATGGTGCCACTAGATGTAACATTGATGGTGCTTGTAGCAATTTGTGTGGTGACAATAGTGTTATTGTTGGAGGCATTGTTTGTGTTTTGTTGAGGTGTCGAGTTGTGTATCGTGTTGTCTAGAGAAGGTCTTATGGTATTGATGTCAAAGCCTCTTGGTAGTTTTTCCCCTTGATCTAAAAGCATAACAAGGTATCTATCAACATTGTTCAAGACCAAGTCCTCTACAAATGAAGCTACATCAAGATTTTGTTCTGTAGCCTCTAAATCCTCAGCTAATACTTGTCCACTGTGGTCTCTTTATATGAATGGTTCGAATGGATTTCAAGAGGATGTTGGTAGGTTCATGGAAGATTGTATGTTAATGTTGGTAAATGGATCATTAAAATTCATTTCTTGGTTCATGTCATAAGTGTTGGTGTGGATGTTGGTGTTGAAGTCTTGTCCAAAGTTTGCCATTTGTATTTTCTTTCTTTAAAGCCTAGTTTCGACCATAAAAGAGAATTGCTTAAATGAGGATGATGATTATGACAACTAGTCTATTTTTTTGGCATTTTTGTGATAAATGATGACAATTCAAGGTGGTTATGATGTTTTCCTAAGGAAATTATTGATGCAAGATGACAAGATTTCCAAAGAAAGATGTCAAAGGTCAAGGCGACAATGATGACTAAGATGACAATGTTGATTAATGCAAGGTGATAAAATTGACTAGGTGCAAAATGAGGACTAGGATGATAATGTTGACTAAAAAGGTGACTAATGCGATGTCTAGGTGAAAAATGAGGACTAGGGTGAACAATATTTTTGGATTTTTTGGATTTTTAGGCACAAAATATGCAAAGTATGGACTGAGATGAATGCAATTTGCAGAAAGGTTTGCCTAACCACTCTAAGCTTAATATATGTCTTAATTTTGGTTATCAATGGACTTGTTAAAGGGACTAAGTGACAAGGTCAGAATGACTAGTGAGTTTTCCTAACTAGACTATTGAGTTGGAAATTATCACAAAAAGGACAATGACTAAAAAGGAGATTGTTGACTAAGTCCCAAGATTACCTACTCTTGAAGGCAATGATTTTGTAAAGTGTGGTGAGGTGGCCTAATCCAAAGTCTAAGGACAAGTCTATGTAGGAAAGGATGATTATGAAGCCTAGGGAATGCAACTAAAATGAAAAAGGTTGAACCTAAGGTAAAAATGCAAGCTAATGGTTGAATGATGAAAATTTTGAGCAATTTCAGTTCTGGTTTCTAACAAAGACTTCTAGAAAAGATGTTGGATACTAGGAAAAATTGTGGGATTCAAATTCACTTTTGTGATGTTTTGATGAAAAGTCAGAATTGTTTGAAGTTGATTATTTTGCTTCTAGATTTGTGATTGTTGTGTTTACTGTTTGAGAATCTAGAAAACACTTGGCAAACACAATGTTTTAAATGTATAATCAAGCACAATAAAGACAAGAACAATCCTATGGTTAGGCCAAGACAATATCTGCTAGATTCCACTTGGGTTTCCCTAGCCACATATCCTTAGCGTGTGAATCCAGAAGCTTGGCCGCACGGGCTCCCCCTTATAGTGCACTCTCTTCTTAAGCCAACCAAGCTTCCAACACCCATAAAACTCCCATGGCACGCTAATCACCTCTACTAAATACTGTGAAGATGTGGATACCTTCACAATGACCATTGTTGCACTAGCGGATAGAAGGTTTTTTGGCTACTACATAAGAGTATTTAGTTCGGGACCCCCATTCGAGTGGCCATACATGGGGCAAGAGATTAATCACCGATTAGGTGGCACTCCAACTTGAAGAGGTTACGCTCATCAGGGTTTATGGGAGTACTACTTTGTTTGTATGACACATTTGCACTCATAATCCTAGGCTTTCCATTATGATTCACATGTATATACCCATTGGGGGTAGCTCGGCCAAAGAGCTCAGTTGCCAGTCTGAGTCGCCTTGGGGTGAGTAATTTTTCCCACCAAGGAAGGCCCAATTTCCTAGAGTCAATAATAGTTTCTCTTGCACCCAGGATCGCACAAGTGCACAAGGGGGGAGGATACTCTTATTATTGAATCAAAGGTTACACAAGTTGAAAGCATTTGTTCATTTTAATATCCAAATTGAAGTGTGAGGAAAACACATCAAACACTTTGCTTATTTTAATCCAAGTTGATGATGTCAAATCAAGCACATAAGTTCTTTTTAGGCTTGCTAATTCTTCTATGTGAAAAGAAAAACACTCAAGATAAAGAAAAACTGAAGTGAGAACCCTACAAAAACACGATTAGTAGTTTTGAGTCTCCAATCTTTGACAAGCGAAAGTGGACGTTGCAAATCTTGAATCATGGGCATTTGAACCTAGCAAAAAAGAAAAGTCAAAAATTAGCCATGAAAAAAAACAAAATTAAACTAGAAAAGAAAATGACATTAATGAACTGTGATTAAAAGTTAAGCTAAACCTAACAAAGTTAATCCTAAAAGTAAGCTAAATTTAAGCTTAATCTAGATTAATCTAAGAATCAAAACTAAAATTGAAAAAATATAATCTAAAATCTAAAAAAAATTAAAAATCAAAAGATTATTTAGAAGTCTAAAATTTACGAAATTAACAATCTAAAATTTAATTAAAGAAAGCGAAGCTAAATCTAATTGAAAACTTCATTAAAATATAATTAAATTAAATTAAAATAAAAAATCTAGTATAAATCTAATGTAATTAAATTAAAATCTAAAAAATTTAAAAACTAACTAAAAATTAAAATCTAATTTATTTAAAATAAAAACTAAACTCTAATTAACAATCTAAACTAACTAAATTAACAATATAAACTCTAATTAAAAAAAGCTAACCTAAATCTAATTGAAAACTTAATTAAAATATAATTAAATTAAAATAAAATAAAAAAATCTAGTCTAAATCTAATGTAATTAAATTAAAGTCTAAAAAATTTAAAAAATAACTAAAAATTAAAATCTAATTTATTTAAAATAAAAACTAAAAAGAAATCTGAAAAGTAAATGAAAATTAAAATCTATTGTAATTTGATCTAACTAATGAAAATAAAAATCTAAATAAATGTACATGAAACAGAATAAAGGTAAATGCATAAAGCTAAATAAACTAAGGCTAGCTAAATAAAGCCTTTCTTGCAAGCTTTTCCACGAAGCAAAGATGTGTTTCAACTTTCAACTCGTCGAATTGGAGAAGTGAAATCATTTTCAGTGAAGGAGAATTTGGAGGAGCAAACCAAGGGTGCTGTTGAAAGTAGTCGGCACCGTCATTGCCGAATTGGAGAGTGAAAGTCAATAATGAGCCTGTGTAGCCCATAAATGCTCCCAGCGATTTTTCTGCAAAGACGATGGCATTTAATGAATTTGGTACATGTCAAAAGCATTCATCAAAACACTTTAGCATCTACGTTTGCAACACTTCCAGATTTATAGAATAGAATATAAGAATTTTAACGTCCACGAGACCAAAAGAAGGCCTATGGCATAGTGACCCCTACTATTTTAGCATTGTGAAGTGTTGTTCTCCTACCATTAAGTTTGATAATGAGTTCTCCCATTCTGTCCAGCCATTCCATGCTAAATAAATCTTAAAAATTTGCAACTGTTAACCCACTTGTGTAGCTTCCTTGGATGTCACTGTAAGCTTTACAATCTAGGATAAAATGTTTTTCAGTTTCCACTTTCCCATCTACACAAAAGACATAAACCCTCTCTTCCCAAACTTCTTTTGGCCTTTTCCATCTCCCCATTTCACACCGAAGACGATGTGAGTTAGTCCTCAATTGTGCAATGAGAATCTTTGAATTCCATGGAATATTTTCCTCTATATATGCTTTTTGTTGATGGTCCAAATTATGATTAAATTCTTCTACATAATATTTTTTCTTTCTCCCAACTGTTCTTGTCCACATAGTCTTGCAAAATTTTTCAACCACATATAACTTTAATTCATTGCTATTATTAGAGCACTCACTGAAGTGAATGTTCCACTTCATCCACTTACAATTTTGTTTCATCCATGCCTTTTTTCTCACCCCTAAGACACCTCTAAAAACAACATTTGGCCACCGATGAGCTTCCATATGCTCAGCCTTTTTCAAATATCTCAAAAGACTCACCATAGCAATGGCCTCAATAGGAATTGCTCCCATTTCAACAAGGAGTATCTCATAAGGAATTGAAGCTTTTAGTTTGAATTTTCTTGTGACCAAACACTTTTTAATTCTCTCTATTTGTGCCCACTTGATGCTAGAAGTGCTGCTAGCCCAAATTTCACATCCATAAAGGACCACCGGTATAACTAACAACCCAAACAATATTTGAATAGTTTTCCAATTCCATAGCTCTACCTCTCTGCACCTATTTTGGAGAGAAAAAAAGGCTCTCCACCCTCCCAAGGTTCTTTTCCTTTTGCAAGTTTCCCAAGATAGCTTGTTGTTGAAGTTGATTCCCAGGTATTTATACTCTGTTACTTCCTCTAGAATACTTCCTTTGAAATAAAAGTTGAACTGATTTTTTTTCTTCTTCTTAGAGAAAACCATGATCTTGGTCTTACTAATGTTAACTTGCATACCAACATCTTTACAAAAATGCTCATGTATAGCCAAATGCACTTGCAACCCTTGAACAGACCTAGCAATCAAAATAAGATCATCTACATATAAAAGAAGCTTTACAATATATACTCCTAAAGGAACCCCTTCTCCACCCTCCAAATTCAACCACTCCTCAAGCTTATCTATATATAGGCCAAAGAGTGTAGGAGAAAGAGGGCAGCCCTAGGCCAATATGTCACGTTGTAACGTAAATCTATGGGAATTTTGCAATGGGAAAAATCAATGTGCTCAACACAACAATAGATGTCTGCAACAATATTAGGTGGAATGATGTGAAATGCTAGTGAATCATTCTCTGTCTTATCAAAATAAATGTGTCAGATAGTCATTATGAACTTGCATCTATTATTTTCATCAAATCCATCAGAAATGAGTGCTATTATTTTCATCTCTATGAGAAGCAAGTGCATTATATTAAAGGAAGTCACCGATAGATGTGGACAAGAGGGCAAGTCGATTGGCCAACAAGTTGCATATGGAGCAAGGCATTAAAAGCAATGGTTTTATTGCATACTCTTATCATGATTCAATGATGAGATTGGACTAGACGTACTCACATGGGAGAGTGTCAAGTTAGTTGACTTATGCATTGCATCCAAAACTATCATATGAGTTTCTAGAGTTTATTGTGTTCAAGAGAATTATCCTACTTTACATTGGTATTCAAGAGTTGGAGATTGTGTAGTTGACTTGTAATATTCTTCATCAATTGCTGACAACAAAGAGAGTGTAGATTGAAAAAGTAGTGGACCACGGTGGGAAAGTGCTAACTCTAGCTGGAGAAAGGTTAACTATATGGATGGTCTCATGGTGCTCAATGATGCCCTTAGAGTAGGTTGGTCGCTAGAGTTGTAGCTGTTAATCAACAGAAAGAAATTTCTACAACAAGGGCCTAAAGGTGTCCAGGATGTGATACAAAATTTTGAGAGATGACTTAACTGAGGAGGCACTAGAAAGCCTTTTAACGGTGAACAACATAATGGCAAAGAAAACTAGGAGATACTTGATAGGGGAAACACAAAGACAAGAGGACGAGACTTTAGGAACAATAAAAGACCACAAAGATAAGACACTATTAGCTTGGAAGTAGTAAATGTTGCCAGCTGAATCAATGAAAGATAGATGACATATATCACTCAATAGGTATACAGAATTTCAAATTTCATCAGTTAACTCCATTTTGCAAAATAAAACAGGCTATAAATGCTGAAAATCAAATCAATCAACTTTTTTAGAATGGCCCGAAAATATGACAACTGATGGTAAGTAAACATCTAAAGGCAATAGAAAAAAAGAAGTGCAAATGAAACAAAACTAGTAATGGTTGTACTTAGATTATTGGGTTCACCAAATGTATTGGAGAAATTTTTTAGATTATTAGTAAGTAGTATAATAACTTAATCCCCAATCAACAATAGAGCACAATGAAAACAGGAAGCAAATAAACATGAAACAATATCACCTAGTCTTCAAGCTTCCATTGGTTGACCTCCATTGGCCTTCTCCATCTTGCTGAAAAAATTGTATAATTGCCCTCAAATTTGAAGTACAACTATCACCTATGCCAAAGACAAGCAAAATATTGAAGTAATGTGGTTTCTCAAGTGCTCAAAAGCCCTCAAGCATATTGAAAATAACTTGTGTGTGTTTCCAAAATGACTTGAAAGAGGGCCTTTTAAAGAATTCCAAATTGAGAATGGATGGCCAGGATTAAAAGTTGGTGAAGCCCTAAGATCAAAGGCCAAGAATCAATGTCATAAGGAGGATTAGGGTTAGGGCAACATTAGGTCAAACTTAGGGCAAGCCTTGAAATGAAGGGTTGAGATTTAATTGAAAGCAATTAAATCAATGGTGGAGAAAAATAGGTAGTTGGAATAATATAAATTATTTAATTTATGGAGGAGTGTTGACTTATGAATTAAATAATGGTTTAATTCATAAATGGGAATGAAACGAAAGATAATAAATAATTGTTTTAATTATTTATTTGGTGGGATGGAAATTGGGTTAAATAAATATGTTTATTTGATTCAAGGATAAATGATAATGTTATGGAGGAAATAAGGATTGATCAGTGATGTATTTAAATAAATAAACGTAATTTATTTATTTAAATTATCATGGAGGAATGGACATGATTAGATAATTGAATTACGTGAGAGAGAAGCGTGGTCGTCACAGAAAAATATGGCTTGCAATTTGAGGCCATTTTTATGTGTCTACATCTCTCACGCATCCTCAATGTCTTGAAGTTTTGCATCCATGCAGAACATTATATCGGTTTTTCCAAAATTTCATTTCTTTTCCTTTCATTTTTATCCCTACCCTAGTTTGGAAAATTCGCCTCTGTGCAAGGAAAGTTCACCAATTTCCCTTCCCAGCATGTTCTCTTGTTTAGCTAGCGTGCTCGCCCCTTTGTCATCCTTTTGTGGGTTCACTTGTTTGACTAGTGCACCCCCCTTTCTTGTTTGGGCACAAATCTGCCCCTTTTTTCCTCAGAGGCGAATTCACATTCGCCCTTTTCCACAAGGGGCGATTTTGCATTCACCCCTGTGTCTTTTTCTCCCTGAGTGGAAAATTTGTGTTTTCCCTTTTCTTTGAAGGGTGAATTCGCATCCGCCTAATCCCCTAGCATGCCCACCCCTGCAGAGCATGCGTTCACCCCTTTCTTCAGAGATTTGTTAGACGAGTGAATTTTCCTAGTTAGAAGGGTTAATTTTCCCTTCTGTGGCATGTTTGTACCCTAGCCTACTCATCCCAAAATTAAAAATGTGCATATAAATTCAAATTGGAATCACAAGCTAGGGATCAAATGCCTATCCAGTGGGGTATTGCACATTGGTAATAGTACAGCCACACCTCCTCACCCCAATGGATTAGATCATCATCCACAAATTCCTCGTCATTGCTCGACCCATCAACCATCCTTGTCACTCTCTCTCTCTCTCTCTCTTTCATTTAGTTAGCTACCAAGTGTGCAAATGAGAATTAGGTGAATAGTAATTTTTCAAATTTACTATTTATAATTTTCATTTTTGCACCTAATTAGCCTTTTAATTTTTTGGTAATTTTTACCCTTTAATTAACCCATTATTAATTCATTTACCCCTTTTCTTCCAAGGGTTGTCATTTGCACCCCGTTTTCCTCTATTCAAAATCCATTCTTCATGGTTTTTCGTGCTCTATTGCGTGGTACCCTCCATTTTTCCATATTGAGATGTTGTCCAACGCCCCTTTTCTTCCCCATTTTCCCTCTCTAGGGGGAATACCCTACAATATTTCTTCATTATTATCTTCTATCCACTTCCTTGTGATACTGGGGCCACATCATCTAACATTTTTTTTATTTTATTGAGTCACCTGTATTTTATTTTTGTTCAAAATAGTGTTATTCTAACAATATTTCAAAGAGGGGTAAAATATAGACACTTGAATTTGACCACTCCCATATGGTCAAATTCACCCTTGTATTCCTCTATCTTGCATCTCTCATCCACATTAATTAAATAATTAATTATTTGATTAATATTGCCCTGCAACCTAATGTCCCCTAAGGTATTTAATAAATCAATTAAATACCTAAATACCTTACCCCTTTCATCTCTAAATTAAATAAATACCCCAATTTATTTAATTTAGTCACCTTAGCCTTTATGAATCAAATCAAAATTTTCATTCATTTTCTTCTCTCTCCTCATGTCACATCCTCCATAATTCTCTCTTATCTAGATTAATTTAATTAATTTGTGATTATGAAGTGCACACTCCTAATCATCATTAAAGTCACATCCTCCATAATCTTCCACTTGCCCTTAATCCTTCATTATCCTCCCTAACCCAACATTTGCACAACCTTAATCACCTGATTAACCCAACCTAATTTCCATGCCATTTATGGCATATGTCCTAAGTCAACCATATTAAATGCTTTCTCCTTTTGGAGAAGGCACCCCCTTCCCCATGTGATTTTTTAATTTACATTTATTTATCCAATGCATTTTAAGCATTTTAAATTCCTTCTCCCATGCCCATGAGGATTTTTTGAGTAATTTTTAATTCTTCACATGTCCTCTCAAGCACATGTGGACACAGAACTCCTTTATGAGACATCTTGTCCCTTCCCAAGTTACAACCTAGTACCTCCATGTCACCTCCGCATCATCCCTTCCCTTCCACATCACTTGCCACATGTCAACTTGTGAGGGTCGTGAGTTATCAAATCACCCTAGCCCTTGATCTTTTCCATCATGGAAAATTTTTGGCCCTCCATTGCTTTAGATGAATTTCCCTTAAAAATGGTGAAAATTTCCCCAGTTGCACTATCCACAACCAAGAATTCATTTAGCAATCAAGCACTTAGCAACCTTCAAGCCATCACTTGCATCCACCATTGTTGTAGCACTTTGAGCTTCCATATTGTATACATCTACATACCCATTTGCATCATTAGAATCCTTATCACCCTAACATCATTTCAAGCACCATTTTGAGCTATTTTTCCAAAGAAGGAGTAGAAATTCAAACATCTAAAGGGCCAACCAAGACCATCATCTACACAAGGTGATATTGTTCTTTGCTTCTTTTATTTTGTTTAGATTTAACTAGGCCTAATCCGAGTGTTTGTTTTTGTGTTTTCCTTTGTTGCATTAGTTTAGTTTTGCATCTTAGAGTAGGATTTCACACTTGCACACACTAGCCACAAGACAAAATTCATGCATGATATCTGGTCTAGTGGCAGTTAGATATAGTATTCCACCAATCATAAATCTCTACTTGCTCTAATTAGCCTTAAGGGATTCATCATTCTTGCTTGTTTGCAACTAGTAACCACATGAGTACATACTAGTTTGGAGTCTTCCATTCCAAACTTATTCAACATCTCTTTGACATACTTTTCCTATGAGATGAATATACCTTTGTTTGTTTGATTGATTTGTAGCCCAAGGAAGAAATTCATCTCCCCAAACATAGACATCTCAAGCTCTTTTTGCATCTCTTCTACAAAATTCTTGCACATAGCTTCATTGCCTCCAAAAATTATGTCATTTAACATACACAACTACAATCAAGATTTTATTTTTTCAACTTTAAAGTAAATATTACTATTTGTGGTACCTTTATTGAATCCTTGCTATAAAAATACTTGTCCAACCTTGCATACCAAGCTCTAGGAGATTTCTTAAATCCATACAATGCTTTCTTCCATCTTTTGTTGTAACATCTGTAAGAATTGATTTTAGTAGAATATCCAAGGAAGATACCTTCATCAGACCTTGCATCAAACTTTCCTAAGTTTTCATCATCTCTTCTAATTTATAATTTTCTTCCAAACACTATAAAGTACTTGAAAGTAGGGATCCTTCTGTACCACAACTCATAGGGAGTCTTTGTGCTATTTGCTAAATTGCTTGAACTCTATTAAGTATGTAAATATCACTATGATTTGCTTCTCTCTAGTACACTTTTGGTAAGTTAGCTTCTTTCATCATAGTCCTTATAGCTTCTTGAATAGTTCTATTTTTCCTTTCAACTACTCCATTTTGCTGAGGAGTCCTAGAGGCAGAAAAGTGCCTCTTTATGCCATGATTCTCACAAAACATGTTAAATTCATTGGAGGTGAATTCTCCACCTTTGTTAGACCTCAAACATTTTATTTTCAAATCCATTTCATTTTCAACCATAAGTTTAAATTCTTTGAATCTATCTAGGGCTTCAAAATTTTCTCTAAGAAAAGTAACCTATGTCATTCTTGAATAATAATCAATCAAAATCATGAAATACATGTCACATTGAAGACTTATCACTCTTATAGGACTGAAAAAGTCTATATGCACCACTTCCAATAATTCAGTAGAAAATTTTTCTTTACCCTTGAAAATTCTTCTTGTTTTCTTTCCAATTTGACAATATCTGTAAATAGCATTGATAGGCTTTGTAATTCTTGGTAGATCTCTCACATCTTGAACTAAACTAATTCTAACCAAATTATCAAAATTAATGTGACACATCCTCCTATGCCATAGCCAACTTTCATTAATTTGAGTCATAAAATAATGCCCATAAACACTCTTGAGCTGATAAACATTTCCATCTATCCTCTTTTTAGTAGAAATGACAATTTTGGACCCTTTTCTGATCTCACATCCATCATATTGAAGCATAAGATTATATCCTTTGCTACACATTTTTTTAACACTCAAAAGGTTATGCCTTAAACCCTTGACATAGTAAACATCATCAACATTACATTCAATCCATCAAAAATAATTGAACCTATTCCAAAAATTTGAGCACTCGAATCATCTCCAAATATAACAAATCCTCCATCATACTTTTCATGTTTAACAAAATTACTCTTGTCTTCGGTCATATGATTTGAGAAACCACTGCCAATGATCCAATAGGTTTTATCTTTTCTAATATGAAAAGTAGATACCAAAGTACCTTTACTCTTATCCTATCTCTGGAGCACATTCCTTCACACATCTTTTAGAATTAGCAGAAACAATTCATCTTTTAAAGCCATGAACAAGCATTCATCTTTAGAAATGCTTGCATCTTGTCTAACATAATAGATTTCATTGATCATATTACCTTTTTTTTCCTTATTCTTATTGTTCATACTTCTGTTTGGACATTTCTTGAAGCATAATGACCTATTTTTCCACAACTGAAACATTTGAAAGGTAATTTACCTTTATACTTATCGGTGCCCTATTTTATCCTTCTCACACAATTAGCTTCCACATCATCAATATCATCCTGATATGAACCTTGAGTTTTCTCTAATTTTCTATCCTTAAAAGCAGTCTCAACTTTTGCACCACTGTTAGTACCAAACTCTCTCATCTCAAATGCAGTTAAAGATCCATACAATTGATCTCTAGAATACTGATTTAGATTTTGAGATTCCTCAATAGCAATAACTTTATGATTGTAAGCTTTAGTAAGGGTTCTAAGAATTTTCTTTACCACTTTAGGTTCTTTGACCTTACCTCCAAGACCTCTAATGGAGCTCACCACTTCATCCACCCTCTGCATATAGCTTGTAATGTTTTCATCTTCAAACATCCTTAAGTTCTCAAATGTAGTTTTCAAGTTTTGCATCTTAGCTTATTTGACCATATTATATCCTTCATAAATACTTTCCAACTTATCCCAAATTTCTTTAGCAATTTTCAAATACATAACTTTTACTAATTCAAAATTTGCAAGATCACTCAAAATAACAAACCTTACTTTACCATTTGTTTCATAGGCCTTGATCTCATCACTTGTGCTCGGTCCATTTGCAGGAATGGTATATTGAGTCTCTACTAATTTCCATACATCATATCCAAGGTAAATTAGACAACCTTCCATCTTTGTCTTCTAGAATGCATAATCTATGCCATCAAACATAGGGATCTCCTTCTTGTTCACCATCCCACATCTATCTCAAGATGTTAAGATTTTCTCCAAGGAACCTTGATATAATATAAATTGTTGAATTAACAAGACAACTGAGAGGGGCGGTGAATCAGTTGTATCTGATCAAAACATCAAAACCCTCTTTAACATTCAGATCCACAAGCATTCATTAAACCCTTAATCTGTTATGGTGAATTAGCATGAAAATAAAATAACACAAACTAAAAAAATCAACACCTTGCACAAGAGAACACTAGATTTACATGGAAAACCTAAGTAGGGAAAAATCATGGTGAGGGTTAGCTCACAATGTAAGTAATTGAAAAATTGGTTACAAAGGCTCATTGCTAGAATGGGACACATTGTCTTGAAAGGCTCACAACCAAGGCTCACTGTTGGAATAAGAAAAGAAGAGAGAAGGAATGTTACATAGAGAAAAGCATCTCAATGCAATACAAAATCCACCACAATAGCTCCAACACCTTCTACTCATTGCATCTGATAATCCAGCACTTAAAAGCGCACACTTCTCTACTCAATTTTGCACCTTACAAGTCTACAATTTGCATCACACACTTCACATTTTCATATATCTTATTCTCCAACAATTCAACTCATACTTATACCATCCTCAACCTTGAAACCCTCTCTAAGATTGGGAATGCATCTCAAATGTGCAAATTCAAATTAGGTTGACACCAAAACACTTTTTTGGATGATGGAAGTGAATACATGCCACATCAAAACTTAATTGGGACCCAAATCAACAACACCACTTAACCACATGCTACCTCAAACAATATTTATCCTTCACATGTAGTGTAAACACCAAGTTGACCATTACTTGTGCAAACACCATTAAACATTTAAGTACACACTTCCTCAAACCAAAGGATGACTTGAAAACCACACACCACACTTGAAAATGATCTAGAATATTCCTCAAACACCCAAAAATCCAACAAACTCCTTTGCAACAACTTCCACCTGAAGAATGTATAAACCTAGTACACTTAGACTACTCTACCATACATTGTTACTTGAAAAGCTACCTTCTGAAATACCAAACCTCAAATCCTCTTGACTAAGTTAAACTACCAACACCATCAACACACCTTCAGAATCACAAGACCTGAAGCAAAATTGTGGAGAAATGCAAAGCAAAAACATTTCTCCTAGACACCTTTGTAATGCACCGTCACACGTTGGTGAACACAAATTATACTATACGATGATTTAGCATACCATATCTTGAATATAACACCTTTGAATAACTCTGACCAACATATTTGAATCACATAGGAATATCTTCAACCTAGAAGAAATGTGGAGAAAAACTAGAACATCTCTGTAACCCAGAACAATGCTGCAACACACTGTTTCCTCTTTTTATCAAATTTTCTCAAAAGCACTTGGAAACCAAGCAATAGAGATACATCCATATCATCTTCAACACTACTACATTCATAGATAAAATCTTATTAAAGTAACAACAAAGGTTAACACTAGTAGCTTAACTGATGACAACATAATGCAACAAATCCAAGCATCAACTACACCAATTGTTCATCTTCAACACTAATCTTCCTCAACACATACAATTGATAGCAATGACAACACAAGCTTGTTGACATCAATGACAACACCAATATGCTCATACTTGGAACACATTCATATTTTCTAAATTATGTTAATAACCTATTCAAATTCTTATTGAAGTTGCTTAAGTATATTTTTTTGTATTTTCATTGGCACTTAAGGGCCCTGTTTGGCCTGTCATGATCCTCCATTGACCCATGAGGTAAATTTTTTCTATATCTAACAATTTATTTTTATTTTTTGTGGATGGTTGAAAGAAAAAGTAAAAAAGAAAGATAATAAGAAGCATAAACGTGAATCTAGTTCTCATGGGAGATCTAAGCCTCTTGATAAAAAATCCAAGGTAGGATGGGAGAGTGAGGCTTGAAGATGTTCATACTTTGGAGAAAGTGATAGATGCATTGAAAAACTTATGAACATAGAGAATTTTAGGTGGTGTGGTGAGTCTATGGATCTTTTAACCCCTAACAAATAGGTGATAGTGTTTATGCTCCCTTTTACTCTTATAAAGTATAGGACAAGTGGGAAAATGATGGGAAAGGTGTCACATGCCTTGAAATTTTAATGTTTAATTTATTTAAATTATTCATTCATTATTTGTGAGTCCTCATTGAAAAGGGTGTCCTATGACTTGACTATTTTACTATGTGTATGCATTGATATGATTGTATGCAAGAACATCTTATTATATAAGATGTGTATTAACATCTATGAAAATGCAAGAATGTGTATGAGATGTAAGAGATTCGATGACATACATAAGAGCATGCAATACAGGGATTACATTGTTGACTTGATTTATTGGTTAGCTTATGACACATGTTATGACATGTCATTGAGCATATTTGAATTGAGATAATGCAAAAAAAATGGAGTACCCAAGTTAGTGAGTGAATTATGACAAAGTTATGCTAGCTTATGATAGGTGTAAGGAATATGACAATTTTAGTTAGTGGACTCACCTTGAGATTTAGAAATTGAATTTTGATTTGGGATTTGGGTGCCATACTTTGGGTGGTTTTAGCTCATAGTTTCCTATTTACCATTTGTTGGTTTCACATATTACTTCTGTTTATTTAGTGCCTAAGACAAAGGTTTTATAGTATATTTGGAAGTACTAATATGCTACAAGAAACCCTTTAGGCATAGTTGGTGATGTATGAGGGTGGATGTTCTTAGACTGTATTGCCATCTTGTTGTTACTAAATAATATTAAAAAAACCAACACACTTACTACTATTTTCTTTGGAAGGATCTTTTAGAATATATATTTTAATGTGATTGTACTTTAATATATTTTTTTCTTCTATTGAAATTTATTTATATCATATTTTTGTATATATCTTAACTTCCTTTCAATAGTATAATTGAAATGACAAACCAGATAATCAAAACTTCAATTTAAAAATAAAATAAAATATAATTTTATTGAAATGTCATTACATAACATCAAACTAAATGATCCTTCTAATGTAAGTTTTTAATAGCTTGATTTATATTTTATAATTATATATAGATGCTTTTATTATTATTTATATGAAAAAAAAATGATGCTTCTAGATTCTTGCTAGGATGGACTAAGGCCTTAGACTTTTTCATAAATTTTATAATAATTGTACATCTTAATTTTTAAGTTTGGACTATTTGCATGGCAAAGTAGGTGTGCTATGGCCATTGAGTTTTATCATGAGGAACAAAAGTTGAGCTATCAATGAGAATTATCATGTAACCTAATCATTAAAATATAGATGTATTCATTCAACGTCAAAAAAGTAGATTTATGTATCATGTGATGGTAGCTTTAATATCAAAACTTAGAGCACTTTACATTAACTAATATAATGTTAGTTAAAAAATACTAAAAGAAAACCAATAAGAAAATCTTTGGCCGAAACTAGTTTTCTTTTTGACGTATTCAATGCTCTAAAGTGCTTTAAATAGGAAAGAGTTTCTTCAATTGATTGTCGCATTGACCAATTACCAAATATTCTCCAAAGTTGTACCAAATGCATGGAGTTAGAGGAAGATTCTAAGGATGTTTACTTTGAAATAAGTGGTAATAGACAGGGTACCAAACTCTATTTGGTGACAACTAAGATATATCACCTATGCCATCATGCCATGGGATACTCTAGTAGGATGATCTTTCACCTTCAAAGTTTCTAGAGATCTTTTATATACATATGGGCAAAATAAAAATAATAATAATGATGTAGGTACAAATAGAGCTTCACATAAATATAATAAATTAGCAGTTAGATTTATATGTTCGATTAACATGTTGAAAGTTTTTTTTATTAAAAAAGATTTTTTTATATTTAGTTTTTGTAGAGAAATTTTCAATTATATTGAAAATGATATAAAATATATGTATTTTATTTACTAAATTCTATGTAGAATGATAATTAATGCAATAATTTTTATTGTAAAGTAGTAGAAGAATGATTAAATAATTAAATTAATATGAGAAAAAATTTATTGCTTATTGCAAAGTAGCTGTAGAATAATCTTTTTAACTTACCCTAGATAATAATTTGTCAAATCATTCACAACTTTTTTTAAAAATGAGTTCTAAAAATCAAGAAAGTTGTGTTGTAATTTCAGACATAAAGGTGAACAATATGTTGAACATCCAGACTACTGAGAGGAGGGGTGAATCAGTATTCATTGAAACTCATTTACTTTATCAATTTAAACATTCATTTAATGCATCATATTTAACTTGCAGTAAATGAAAGGAACATATAAAGCATGCATCACATCAAAGAACACAAAAACAATAGATTTACATGGAAAACCCTTTGAAGGGAAAAACCACAGTGAGGATTAGCTCACAATATATTATAAGATCAGTTACAATGTTTGCTATAGAATGGTGGACTCACTATCCAAAAAAGAGAATAGCTCATTGTTGGTGGATCATTGCCCAAAATAGAAAGAAATAGAAGAAAGGGAAACTCACTACCAATGATGAATTGCTAACAATGCATTTGACATATGCTAAAGATATAGTTCCACTAAAGCTCAAAAAATTGACTTAACACACTTCATACTTTACCACAACTACAATTTGAACACTTCTTTCTGCACCAAATCTCTCTCACACACACTATTGCCTCATACCACACTTTCACACAAGGAATTAACGTTGTATATATACTGTAACCAATAATAACATCAATTAGGTCAACATAAATAGATGTATTATGCATCCTCATAATCTGTCGACCCAAAATATCAACACATATGCCTTACGAAAATAATCAAGGTGTGCACACCATCAAAATAGGTTGGTATGACCTATAATAACTCCCATGATCCCACTCCATACATAATTTAACTTTGCACAACCCCAAAACCTTCAAGTCGACACTGTTGGTGAAGCAACAACAAAATGAACTAACTATTCACTCACAATTCAACACGTGAACAACCAAACCACTTGCCACTTGGAGCATACACACTACTTGTACATCCTCAAACATTGCCTTAGAATCGCTCAACAAAATATTCATCCGTCCAGTGGAATGCATAGCATTTCAACATACACTATAACTGTAACTCTGTCATTTCTAGAGCCGATACTCTATCAACATTATCTTCAATTGCGGATGACATATATGATTAAATATTTGGATTTAGACACTTTCAACACACACCAACATTACCTCAAAATTGCATGACCAAATTCTTCATAGTGGAGCTATGCAAACCACAAAATTGGTTCATTGAACATTGAAAACTGTACGCTGGGACTTAGGAAAATCTACAAAATATTTGGTCTTCTCCAGATCAACACTATTGTATCTCTACAATGGGTTTTCATCAATGACAACACCATACACTATCATATTCATCAATTCTTAACAATGCTTCCACACCATACATCAACATCATCTATACATCACCATGCTCATGTTCCCAACAACCCAAGTCTTAAACATAATAGATTCAAAATCATTCAAATATAAATTTATTAGTTTGATTTTTAAGGATTTTTTGTAGGCATTGTTTTGAGAAAAACCTCCTTATTATGCATGATTACGTACACATTTTTTCCATATGTAGATTAGTGGCTTTCTTTCAATTTTTTAGACAATAGCAATTACTTCACTAAGTGCACCATTGGCAAGTCTTGCAACAACCCACAAAGTTTTTTCAACATAACTTGTTGTCCAACCAACAATAACACCTTTGTGTTGTAGTTGTATTTTGAAACAACAAAACCAATATCTAGTGCATGTACACATTTTTTTAGATTTAAGAAAGTCTATTTTACTATTTTTTCATGTGAGTGGAGTGAAGACCTTGATGAATGCTAAGAACCTATGTTCACAAGAAAATAGAAAATAAAATTAAATATATTAAAAAAATTATACTTGTTGCAAAGCTTATTTTGAGTGCTACAATCTTGCAAATTATCTTGTCATGTTGATTCCATTTGCTAGTTCAACCCAAGGTTTGAAATAGAAAATTTTGATGAAAATTTGAAAACTAAGGTAGAAAGGGCAATCTAAGGGACTTCATTCAAAGAACCTCTGAATGAATCTATCAAATAACCTTCATTTAAAGGTGCTAACACTAACCAAAATAATATTAAAATAGTTCAAAGGAACTTTCTTAACTAAGGAAAATAATAACATATTCTTGCTTATTCATAGGAAACTTCAAAGAGGTGATGCATGTGTCATCTTTGTTCATAGGTACCTTTATTCAAAGAAAAACCTTTGAGCAAAGATGATTGGAAAATTTCTTTCCCAT
This sequence comes from Sequoia sempervirens, assembly GCA_007258455.2. Classification (NCBI taxonomy): domain Eukaryota; kingdom Viridiplantae; phylum Streptophyta; class Pinopsida; order Cupressales; family Cupressaceae; genus Sequoia; species Sequoia sempervirens. Next base: position 190,926,575 of record VDFB02271358.1, on the reverse strand, counting down.
TTTGATCCAAATTTTTGGTATCCCACAAGTTGTAATCACTATTGTGGGTTCACCCACAAGCATGTTTGTAACCTACTAAATAAAATCCCATATTTGAACATTGATAGTCTTGAACCACAAACTTGCAACCCATACTTTGGAGTTTTATTGCACTTTTCAACTTGTAAAATACCATAACACCTTTGAACTTTAATTACATGTTTACAACTTGAAAAATGCAAATGTAACTGCAAAATTTTATGCCCTTGAAATTTAGACTTTGGGGTTTGAATTATAAATTCTAACTTTATGAAAAATACAAGTTTGAAACACCAAGCTCTATTTTTCATAAATAATGGGACATCTATTGTATGAATGAGACACCCATAAAAATGACATAATTCCCAATAAATAAAATAAAAATAGAGACTCATGATTCTAACATAATCATAGAAATGTACGAATATGATATCAAAACATCATAGGATCTAGAAAGAAAATTGCATCTCCATAACATATCATTGAGATGAAAATGCATCATAAGATTCTATTTCAAACCATAATAAATATATGATGGTAACTAAAAGAAGATAAAATGAAACCATCGTCCTAAAAGTGTATGGTTTACTACAAACTGAAAGTCCAATTATGAATCCAATTCAAATTGACCCAATGATTGATCGATGAAGGTCCTTAAAATTGCACCTTTCTCAAAATTGTACAATGGTCTATTGTGCCACAACCAGGTAATAAAATTTGCATGTTCTCCCAAGTATATCCACACATTTGGAAAGCCCTAATAACGGACACCACCACCCAATTTGTGGAACCTAAGGCCCACATCTTTGAGATGAGAGATGATAAATTAAAAAATCATGCACACACATGATATAATACAATGGATGAGGATGATACAATAATCATAGCCTCACACATGACAAGAACACACACATCGTAATTAATTTGATAATGGTCATGGATTCTAACTATTAACATAAGAAGATGGATTAACGACCACCAAAATAAAATAATGAGTTGGCACACCATCAACTCATGTAAGGAAATCACAAGGAAACATCAAGTACCAATAATCCTAGAAAACTATAGGAAATGAACTACTATGTATTAGATGTAGAGTGTCATCAATATCTTGCACAATTTTATATAAGATTTCACCACAATGACATTAGTACTAGACCTTGCATAATTCAATATAGGCCTTCAACACAACTCATATCTATAGTATGAATCTTCCATGATTCCATATATGCCTTCAATGCAATTCATTTTATAGTACTCTCTTGTATGATTCTATATAGACCTCCTACATAAGGTATTAGGTACTATCTTACATAATTTCGTATAGGCCTTCAATGTAAGAAAATAAAAAATTCTTAATTTAGTAAATTTTGATGTTTGATTCCCCACTCATTTTATCTCATTAATATTACCCCATACAAAATTTTGTATTGGCCCATCCCCAATTTCAAAGGATGAGTATGGGTCCCCTCTACTCCTAATGAAGGTATCCAATCCCAAGTCCAAAAATCAAATTTGGTTTAAAAAGATGGGGCATAAAAAAAGGTCAACATATGTAATACTCATATAAAAAAGGTTGGTTACTATGCATCCAACATGAGACTTTTCATCTTGCAAAATATAAATAAATTGATAAACTCATAAGTTCATGTACAAAACACTATTCACATTCACCATTGTTGAAAGCTTGAATTTTTACAAAAATTAAAGTTTCAAAAATTCAATTCTACCTTTTTGATTGTATGGTACCCAACGCTACATTTTTTCCATCACATGTTGGTTTGTATAAATTTTGTCATCATAATAGGGGAAAAATTGATTTTTTGAAACTTTCAAATGCATAACTTAAAATAAATAAAATTCCTCTATTCTAAGATCCAATTTTCAATTACAATCCTAATAATAGAACACTACACATAACCACGTAGTGTGGGCATGGTTAATGACAAAAAATAAGAAAAAAAATTAAATGGAAAGAATACATTTATATCCCAATACAAATTCACACATAATTTGAAGAAGTGTTTCTTATCATCCCATACTTACAACTAGAAACTCTTCAAGGTTTTCCTTCTCCACAAGTATAACAACTTACTAAGGACGCATAACCATCTTGCAAGTAAGAAAAACCACCAAGAAAGGAGGGAGAGATAATAACAACAATGAGGAATGAGTTAAAATTAAATCCCTTTCTTTCCTTTTCATTCCCAATTTCACAAAAATCCCATTTTACAATTTCATGAAAACCAAAATTTAAATAGACAAACATAAAGAGAACACACATTTCATGGGTTTATTCATAGTGCATATACCTAAAATTGACATTTATTCAAATCATACATTTTTCATTAAACACACAAGATATGTCTTACAACTAAAATTGAGTGAGATGAGATTGTTTATCCAACATATTTTCCCAAGCCAAATGTCTCCAAATAACTATCGTTCCAAGGTAAAGCCTATTCTTGCACAATCTATAAAAAATTAGTCATAGTTGCACCATACAAGATAGTTAAAGCACAACTTATACATCCAATGCGATATCATATAAATAAAATAATATCAATAAACTACATCAAGTGAAAAACATCCTACAATCACATGATCTAGAAACACAAATGTATAAATTGATAGTCATTACAAAATGATGCTAAACTAGATAACATAGTTCAATCACATAAAAAATAGTGAAAACAATTTTAATTTGAAATACTACAATAGGACCCAACATATAAATTCACAACATATGCATCCCATTATACATAGTTGGAGACCAAATGCCAATAGAAAACATCATTGATGAAGTACATCAATGAAAATACCAAACATTAGAAAAACCTATAGTAACAAAATCAGGTGTAAAAAAAATATTTATACAAAGCACATACACTCGAGGTATTGCATTCAATTTTGTAGATAATATCAATTACTTTGCTAAGTGCACCCTTGACAATCTACTTGCAACCCAAAAATTTGTATTTAGCATAACTTGTTGTCCAATGCACAATAACACCTTTGCCTATAATTTCTTGTCATCTAAATTTGAATTTATTGTGCACCTTTTATGCTTAGCAACATAGTGTGTCATATGTGTGACCATTGTTTTTTCTTGTTTTTAATGTGTTTCAATGAAATCATTTGTTGTAAGAAAATGTGTGGATGCATAGAATTTATTTTGTTTGTTTACCATTATGTTATCATTGATACATGACATGAGAAGTTGCCTGTTTGTTTGTGTTTCCTTGACACTCCTTATATTTTTAGAAGGTCATGAAATTTGATTTGGATACGTTCATTCCTATTTTGTTTAAAGATTGTGTCTAGTGTGACTATATTGCTTGAAATATTCTCCAAAGTATTTTTCCATTAACAATCCAACATACACTATAATGTCATGTATTGGTGGAAATTGTCCTAGGTCACCAATGAGAACAATAGAGTGTCCAACAAATGGGATTTGATTAAGATATGGAAATGTTCACATAGCTTATTGTCAATGTGATCTAACAACCTTGGTCCAATGCAGCCCATTTCATCAATTAGAATGTAATGAGTGAAATCATGCTTTCTTGGAAAGTTGATAGAGCTTGACCTTGAAGAGGGTTCATGTGTTTTTTTTGGTTACATGAACTACCAACTTAATAATTGATGCATTTATGTTATGCAAATAGGGATAAGATAAGGATCAAATATATGGGAATGAGTGTGAATAGAGAGAGGTGATATAGAGGGGAATGGACCCAACTGCACATAAGATTGTGCCATTTTTCAATATTTAATTTTAGTAAACTATTCTTTTGAAAATTATACTAATGATATTTTAAATATAGAATAACAATAATGTTAAAAAAATCAACAGTAAAATAGATGTCACCCCAATGACAATCCAGGATTAAATAAAATGTTAGAAGGAAAGTACACATTGATATGCCCAGCTGACTGTGGGGCTGAAAACCCTATACTTACCAACCAAAAAATAATTATGAAATAATGTAATTCAAAATTATATACCCATTGAAGAATATTTTTGAAGTCTAATATTAGAACACAGATTTCTAACAGAAAAAAAATGCTGCACAGTTCCTCTAGAAGTTTCGTTTTCTGATACTTATGTAAGTCCTTCCCTTGGAACCTTCACTGACATCTCGTAAGCAGTTTAAGAGCTTTTGTCACTCAGAAAACTATTCATGGAAGAAGTTTGCGATGGTAACTTGATGCCAACTAATGCAATCTAATTGAAAATATGCTAATGAAAATTAAGTGATAACTTAATAGTAGAATATAGGCTGAGATAATGATTTGGGAAGAAAATTGGCCACCTTGACCCTCACTTTCCATCTCTGTCTTCATCATGTGAACTGCAATGGCCGGAGTAGAATGGCAGCAATGTCAACAGAACCACCTTTGGAAGACTCTCTTTAACTCCCCAACTCCCTTGCACAGAAAGGAAATTTCATTAATGATTTAGACCCCTCTCAGGTACCGTAATTTAGCAGCTCAATCACATTAGGACAACATTACTGTAGATGCTTATGATCAACGGCAAAAAATTAGTTGGTATACCTGCAATAAGCCAAAATGTTTGTTTGTTTCATGTAACATTGCAGTAGTCAACAACAATGGAATGGACCAGGGCAGGAAGTTGGTGATAAGTATTTCTTACATTCTACTCCATTACCAGAATGTAGAGTCATTTTGTACATGTCACGTTACAGACTATCCTACCAAACCTACGTTCATTTGCTATACTATTTATCTAGTCTCCCCATATCATTGCACTCACACACCCATCTCTGCATTGGTTCAGCGTGCTTACTGCTGTGGAAAACTAAAAAGAACAAAAATGGCCAGAAGAGTGGCTGTTCAGCTCTCCCCCAAAAAGCTGCTCATTGAGATTTTTGGTGTACTGCTTTTGGCTCACTGTGTTGCAGCAGTGACCAGGACTTACTCATTCAATGTGAGATTAACTCCTTTGGAACTCTTGTTTTTCTTCATTTGCCAAAATCTTATCTCAGACCACATTGATAAGATTTGTGAACATTGGTCATTCTGGAATGTATACTCCATCATCAGTGGAACTTTTATTTTATTTTAGTTTGTATACTCCATCATCATCATCAGTGGAACATTAGTCATGCTTGAATGTACTGCTTCCTTAGTTTGTTGTAGGAGTGATTAGACATTACTTTTTCAATTTGAGATTAGACTTTTGTTTAATTTTAAGAATCTTATTTCAACCACATTCTAGAATGTACTCCATGACAGGTGCACCACATTCTATCCATATATCCACTACAATTTTATAGGCTGTCTTACTACAATGGTAACAATTGTAGTGGTAAATTTGAACCCAGTCATAGTCTTAAGAGCATCTCATTGCCATTAGGCTACATGTATTAGGATAATGCATTATGAGTTTGAATTTGTAACATTGTATATTTTTTGATGAGTTATAAATGCCACATTTATCTTGGTTTTATTATTTGAGTGCAGGTGAGGCTGAAAAATGTTACTCGACTCTGCAAGACAAAACCATTGATCACAGTGAATGGCAAATCTCCAGGACCTACAATTGTTACTCGTGAAGGAGATCGTGTTGTGATTAAAGTTCATAATCATGTGAAAGCAAACGTCTCAATTCACTGGTACGTTCTACCCATTTGATAGTTTACAGATGGTAAGGGATATATTGATGAGTAAGCTTTTATAAATTGTATTGTATTGTTACAGGCATGGAGTTAGGCAGCTGAGATCTGGATGGGCTGATGGACCTGCTTATATAACCCAATGCCCAATCCAAAAAGGAATGACTTATGTTTACAACTTCACGGTCACAGGACAGAGAGGAACTCTATGGTGGCATGCTCACATTTCTTGGATAAGAGCCAGTGTATACGGAGCCTTTATCATCTATCCCAAACTCAATGTTCCATACCCATTTCCAAAGCCACACAAGGAAGTGCATATTATTCTTGGTAATAGTTCTAAAAAAAATTACTTCCACTTTTAAATCTTAAGTTTATATGAGTTTCCTTAAATGATTCTTACTTTTGGGTTCAATGTATAAATGTATGGTATATGTAGGGGAATGGTGGAATACAGATACTGAGAAAGTGATCAGTCAGGCTCTTGCAAATGGAGGAGGACCCAACGTCTCAGATTGCTACTCTCTTAATGGACATCCTGGACCTCTTTACAACTGCTCAGCTAATGGTAAAGATGTCCATTGGGTTTTTTTCAAACACAAAGTTATTATAATAATATTCTAAAACAAGATAGTTTCTCAACTTTTCTTTTTATCCCATCACAATGTTGCATACTCTTAAGAGCAGTCATCAAACCATACTCTCAAAGGTTCCTATTCACCGAAAATACATACTTTATAAACAGGATTCCAGTGGGAAGTATTTCACCATCCTTTTAGCTCTTATAGATATTTGATTTTGATCGACTTCCCATTTCAACCTTGGCACCAAAAACGTTTGGCTGAAAGATAACTTCATCAGGTGGTTTCTCAACCTAAAACCAACGTCATACTTTCTCCGGAAAAGTTCTCTCTCATATTCCATTCTTCAGTTAGGGCTTATTATCCTAAATCAATGGCTGACTTTCTGGTCCCAGGTTTATATCATATTCCATTTTGCCGTTTTTAGAATATCCTCTCTTATTCTATTTCTACATGCCTTTAATCTCATTATCATCGGTTTCCTTGTCCTTACATCCATTTGGTAGATTCCATTTCATCACCATTTTACCCTCAAAACTTAAAGAAAAAATATTGCCAATAGCTATGTGTGGCCTTCCTCGACGTCTCAATGGAGTTTCCAAGGATCTTGTTGGTCAACCAATTTCTATTTTATAAGATATTGAACTCATTGAATACCCCACCATTTTCTATTTTATAAGATATTGAACTCATTGAATACCCCACTAATCTGTTGTACACCGCATATACTTCTACAGTACTATTGACCTATTAAGGTCAAATTTGTGATAATTCATATACTTGCAACTTTCCCTGGGATGTTCACATTTCATAATCAGCTCAATGAATGCTGTGACTGTTCAACTCAATGATGCTTATCATGATGTTTCCTTATCTCATTATTCTGTCACATATCAATTGATACCTTCTGAATTCTACGTGCTATTGAGGGTTGTTAGTATATAGTTGTCTAAAGTTAAACATTTAATCTGTGCCATGTTTTCATTAACTAGTTTGTTCGTCTCTTCATTTTTACATCAACTAGCTTGTCTAGTATTAGTTGTACTAACCGTTTGCTTTATTTTGGGTGTTTAGATATTGAGTTCAAATTAGAAGTATATATCAATCAGCCAATTTTGTTTTTAAAAAATAAAAAATATAGATGAGTTGTTGATATTTCTTTCCTATTAAAAAAATTCAGAAATTAGATAGACCGTTCTTACCATTTTTATGTTTAGATTCAATTACAAACTTATAATAATAGTTATATAAAATCTTCAAATTTATCTAAATTTGATATTTTAAATTCCATCTACAGCTAGGGGCTGTTTGTATACAATTGTCTACAAAACTTAAATCTTAAATGCTATTTCACATCAACTAACTTTTTATTAACTCAAAAAGCAGAATTCTTAAACTTTTAATCCATACTACTGTTGTATATAGCACAGATACTTCTAGTTTCTGCAGATACATTAATTTGGTATGAAACGTGTTATCTAACATAGAAACTACTATCTACTGCAGATACGTTCATTCTGAAGGTGATTCCAGGCAAGACCTACCTTCTCCGTATCATTAACGCTGCTCTCAATGATGAAATGTTCTTCAGCATTGCAAACCACACAGTGACAGTTGTAGAAGTGGATGCAGTATACACCAAGCCCTTCCAAACAGAGATCTTTCTCATCACACCAGGCCAAACAACCAATGTATTACTTACAGCCCACCCAAACACATCCCTCCATCATCACAAAAACTTCGTCATTGCAGCTCGGCCTTACGCAACAGGGCAGGGAACATTTGACAACACCACTTTAGCAGGCATTCTCACCTACTCCAAACGGAAGCACTTCAACTTCACCCACTTTAAAAACTCCTCCCTGCCAAAACTCCCAGCATTTAACGACACAGCCTTTGCCACAAACTACACCCTGAAGCTAAAAAGCCTGGCAAACGCCCAGTTTCCTGCAGCAGTGCCTCAGACTGTAGACAAAAAATTCTTTTTCACAGTAAGCCTAGGGCAAAATCCCTGCCCAAAAGGCTTCAAATGCGGAGCCCCCAACAATACCAAATTCACAGCCTCCATCAACAACATATCTTTTGTCATGCCCACTACTGCTCTTCTGCAATCGCATTACTCTGGCCGGATGAAGGGGATCTATAATACTACTTTTCCTGACAATCCGCCCTTTGTTTTTAACTACACTGGGACTCCTCCTAACAATACTTCTCCCATGAATGGGACGAGGGCGAAGGTTCTCAAGTTCAATACCACTGTGCAGCTGATACTGCAGGATACAAGCATTGCTGGGATTGAGAGCCATCCTCTGCATTTGCATGGCTTTAATTTTTTCGTTTTGGGCCAGGGATTTGGAAACTATAATGAGTCCAAGGACTCGCCCAAATTTAATTTGGTTGATCCGATCGAAAGGAATACTGTAGGTGTGCCCAATGGAGGATGGGTGGCTATCAGATTCAGGGCTGATAATCCAGGTAATTCAGTCTAGTCCTTATGGGATATGTGCACTTGATCGATTATGGTGATGATAATTGCAACTCTGCTATGATACTTAAACTTAATTTTTATTTAAGTTTGTGCGCAAGCATGTTTTATTTGGGAGTAATCTGATTTAAGGTTTTGGACCACATTTCATGATTAAATCAGAATCATATTTTGATTATCTCATGAAATAGAATTTATATTTCTAACCAACTCTCTTTTTACAGGTGTATGGTTCATGCACTGCCATTTGGAGGTTCACACCTCATGGGGGTTGAAGATGGCTTGGATTGTTAAGGATGGGAAGGGACCATTACAATCTCTTCCTCCTCCTCCTGCTGATCTTCCTCCATGCTAAGATTTAAGATTTTATTCATTATTTCTTCTTTCATGTACTTTTAAAAGACCAAAGCTCTTTTTTAATAAGTTCGGGTGGATGCCACCTAGAATGTCTCTGCGTATGATAAAGCCCTCGGAGTGTGCGAAGTTGCTTCATTGCACAGTTTTTCTGTGAGAGCCTTCTATATTATTAGTAGCGACATTTGGTATTGTATTGCGACAATAAGAATAATGAATTTAAAATTGTTGTATTTTGTGTTATTAGTGACAACTATTTTTTTAATAATGTTATTATTTTATTTTTTAGGTTCTATATTTTTCTGTATATTCACTGTTAATTGTTTGATATAAATGATTGAATAAAATGGTTTGAATTGAAATCAAACAATGTAAATAGAAAGTCTCTATTTAAATCTCAAACAAACAATGTAAATGGGAGACATCTCCTTAAATCTCAATCAAACAATGTAAAAAGAAAGTATATACTTAAGTCTCAAACAAATGACATAAATAGAAAACATCTAATTAAATCTCAATCAAATTATGTATATGGTAAGAAACACAGGATGAAAGAAATGTGTTAATTTGTTAGAAAATAGAACATGATATACTCATAGGATTTTCAAGTGCACATGATTCATATTACACTATCATTCAACATTTAAAAATAATAAAAAATATGTAGTTGTAGATTAAAAAAAACTTTTACTTTATGTATTAAATTTAATTAAATGTAATAAAACAATTAATAATTAAATTAACCTAGATGTAGGAGTTGAGTTTAGACAAATACTAAAAAATTATGTTTAAATTGATAGAGAGAAATACACTCATAGTTCTATGTGTGATAAGATTTTATTTGGTTGAAATAAGTATTTTATTGTTGATTTTGGAATATGCTATCACATCTACATCAATAGGGTTCCAACATACTAAAACATGAATCATGCTCTATTTGGGATCAAAATTGCACTATAGGTGACATTGATTCTCATATTTGTGGCCCTAGACTTCTATGTGGCCCTAACTGGGCCTAATAGATGAGGATGACAAGACACCCCAACCCCACTCTATAATGAAGGAAGTGAAAAATTTACAACCCTAAACTTAATGTTCATACATTTCAAAAATTTGACTGCCAATGCATGTCTAATGCACCCCCTCGTGCTTACTTATCAATAGTAAATCTTTTGTAATTGAAAGGTTGAGACACATTTTCCCAACAATATAAAGAGAAGAGAGATGATTATTAGAGAGAGATAGGGGTGGATGGATGGAGGGAGAGAGATATGAAGAGAAAAGGAGATAAAGATAAAGATAAAGACAAAGATATGGAGGAAGGGAGTGGAATGTAGGTAGAGAGAGAGGGATAGAGAAGAGGGATATATATATATATATATATATAGAGAGAGAGAGAGAGAGAGAGAGAGAGAGAGAGAGAGAGAGAGAGAGAGAAGCATCCCTACTTGTAAAGCACTCCTATATCAACCAAAAACATTTATTTTCTTGCATTTCAGTCTATAGCTATCTCAACAGTTTCTTCCATATTTTATTGTATTATCATTTTTGAGATTTCTAAGCAGGATATAAGTTCTACACGAGGTCATATACAACATATCTAGATTTTAGGTGATTTGCATTCCTTTGTAGAAAGTTATCACTCTCAGAATTTCACTATCAATTCTCTGGCAGAGCATTTAGGGCCTATCTGGCTTAGGCTTGTTGTGTGGACCTTTTCCAAAATGTGCGAAGCTTAATGGGACATCATACAAGGCATTTTAGGTCCAAGGAAGTTCTTTCTTGGAGATCCGCAATACTTTTCCTTCTTCCGATGGGTATCCTTTCATGTTTGAGGCTGATCTACATGTTTGATCTTGCATTGGGGTTGTAAACCCTTGAGGCCAACATAGATCATAATTGGAGCTAGAGATTCATATTTAAGATCATTTGTAATCCGTTGGAAAGTAGCTACCAGTTGGAAAGTTCATAAATTCTTAGTTAGTAGTTAGAAAATAGACTGGAAGGTCATAATAAGGCCATATGCCAATTGCAATATCTTGTAATGCCCTTACAGAAGGCCTGTGACCCCTAATTGTTCCACATATGATGCATGTAAGATAGGAAGTTATTGAATCAATCATAATTCTTCTTTGCTGAGAATCTCTTGTGTTATTTCCACTTTGTTGAACTCTAAGCTGCATGGTTGGACAATCCTTTTTGGACCCTCCATCTGTGACTGCACCAAGTGGTATCAGAGTGAGTTTGCAAGTCCTTTGGGAGAGAAGGAATTCCTTATGGTGAATAGATTGTTGACCTAATGTATACTACAAGTTTTTTCAACTGAGCACTGATTGTGAGGCAGTTGAGACCTTGTAGCCAAATTGCTGAATTGTAGCAGTTGCACCGGATCCAAGGGGAGAGATCCCACCAAGGAGAGCACTTTCTATGGCTAATGTTGTTGGATGAATGGATGAAATGTTGGAAATGATGAGAGCAATGAGAGTCCAATTAGATGTTGTAGAAGAAGATAGAAGAAGAGGTCTAAACCCTAGACATGTAGATGAAAGCATGGTTCTAGATCATGCTACAAATCAAATGAAGAAAACATTAGAGAAGAAGAAGATGATGATTCAGATAAAGTAAAGTTGTTGAAGGCTATTTCCAAGATTATTAAGAGACCTAGAATTGAAATTCAAAATTACATGAGAAATTTAAACTCTAAGGAATTGATTAATTGGACCAATGATATGAAAAAATACTTTAAATATGAAGAAATTGAAGATTTAGAGAGAGTGGGATTTGTAAAAACTAAGTTAAAAGGACATGTTGTTGGGTGATCCCATGATAGTGGTTTACAATTCTTGGTCAAACTAGACATTGAAATTATTATTTTTAACTAAATCTTCACATTCGGGCACCTATAGTAGCTAAACCATGAGGAATTTGAAGATGATGCAAACTGAGTCTCGTCACATTTTGTCTGTAGATTCTAAAAATACTTTTTTCAAAATTTTTGGAATTAGATTGCACTTATTTTTCCATCTCCCATGAAAATTGGTTTTTTTTAGAAAATAACATTTTAAAAAAGTGATGCACACCGTATAACGTATAACTTTTTTTCCATGAAGGATAAAATTCTGATTCTTTCAAATTTAGATTTGTGACTCCGATATCTAGTGCTTCCACTTGGTTAGATAGTTTTTTATTGAATATTTTTTCTTTAATCAAATTTTGAAGTCAAACCAATTACAATTCAGACATAGCGCGACCATATAACGTGTAACTTTTTTTGTATATATCGAAATTCATTTTTTTTTTGTTGGATCAAAGACTTCAATATTTGGTGCACTCATATTTTTCAATTTTTTTTTGATAATTTGCTATTTTTCCACATGTGCAGAACAAAGACCTTCATTTTCGGTGAAAAACCTATATTTAATAAAACTAAAAAAATGAATACATAATAAAACCAAAACATATCAAAATTATATTCATTGGATAGCTCATTTCGAGGATTACCTGATCCTAGTTGGATCTGTGAAATGCTTGCCATTTTCATGTTCAAACTGAGCTTTGAAGTGAAAAATTTAGGTTTTCTTGGTGTTTGAGGGGCAAAATGAGGGTTAAGGGGGGTTCGAGCGAACCCTAGTTCGAGTGAACCACCCCACATAATGCATGTTTATGTGGTTTTTGGGTGGGAAACTCAGAAATGGGTTTGCTCAAACCCTTGTTCAGGTGAACCCCTTTTGGGTTTAGTTGAACTTGTAGGTTCGTACGAACCCCCAAAATCACTTTTTTTTTGCCATGGGGTCATTTTTTGTGAGTTTTCCTTCCTCATTGGAATTGTAAACCACTATTGTGGTTTCACCCTGTTGTATGGTGGAAAGAGGTTCAATTGGATAGAAATAGGAGAGGAAAGAAGAAAATCACAAAATAAGATATGATGGTGACAAAGTTGAAGAATCAATTTCTACCTGTTGATTATGAGATTGAATTGCTAAAAATTCTGCAAAGCCTGAGGCAAAAGGATAAGTCTTTGAAGGATTATACTAAATAATTCTACAAGATGATCATTAGGGTTGGATATAGTGAAGCAAGCAAGGAGAAGGTTGCACAATACATCAATGGACTAAGAACAAACATATAAGAAGAGTTGAGCTTGGTAAAGATGATAACAATTGAAGAAGCATACCAATTTGTGCTAAAGGTAGAGGAAAGATTGAACAAAGATAGAGAAGTGCAAGAGGAAGATTTCAGAGAAGCAGATCACAATCTAAAGAGAAGAAAATTTATAGAGCAAAACAAGGATGGGAAACCTTACTACAGTGAAGAGAAGGACAACAATTCATACCGTAGAGAAAGAGATGACATAAATTTCTACCACAATTATCAAGGAGGTCATAATTCCTACCTCAATGAAGGATATAGGAGAGATGAAGGGATATTTGAGAAGAGATCATTCAGAGGAACTTGTTTCAGTGTGGAGGTGAAGGTCATAGAGCATTTGAATGCCAATAGGGAAGGACCAACAAGAGGACTGAGAATATTGGAAGAACAACCTATGTGGATGAAGTTCTACCTATTGGATCCCCTAGTTCAATTGAGAAACTAGAGAAAGATGAGTCATTAGTAATGAGGAGAGCTTTGATGCATGAAAAAGTGATTGAGGAGCCACCACAAATGAATAATCTATTTAGGACAAGACATAAATCTTGAGGGAAGGTATGTAAAGTTATCATTGCTAGTGGTAGTATCAATAATCTATTTTTAGAAGAGATGGTAACCAAGTTGAATTTGAAGAGATTGAAACATCCAAAGCCCTACAAGATAGCATGTATTCAAGATGAACATAAGATCTTGGTAAGTGAGCAGTGTTTGGTGAAATTTTATATAGGATCATATAATGATGAAGTGTTGTACATGATATTATGCCTATGGATGCATGCCATTTATTGTTACAAAGACCATGACAATATGATAGAAAGGAAATTCATGATGGAAGGAAGAATCCCTATACTATGAATTTAGATGGAAAAAGAGCTATATTGATACATTTGGGGGAAGAGGAAAAAAATAAAGTTTGTAGTATGACCAAATTATGTTTGGTGGATGAAAGGAGGTTTCTAGAAGGATTGAGGCATGAGAAAATGTGTTTTGTATTGATTCCAAAGAAGTGTAGTAATCACCTGGGAGACAAAGAAATCTACTATAAAGGATGAAGATCCATTGCAAACTTGTTGGGATTAAGATGTCTCAACCTTAGAGTCCTAACATTGATTTAAATTGATGTAATTAATGTATTTATTTGTACTATTTAAATTCCTATGGTATCATGTCACAAATTGGGACCCATTGGCTGGGTGGCATCCCCATTGGAGGTGACTAGATGGCACATCATCATCCCAAGTGGACATAGGTGCCCCACTTTGGAATCTATGACATTTGATAGATTCTATGACGCGTCATAAGGCATCTTTGAATGCATGGGTGAAAGTTGGAACCCAAGTTGGGTTATGATAGGATGTAAGAGAATCAGCTATTTTTAGTCACTTATGACAAATTCTCTTACAACCGTAAGTGCTGTCAGCTATTACAGATTCTATGATAGTTGTAAGATGTGTAAGGCATCTATCATAAGCTACTTTTAGCATATTCTAGGCACCCAAGCTTGGAAGAAGAATATTTGCATGTTTGACACTTGTCAGGGGTGTAAGGGAATGTTGAACATGTGTCCAAATGCATGTTTAAGGAAATGGAAATTGTTCCATGTGGATTTGGATTCCCCTCACCTTCTAGATGCTTCTTCAAGCTTGTATCACTCTATTTATTGAGTGCCTTGTGTTGTAGAATGCATAGTTCATTTACAGGTAATGAAATGCTACTAGTATCACTCCAGAATAGGTGTTTGTGTGGAAGCACTTGTTGAAGAAGCTTTGTACTTGGTGATATCTTGTATTCATTATTTGAAGTAATAAAGAAAGTACTATTCTTTTGGAGGGTGGGTTTTTTTACTCGAAAGGGTTTTCCCCTTGTATATTTGTTCTTATTGCATTTGTATACTTTCTATTCTATTTTCATTATTCTTTATGTGTATCTCATATTGTAAAAACATATGGTGTTAAATTTTGTTTTGTAACTCTCCCCTACTTAGATTAGTGTAGGAAGTTATTTCCACTCACTCGGTTTCCTTTTAGTTGGTACCAGAGCTTGGATAGCCTTGGTTCCTTTGTTGGGTAGAAGGGTTTTTTGAGCTAATCTATGTTTTAGTGGGAGTTTTATAGAAGTGTGTGTTTCGTTACCTTGTTGCAGGAAAGAGGTGGTAGGCACATCTGGGAGGATTGAGATGGAGAAATTTAATGGTGGTAATTTTGAGTTTTGGAAGCTCAAAATGGAAGACATGATCATCGACCATGACCTATGGGCTGCTATTTGTGGAACCAAACCGCCAGAAATGAAACAAGAAGATTGGGATCTCATGGATAGGAAATCCAAGGGTCTTATTAGACTATTTTTGTCTAATTCCATCCTCTTGAATGTCCATGAAGAGAAAACTTCTGCTTCTCTATGGAAGAAGCTTGGTGATGTCTATCAGGCTAAATCCATGGTAAACATGATTTTCCTAAGAAAGAAGATGTATTCTCTTAAAATAGAAGACAGATGGTCTATAGTAGATCATCTAAATGCATTTAACATGTTGGTTGCACAACTGGGTTCTGTTGGAGACAAGATTGATGAACAAGACCGTTGCATGCTCCTTTTGTGTTCATTGCCAGACTCTTGGGATCACTTGATAATGACTATTGGAAGCACTACTTCCACCTTTAAGACATACGAGGTTGTTGCCTCATTATTATCTAAAGAGATGTGAAGGAAGTCTTTTGAGATGACTAAGGAGGCTCTTGTAGTCTGTGGCAGACCAAAAGAGAGAAGCAAAAAGAAAGACAAGAAAACTAAGTCAAAGTCTTCAGGGAGATCAAAGTCTCCTAGTAAGAAGTCCAAGGAAAAATGTTGGAATTGTGGTGAAGTTGGTCACATTCAGAAAGATTGCAAGAAGTAGAAGAAGAAGAAGAAAAAAAAGTCTTTCTCTGATTTTGAATCTAAGAAATCATCTCAAGATGATGGAGAAGCATTTATTGCAGCCTTGGCAACCCATGCATCAGATGATGTGTGGTTGATAGATTTGGGTGCATCTTTCCACATGAATTCTTATAGAGACTGGTTCTTGAAGTATGAGGAGTACAATGGTGGAGAGGTGTACTTGGGTGATGACTCTCACTTGAAGATTGTTGGCCGTGGAAGAGTCAAAATCATATTTTCTGATGGAAAAGTGAAGGGGATTGATGGTGTCTTGCATATCCTAGGTTTGGCATGAGACCTAATTTTTGTAAGTAAATTGAATGATTCGGGAGTGTAAGTTGTTTTCTCTGGTGGAGGATGCAAGATGACAAGAGGAGCTATGGAAATAGCTAAGGGTGTTCGTATTGGCACTCTATTTCATCTTGATGTGCATGCACTGCATAGTGCAATAGTTTATTTTGATGTACCAAAGAAGAGACCTTTGGATTTTTCATCCTTGCCATTAGATTGTGTTGAGAAGAAGCATGTTGTAGCTACATCCAATGGTCATGCATTTTGGGTACCTAAGGGTGCTCATTCCATGGAAATGAAGCATCCTGTAGAGAAGACAATGTTATGGCAGCAACAACTTGGTCATATTAGTGAGAAGGGTCTTAGAACCCTGAAAAATAAGAGCCTTGTTGATTGTAATCTCGAGTTTGACTTTTGCGAACATTGTGTAAATGGAAAAAAACACCGTGTTTCTTTTTATTCTAGTTCTCACAAGTCTTTTGGGGTTTTGGATTATGTACATTCATATGTTTTTGGTCCTGTAAATGTTCCTTCACTATCAAAATTTGTATATTTTGTTTCTTTCATAGATGATTATAGTAGAAAGACATTTTTTTATTTCCTTAGAAGTAAAGCTAAAGTTTTTAGTTAGTTTAAGGAGTTTAAGGCCTTGGTAGAAAATTAGACTAGTAGAAAGATTAAGTGTTTGAGGACTGATAATGGTGGTGAGTTTTGTTCCATAGAATTTGATAAGTTCTATAAAGAGCACGAGATTGAGAGACATTAGAAAATTCCCTACACTCCACAATAAAATGGAGTTGCAGAGAGGATGAATAGAACATTGATGGAGAGGGCTAGGAGTATGTTGAGTGGTGCTAGTGTTGAGCAAAAATTTTGGGCTGAAGCGGTAGCCACTGCATGTTATTTGATCAATAAATCTCCTTCATTGGCGCTTGTTGGAAAGACACCCATGGAGGTGTGGTCTAGTAAAAAGCCTTTGATGAGACATCTCAGAGTATTTGGTTGTGAAGCTTATGCTCATGTGTTTTGATTGAGAAGAGGTCTAAGTTGGAGAACAAGGTTGTTAAGTGTATCTTTATCGGCTATGGTGGCAGTGTAAAAGGGTACAAACTTTGGGATTCAAAAGCTCATAAGGTTCTCTACAAAAAAAGTGTGATTTTTAGAGAGATGAAACCTTCCTCTATTGAGCTGCAACTAGAGAAAGAGGAGAAACAAAATAAGGAGGTAGTGCAAATTCCACCAGCTTTGAAGAAAGAAGAACTAAGTACTCTTGTTGGACCTGATGATGATGAGAGCTCAAGTAGCTCTAAAAGTTCTGAAGAAGAAGGAGAACCTCAACCTCAGCCTTTGAGGAGGTCTACAAGATTCAGGCGACAATTAGAAAGGTTTGGTTATTCATTATGGGATTCTAGTTGCATAATTTCCTTGATTACTAATATTTATGAGTCTAGGACTATTAGAGAGGCAATGGATATGAATGATTTAGATTCCTGGATGCAAGCCATGAATGAGGAGATTGGATTCATTAAAGAAAAACAAGACTTGGGATCAACTTGTTGGTTGTAAATGAGTTTTTCAAGAAAAAGTGTGGTCTTGATGGTAGTATTGAGAAGTATAAGGCACAGTTGGTTGCTAAGGGGTTTTCCTAGGTAGAGGGAATTGATAATGGGGAGATATTCTCTCCTGTAGCAAAGCTGACATCTATCCGGCTTTTGTTGTCACTTGCAATAGTGTATGACCTAGAAGTGGAACAGATGGATGTGAAGACAAAATTCCTTCATGGTGATTTGGAGGAAGAGATATACATGTTACAACCAGAGCATTTCATTGAAAAAGGTAAAGAAAATTTGGTTTGCAAACTGAAGAAGTCTCTTTATGGTTTGAAACAGTCCCCTAGAATGTGGTATCAAAAGTTTGATACCTATGTGTTGTCATTGGGATTCCAAAGATCTAAATATGACCATTGTGCATATTTCAAATATGATAATGGTCACATTCTCATTATTGTTCTATACATAGATGATACGTTGCTTATTGGGAATGGTAAAAGTATAATTTTAGTTTTGAAGTTTCAGTTGTCAACATAGTTTGAGATGAAAGACCTAGGTGCAGCTAGGTACATTCTGGGAATGAAAATTGTAAGAGATAGAGCTAACAAAAAGATTTGGTTAAGCCAAAGAAAGTATATGTGAACTCTGTGTTGGAGAGATTCAACATGGTAGATTGTAGACAGTAAGTTGTTCTTGTGATCCAAGGGAAAAAGATTTTTGTGAATGACTATCCAAAATATTGTACTGAGATGGAGGACATGACCAAAGTACCATATGCAAGTGTAGTTGGCAGTCTGATGTATGCGATGGTGTGTAGGAGACCAGACATTTCCCAAGCAATGGGAGTCCTTAGTTGTTTTATGGCTAATCCTAGACGGGTGCATTGGGATGTGGTTAAGAGAGTGTTCAGATATTTATAGGGTACTTCTGAGTATGTCTTGTGTTTTCATGGTTATCCTACTGGACCTCAACATTTTGTGAGAATTCAAGGATATGTGGATTTATATTGGGAAGGTGACATTGAAAATAGAAGATCCACTAGTGGTTATGTGTTTATGATGTTTGGTGGTGCTATCAATTGGATGAGTAAGTGACAAGCTGTAGTCGCATTGTCCATGATAGAGGAAGAGTATATGGCAGCCACTCATGCTTGTAAGAAAGATATTTGGCTTAATAGATTGTGTTCTGATATTGGTTTAGATGTAGGACATAGTACTATTTGTTGTGACAACCAAAGTGAAATTTTTATAGCAAAGAGACCTACCTTCCATGCCGAAACAAAGCACATTGATGTATAGTATCATTTTATTCGTGATATGGTAGAATATGGAAAGGTGAACCTGGAGAAGGTTGACACTTTGGTGAATGTTGCAGATGCACTGACAAAACCATTGAGCACAAAGAAGTTCAGTTGGTGTTTTGATTCCATGGGCCTTGGGACCTTGAGAAGATGATTTCGTATGAATCTTGGTAGGTCTTTGACAAGTGGGAGAATGATGGGATTAAGGTGTCTCAACCTTAGATTCCTAACATTGATTTAAATTGATGTAATTAATGTATTTATTTGTATTATTTAAATGCCTATGGTGTCATGTCACAAATTGGGACCCATCGAATGGGTGGCATCCTTGTTGGAGGTGATTGGATGACACATCATCATCTGAAGTGGACATAGGCATCCCTCTTTGGAATCTATGAAATATGATAGATTCTATGATGTGTCATAAGGCATCTTTGAATGCATGGGTGAAAGTTGGCACCCAAGTTGGGTTATGATAGGATGTAAGAGAATCAACTATTTTTAGTCAATTATGACAGATCATTCTCTTACAACCATAAGTGTTGTAAGCTATGACAACTATAAGATGTGTAAGGCATCTTTCATAAGCTATTTTTAGCATATTCTAGGTGGCCAAGCTTGGAAGAAGAAAATTTGCATGTTTGACACTTGTCAGGGGTGTAAGGGAATGTTGAATATGTTTCTAAATGCATGTCTAAGGTGTTGGAAATTGTGCCATGTGGATTTAAATTCCCCTCACCTTCTAGATGCTTCTTGAAGCTTGTATCACTCTATTTATTGAGTGCCTTGTGTTGTAGAATGCATAGTTCATTTGTAGGTACCAAAGTGCTGCCAATATCACACTAGAACATGTGTTCATGTAGAAGCACTTGTTGAAGAAGCTTTGTAATTGGTGATATATTTTATTAATCATTTGAAGTAATAAAGAAAGTATTGTGCTTTTGGGGGGTGGGGTTTTTTACTCGTGAACCATAGATTTTTGGAATGGGGGACTCTCATGCACTTCTAGGGTTTTGCACCTAAAAGGAGAGAGGAATCCCAAAAACCTTGATGGCTCACTCAAGACTAATGCAAATATGATTGAAATGTGTCTAAATGTAATGTCTTAAATGTAAAGAATGGGTAAAAGAGATTGATTACTAAAGCAAAACTAAGGAAATGCAAGATGTTTGAAAACACATTGTGATATACAAAAACACCTAGAAAGATGAATAGAAATGCAACTAAAACAAAATAGGAAAGAAAACAAAAATCATGCACCTATAAATATGTTGAAGGCTGGAATGAAGACTAGAAATGCTACTGATCCTAAAAATTTGGCCTACTGGGACTTATTCGCCATTTTGGCCTAATTAGTCCCAGATTTGGAAAACTGCACTGAAGTCTGTTTCAACCAAATGGGTACCCAAATATATAGAAATCACTGAAAAATAGGTACAGTGGGACTCATTCATCACTAATGGAAAATGAGTCCACTTTTGAATTTCTAAAAATCCAAAAGTGGAAACAAAAGGCCTCAGTCTGCACTTCAGTTCTCGATAGGTGTCCACCCCTGAAACTCTGATTTCCTACACTATAAGTGACTTTTTGTGGATATTTTGACCTAGCCAACAAGGAGATGTCTTCAAAAACTTTGCAACTTATCCTTCAATGATTTACAAACCTTCAATGTACCTAAATCATGATGATAGATCTTGAATTTCTACAACAATAGGTGAAGAATCTGCCCTTGAATGCCTAAAAAAGGATCTTGATTGTTATCTAAATGACTTACCATATCTTGCTTGAATTGAATGCATGCTACATGATGAATGAATAATGAATTGATTAGTTTGGGTCAAATGAAGAGAAAATCCTTGTATTTATACACAATTATGCCCTAATTCTCGAAAAATACTACATCATAGATTGGCCTTAGGTCTTAGAGAATAAAAACTTGCTAGAATTTTGAATTTATTTTGATTTTTGTGCCAAAGGGGACTCATTCATCCCTAATGTAAAATGGGTCCCACTCAAGGATTTTAAGTGGGTGTCAAAAATTAAGTATTTTGAATGATGTTTATTGGGTTTATTCTAAAAAATACACTTAAGTAAGGCCTGTAGACGTAAAATGGGGCCAATTAAAGCATAAGAAAGGTATAATTATTGATGAAAAGCCTAGAAAAGTTTGAAATGTTTTTACAACACTTTACAACACTTTGAAATAAGGTGATAAAAAGAAGTTATTTAAGTGAATTATAATAATTATAAGATCCTAGAAAAGTGTGAAAGTGTGTTACAACGCTTCACAACACAAGTTTGCAAGGCATCATGATTCACAAGGGCCCAAGACCTACTGTGAATGTATTTGACCACATTACAACATTAAATAAAGGCAAAACTAGGCCAAAATCCACAAGAGAGCCCAAATGAGCGCGAAAATGTCCAAATATCCATTTTTCTATTCTACATTTAGCCCCCACTTTAGTGAGAGGATGAACCTACTTCAAACTCACACTAAAGTAGACATTAAAGAGAGGTCCAAGTGTACCAATGTAGACGACAAAGGATGACAAAGATCAAAGGAGGTAACTAAGCCCCCAGAATCTAAGATCCTAATTCAAACCTACAAAAGCACAAAAGGACACACAAAAGGTGTATAACTTACAAAAAAATGAGATACACGATCATGCAATGGCAATAACTTAGAAGGAAGAGAAGTGTAAATGAGAAAAAATAAAAGGTGGATCAAGCTTGGATAATTTTTCCAACACGTTGTGGATCAGATCTAGGTTGTTTGTCCAAAAATGCATACTCACTTTGAGGCAATGAAAATCTTGGCTTTCTGCCAGGTGAGAAGTACTAAAAGGTGAGAAACATACACTCATGGCTAGTATGTAATCACACACAAGCAGGTAGCTATGCGGAAAGTCATGCCTCAGAATGGGCTTCCTACTCAAACCATATCAAAGTTATAATGCACGTAGGTGGCTATGGGAAAATTCATGCCTTAGAATGGGCTTCCCACTCAAGCCATATCAAAGTTATACCTCCTGATAACCTTAATAAGGTGCCACACAAAAATGATTTTTTGAGTTCTATGAGGCAAGCAAAGCTTCGTATGCAAAATGGTGCAAGGAATGTTCTAAGGGATTTTTCTTAGTTCATGCAAGGGATCATCTTAGGGAACATCATGCTTAATGCTTCCAAGAGAGGACAAGTGCAAAAGGTCTCATCTTGTTTCCAAGAGAGGACAAGTGCAAGGTCTCACCCTGGGGAAAATTGTACCTAATGCTTCCAAGAGAGGAAATCGCAAGAAAAAAGAAAATCGCACAATGAAATATGAGTGTCGATGTATGCCCCCACTTTAAAGCGGTTGCTAACACCATTACTGTGAGCAATTACTTTAAAGTAGAAGAAGAGATGAGAGCTTATTCAAAAATCCCTTTGCCAAGCCATATGCTTCCGATAAACTACGTCATGAAAACTGTAGTATGTCACATGTGAGCCAACTTAAGGCATGTTGTGCACATCCCACACTTGTTCTTATATGTTCATGAAAGGTGATCAACGAGTTGAAAGAGGCAATGAAAAGTGACATAAAAGGACAAGGCTAACTAACCCCTTACCCTCAATTAATGCAGGACAAGAGTGAGCCAAAATGATTGATAAGATGCATGGTAGAGTGAAAATCAATATCAATTAGAGGAATTAGGTGCCCCCACGTAAGGAAGAGCACCAAACTCCTTAAGATGTTGGATTTTTCTACTCAAAGCCTCACATTCAT
This sequence comes from Sequoia sempervirens, assembly GCA_007258455.2. Taxonomy (NCBI): domain Eukaryota; kingdom Viridiplantae; phylum Streptophyta; class Pinopsida; order Cupressales; family Cupressaceae; genus Sequoia; species Sequoia sempervirens. Next base: position 190,903,526 of record VDFB02271358.1, on the reverse strand, counting down.
TAGTAGAATGACCATGAACTCTATGATAGGCACAAAATGAATCCGTGTAATAAAATTTCTTTCGAGTTCTTGGAGGAAGGGATATCAAGTGATCTTGGAGGAGTCTCGACAAGATACCCACTTGATCAATGGTAGATGTTCCTTGATTTTGTGACAAAGCTATCTCTTGCTTAGTATTAGTTGTCATATCTATGCAAGACTCTTTAGATTGCAAGATTTTGTACTCTCCTTTATAGGAGGGTGGAAA